>JAAKFY010000101.1:140664-148164 GCA_011823955.1 Dissostichus mawsoni | reverse complement strand
AAGATATTCACTTTAATATATCAAACGGAGAAAACCAGTATATTTCTCCAGATTTAAGAGGATTTAAAAAGCATTTTCTGACACTACCTTGACAAATTAATACATGATTATCATACAAGTAAGTGATGTATACTTTAAGTCATCAACTAATCATTGCAGCTGTAATTGATAGGTTTTAATCTTGACTTATTTAGAATTTACTAGCTTTTTTTGCCTCTAGATGCTTGCGTTTCACTTTTTTGGTCAATAAAGGTAACCAAATATTTGAAAACCTTAAGGTGTAATATTTCATTTTTTCTTTCCCTAAATCCTCTCATTATCTTATATACAATCCAGCGTTGTAAAATGAGATAATTACTATGTTCACACTTTAATCTTCAGTGATGTCTTCCCTACCAGAAACACAGTTCTTTATAATAATAATAATACATTGGATTTTATAGCGCTTTTCCTAATGCTCAAAGACGATTTACATAAAATCACAACAGAAACACCCACTTCCATGTTTTCCCGCCTGCACAATATCTTCTGATTATTCTCGTTATCTTTTATTTGGATCTGATATGAAGCCCCTGCCCCAAATAATCTCTCTCTCTGTGTGTCGACAGTAACAGATTGAGGTCAGGATCACGACTTTATCGCCACTGAGCACACTGTGAAAACTCTCCTTATATTACGTGGTATAGAGCGGTGCAGGGAGGACGTATTTACCCTGCAGGAAGCTGCTGGTTCCCTCGACAAAAAAGCAACGGGATTTCTCCAGAGGATTCTGGAAAATAGCTCTAAATAAGGTCTGTGGAAAACGAACCTGTTAGATAAATGCACGATTTGTTCAGCCGGATAATCTCCACATGTCTACCCTACTTTTATAATGTTCTAATCATAAATCTAATGGCCAGAAGCAAAATGCTAACTTAATGCTATAAAGGAACTGCAGCCGAGTCCAGCAGCACGACTTCAACGTCACGCCAACTTAGATCCATATTCAAACACACAGATTCTAAAGTGTCAGTTGAAGCGTTTGTTTGAACACTTTGCAGGAGGCAGGTACTTGCTTTCAAGCAGAACAGGGCAAACTAACTTAGAGGAGTGTTCACGTGTTCGGCGTAATGACGTACAACGTCCTCCAGACTTCTGTAGTCCTATTCAGCCACTTGGTAACAACCATCGTTTTTCAGACACGTCAACTCTTCAGAGATCACCAGTGGGGTCACTGCTGATGGATTTAATGTCCTAGAACAAAACGTGATCCGTCTCTTTGTCTCAACCACAGACCTTATTTCAGATATTTCCAAACCCTATGGAGAGATCCCATTGGCTCTGAGACGAGGGAACAGGAAGTGGTGAAATGCTGACTCACTTCCTAGTTTTAGGACTCGTCACTGCACCACTCTATTCAGCCGCCTAGAAATGACTTCCCCACACAACCATTCTGTGTTTCTGAACTGGGAAACGTAACTTCTCCCAGATAATGATCGCAACAAAACGTCTTGGATAGTTGAAATTAAGTCGTCATTGACTTATGTCTTCGTGCAGTCTGCTGAGATAAAGTCCTGTTTGTTTCTGACGAGCTTTATGAGAATTTGTGACCAGGGGTTTTTCTAGAAAGATATAGTATGAGTGTCAGAAATCACGTTTCACTCGACACTTCACTGACAACATGTTTGATGGAAACATGATTTCCCCCAGATATTGGTCGCTACAAAATCTTTCTGTGAAAGATAATTGTTTGGCTTTAAATACATACACAGATTAAATAGATATATACGTGGAAATGAAGTTGCCATTGACAACACGCAGGGCACCACAAAGTCTGATGAGTTAAAGTCCTGTTTGTTTCTGCAGACTTTGATTAGACAGGAATTATTTGAAGGTCAAAAACAAACGAAATCTGGGAGAAAAAATGCTTCACTCAAAACGTTATTGAAAAAAGTACATTTTTTGGAAACCAGGCCGTGTTATTGGTGTATGCCGGTTGCAGAAACCCTAGTCCATGCTTTCGTCACCTCCCGCTTGGACTGGTGTCCTGTTTGGGGTCCCCAAAATAACCCTGGACAGGCTCCAGTATGTTCAAAACGGTGCTGCTAGGGTACTCACACATACAAAGCCGTGGCAGCACATCACTCCCACCCTCATCCACTTCCACTGGCTGCCGGTCAAGTCCCGCATAACCTACAAAATCCTCCTCCTTACCTACAAGTCCCTCCATGCCCATATCCCCCAGTACCTATCGTCATCCTTCGCCCACATGCCCCACCCTGGAAGCTGCGGTCTTCAGACTCTGGCCTGCTTACCACCCCCCGCACTGCGAATCTTCGGGGACAGAGCCTTCAGTGTGGCAGCCCCCACCCTCTGGAACGCTCTCCCTGCGGAGATCCGCAACATCCCCACGCTTGACGCCTTCAAAAGGGCCCTCAAGTCCCATCTGTTTGCTAAGGCCTTTGGCCCCTAATCTATTGTTGTTTTGTCTGTCTGACTGACTGTCTGACTGCCTTTTTGTTATGTTTGTTTCTACTCCTGTTCTTCTCTGTAAAGCGACCTTGGGTCTCATGAAAGGCGCTATATAAATCCAAGCTATTATTATTATTATTATGCTTAGGAAAAAAATCTATCTCAACAAACATTGGGACAACTATTCCACAGTTAGGGTTAGGGTTACAACGAGCATCAGCGTTTCTGGACTTTGAAGGTTTAGCACGCAGATGGTTTATTAAATATGAAAGTATTACATATTAACACCATAGTCAATAACACACAACAAACGGAACATTTCACAACAACACACTGTACACAACACACAATGCACCAAAAAAAACTGTTAAAATATGTTTTAAACCATTTGGAAAATATACACATGTTCTGTGCATTGACTCATAGATAAAGCCAGCAACACTTTTAGATTTAAATGCAGTATAGAAGTCTCTGAAGGCCTCCGTCATGTGTGCAGCACTCAGAGTGACACCTTGTTTCTCCGGATCCTCACGAACTCTGTCAGCGTTGCATTTCTCTGCACGACATCACTGTCAGAGTCAGAGAAACGATGTTCAGATGTTCATGTTCATACTATCTTATCTTATCTTACTAAACGAATACATCTGAGCGTCCCTGCATTAGAGATGTTGAGGTTTAGGTGTCAGAGCACTTTAGTGACTTCCTGATGGATGAGTTATCAGATATTAGCACGTAGCATCCCCTCCTAATGAAGCCTGTTTACAGATGCAGGAGGCGGGGTGATCACATGCAGACTTCCTCTTTATTTCAGACTCGATAATTAATTTCTGTGAAGCAGGAGAGTGGGTGTGCATCATAGAGTTAGGAGAGTAATGATATCAGAGGATTATCTGATATCTGAGGAGTGTTGATGTCACCGGGTAATTCAAATGAGGCATTATTTGATCTAATATAAGCACATTTTCTCTCTTTATATCAGTCTTTCTATCTGTTGGGTGTTGGACTCTTTAAACTGTCAAAGTCAACTTTAATGTCAATTTTTCTGTCTGTGTGTACAGACAGAGAGATCGAAATAACGTTTCCAACCATCCCGAATACAAAATACAATAATACAAATATGTATACATATGTATATCCTCTATGTATACAACCAACAGACACATTTACACATATGCACACATTCAGATAAAACACATCAATCAATATATACAAAATAACAGTCACTTCAATATCTTAGGGAATGTACATAGTGCAAGATTGTCCATAGCAGCGTAAAAAAGTGTCTGGTGCTGGAATTGAGTGTCTGAGTGTGTGGGGAGTTATAGTCCAGGGGGGAGGGGAGAGGAGGGAGGGAGGGACGGAGGGGAGAGAGGGGACGGAGGGGAGGAGGGGAGAGAGGGGAGAGAGTTCAGCCTCCTGAAAGCCTGGTGTAAAAAACTTTTCTTTAGTCGAGTAGTGCTCGACCTCAGGCTGCGGAACCTCCTCTAAGCTTAGCACGTCAGCTTAGCGCCGCAAGGTTCTGAACAAGCTGGTTACTCCAACAGCGATTTAATAAATATTTGTGGCATCACACATATACAATGCAACGCCATGAAGGATAAGAAGAAGTGAGCCATTGTGTCACAGGACAATTATAACAGAAGCTTGACTCCCACGACTTCTTTGCTGTAGCGACGGCAGAACTGCGTCACAACATAAGAGCCTATTTCAAAAGGTTTCCGTCGAAAAAAGAGTTTCTGAACATGAAGAAATCTTACCACTGTCTGTCTTTTGTCACTTTTTGACAGCAACACGTGTCTATTTCTAATCATGGGCAGCGTCAATGTGCATATGAGACATTAAGGGGTCGTTTAGTAAATTGTAGCTTCTTCCAATAGTCTTTATATTTGGTGTACAATAGCATAGGGACCAATAATTAAGCTGTCCTTAGTGTCTCAACACAGATACTTTCCTTAGTCCCCTGCCATGACTGTACTACTCATTACAGACCGCTGAATTAACCCAAGGAAATCAAGGTTAAGTGTAGTGGTTGTTGGATAGTAAATATAGAAAGAAAACCCACATATATAACTTTAATTTGTATAGTACTGTGTTCAGTGGAACAACATGCTATCGCTAACGTTACGTAGCCAAGATGTCGGTCTCTGATTGTAGCTGCAGAAGTATTAGCTTCTTCCAATAGTCTTTATATTTGGTGCACACTAGCATTGGGACCAATAATGAAACTGTCCTTAGTGTCAATACAGATACTTTCCTTAGTCCCCTGCCATGCCCTTTTGACCGTTATTGAAGCACACTTTTGGTGTTCATCGTGCATTTTGTATTTCACTTTGCATTGGGACGCACTTTTGCACCAAAGATAGCACATTTAAGTCCAGAAGTAGGCAAATTGAGACACTTTATTTGCCTCCTCTAGCCTTCATTATCCGCCACTTCGGAGTCCGGTTGCTCTCACTCCTGATGCTTCATTTGATGAACATCAGCAGCAAAAGAAAAAGAACATGTATGTGTGTTTCAGAGCTGATTCCTCACTAACCATGTTGTGAATTGGGATTTAAAGAAACTGAATGTAGTCTGGTCTCTGATTGTAGCAGAGACCAGACCCCCCCCGATCTGACCTGCTCCCACTTTGCCTGTTTTTAAATCTCGTTTAAAGACCTACTTGTTCTCCCGTGCTTTTGCAGACCACGTATCGGACGTATCAGTCTGTGTTTTCTAAATTGGGTTTTCTATTTCATTCTGTTTTATAATGTCTCATCATGTATGAGAGTTTTCAGTCTGTGTGCTATAAGGATGGTTTTATTGTCTCGTGCTTTTACATTAGTTTATTTTTGCCCTATCGGTTTTGTCTAAATGTATTCATGCTGCTTTTTTCATTTTGATATATATAGTGATGTACAGCACTTTGGTCAACTCTGTTGTTTTTAAATGTGCTGTATAAATAAAGTTGGATTGGTGAAGCTGTCTTTCTGACACCTCCGACCTTACTCTGCAGGTTTTACCTCGGTTCCTCCTCTTCAGGTTCAGAAAAATATAAGAGAGTCAGCCGAGTACAATCTGAATCTTTATCTGAATCTTAATCTATACCAGCGGTTCCCAACCTTTTTCAACTCAGCGCCCACTTAAGAATCTAAAATGTTTTCGCGGCCCACACTCAACCATATACAATACGGAGGCTAAATAAAGTTCTCAGAGTACTTTTTATTTTAATTAGAAAAGGATCTGGCCATCAGTAACAAACAGACATTTGTATTACACGGTTTAGTTGAATACTCCATTCTGATTCAGAACATGTCACACGTTGTAAATCCAGTAGAACAGACCGCTGTCAAGGACTGTGATGACCGTTGCTTTCCACACAAATCATCATGTTTTGTAAATTATTTGGTGAACCACTTGCAATAATAATAATAATAATCCTTATATTTATTATAGCGCTTTTTCAATGACTCTCAAAGCGCTCCTTACAAATACACATTACACATACATATCATACATACATGTAATGGTCATGTACTTTGGACAATACCCACAGGAGCAAATTCAGGGAAGTGTCTCTCCCAAGGACACAACGGCTTTACAGACGCAGCGGCGGCGGGTTTCGCCCCGTTGATCTGATGATCAGTGCACAGCGCACTGCGCCACACTGCCCATCTTCACACCTCAAAGTCATCGAGGCGCTTTACAAGTACACATTGATATCATACATGTACTGTGGACAGTACCCACAGGAGCAAATTCGGGTGAAGTGTCTTGCCCAAGGACACAACGGCCTGACGCAGTGGCGGCGGAGGCGGGTTTCGAACTGGAGTTCCCCGACGCCCCCTTGATCTGATGATCAAACGCACAGCCCACTGCGCCACCCCGCCCCAATGCCTTCGCGGACCGCTAGGGGCCGCGGCCCACAGGTTGGGAACCGCTGATCTATTTATGAAGCACATTTAAACTCAGTTGACCAAAGTGCTGTACAGCGAACAAATTCAATATAGAATAACACAATAGGAGTAAAATAATAAAACAATAATTCAAAACAAGATAAAAGCACAATAACTAGAAACATATAAAAACATATAGAAATGTCAACTAGTGTTAAAAGCGAGTCCAAAGAGGTGAGCTTTTAGCAGAGATTTAAACGGTTCAATAGACTGAGCACTTTCGGATTTGGTACTACAAAGGACGCACCAAACCGTGGAGAAAAAACCTCAAGTTTCATTTTATTTTGCTGTGTACACGGCTTTTCATGAAAACAGACAAAAGGTCAAATCTGTTATTTTCCCTGAGAGAAAGAAAAGGGTCTCTTATATTCCGCCTGCCACCCCCAGAATGAATCATCACAGCGAGGCCCTTCACAGCCCAGATTTACATTTAAATGAAACCAAATGGCTGTACACTCAGAAATGATATACAGTAATGATGATGGTAATAAAAGCAAAGTCCTCCCTCATATTGGACCGGCTCCTGCACTCATTTTGCAGGTACAGTTAGTGAGTTATGTCTTTGTCGTGTCGAGACTATTACCTCCACATTTCAGCGAGTGGATTCATCAGCGCTGCCTAACGTAATGTGGTCGGCCATCAGCCTGCAGCTCGTTGCATGTTGATCACATCTTTCTTTCAGCGGCTGCATCACAGGTGTGTGAGCACCGGTTAGCATCTGTTGTGTAAGAGAGGACTCGTATGCATGCTTTTATTATTAATTAAGTATCTCATGCAAGGCGAGGCAAGTTAATTTATACAGCACCTTTCAACACAAGGCAATTCAAAGTGCTTCACAAAAAAGACATAAGAGCATTAAGAAACATATTATAAAATGGCAGCAGTGGTAGCAAAGAACTTTGAGGTATTTTACTTAAATATTTCCATTTTATACCACTTCATACGTCTACTTTACTATATTTAAGAAGCCAGTAGTTTACCTTTTACTCCACTACATTTATCTGACAGCTTTTACAGATTCAGATAATTAGCCAATACAAAATAATATACATCCATTTTCATATACATTTGGGCTCTAAAGGAACTACAGTACGGTCACATGACTTCACTCACC
>JAAKFY010000101.1:123318-139664 GCA_011823955.1 Dissostichus mawsoni | reverse complement strand
GGGAGGACGTGTTTCTGTAGTCCCCCCGCAGGAAGCAGCTGGTCCCTCCACTAAAAAGGGATTTCTCCATAGAGCGGTGCAGGGAGGACGTGTTTCTGTAGTCCCCCCGCAGGAAGCAGCTGGTCCCTCCACTAAAAGGGATTTCTCCATAGAGCGGTGCAGGGAGGACGTGTTTCTGTAGTCCCCCCCGCAGGAAGCTGCTGGTCCCTCCACTAAAAGGGATTTCTCCATAGAGCGGTGCAGGGAGGACGTGTTTCTGTAGTCCCCCCCGCAGGAAGCTGCTGGTCCCTCCACTAAAAGGGATTTTCTCCATAGAGCGGTGCAGGGAGGACGTGTTTCTGTAGTCCCCCCCGCAGGAAGCTGCTGGTCCCTCCACTAAAAGGGATTTCTCCATAGAGCGGTGCAGGGAGGACGTGTTTCTGTAGTCCCCCCCGCAGGAAGCTGCTGGTCCCTCCACTAAAAGGGATTTCTCCATAGAGCGTGCAGGGAGGACGTGTTTCTGTAGTCCCCCCCCGCAGGAAGCTGCTGGTCCCTCCACTAAAAGCTCCATAGGCGGTGCAGGAGGACGTGTTTCTAGTCCCCCGCAGGAGCTGCTCCCTCCACTAAAAGGGATTTCTCCTCAGATTCTGGAAAATAGCTCTAAATAAGGTCTGTGGAAAACGAACCTGTTTGATAAATGTTTTGTTCAGGATAATCTCCACGTGTCTTCCCTACTTTTATAATGTTGGAATCATAACTCTAATTGGCCAGAAGCTAAATGCTAACGTGATGCTATAAAGGAACTACAGCCGAGTCCAGCAGCACGACTTCAACGTCACGCCAACTTCAGATCCATATTCAAACATACAGATTCTAAATGGAACGAGTTGAAGCGTTTGTTTGAACACTTTGCAGGAGGCAGGTATTTGCTTTCAAGCAGAACAGGGCAAACACACTTAGAGGAGTGTTCACGTGTTCGGCGTAATGACGTACAACGTCCTCCAGACTTCTGTAGTCCTATTCAGCCACTTGGTAACAACCATCGTTTTTCAGACACGTCAGCTCTTCAGAGATCACCAGTGGGGTCACTGCTGATGGATCTAATGTCCTAGAACAAACGTGATCCGTCTCTTTGTCTCAACCACAGACCTTATTTCAGATATTTTCCTAAATCCTATGGAGAGATCCCATTGGCTCTGAGACCAGGGAACAGGAAGTGGTGAAATGCTGACTCACTTCCTGGTTTTAGGACTCGTTCCTGCACCACTCTATTTCACGCTATTATTCCAGGTCAAAAACAGCTATTATATATAATTTGATGAATAGAAAGTTCCATAAAGTAATGAGTGGTTGTTTTCTCTGTAGTTCTGTGGAGCTGCTCCCTCTGCTGGGTCAGAGGTCAGATCATTACACGGCTATCATCGTGGAGGAACCGGACTCTTATGTGGGACGAGAGTAAGAGACAACAGATGCATAAATAACAGAGATACAGATCCACAGAGACCAGAGACTAACTGTCTGTCTGTCTCTCACCTGTCTGTCTCTCCCCTGTCTCACTGTCTCTCACCTGTCTCTCACCTATCTGTCCTTCACCTGTCTGTCTCTCACCTGTCTCTCTCTCACCTGTCTCTCTCACCCCTGTCTCTCTCTCACGGTCTGTCTCTCAGGTGATCCTGGACCTGCTTCAGTTCTCAGGTGTTCAGGTGAAGAGAGCTCTGTCCTCAGATCTCCCCCTGCTGGACGCTCTGAAGATTACAGCCTTCCCCTCCGTTTACCTGCTGCAGCCGAACGCATCACACACACCTGCAGGTGTAAGTACACACACACACACACACACCACACACACACACACACACACACACACGTGTAAATAAAGTGTTTTTATTTACATCTTCTCCTCCTCCTGCAGTCAGAAGCGTCTACGTTTCTTCTTCTCCTCCGTGTTGAGGGCGTTACCAGGAGTGCAGCGCAGGGTGAGCAGTACTGCAGGAGACCAGGGGGGGCGCTGCAGGAGAGAGAAAGCAGGGAGTGGAGAGACTTCAGCAGGTACACACACACTCACACAAACACACACTCACAGACACACACTCACACACACACACACCACAGAGACACACACACACACACACTCAGAGACACAAACACACACACACACAGACACACACACACACTCTCACACACAGAGACACACACACACACCAGACAGAGACAAACACACACACAGAGACACAGGGACAAACACACACAGAGACACACCACAGACACACACAGAGACACACATACACACACAGACACACACAGACACGTACATTGTGCTGCGTTTACATCTTTTGTATGATCCATCGAGCCAGTAAACACACAATCTAGGCTCTCTGGGTTGAACCAGTTTACAAATACAGAGGTGTGTGTGTGTGTGTGTGTGTGTGTGTGTGTGTGTGTGTTGTGTGTGTGTGTGTGTGTGTGTGTGTGTGTGTGTGTGTGTGTGTGTGTGTGTGTGTGTGTGTGTGTGTGTGTGTGTGTGTGTGTGTGTGTGTGTGTGTGTGTGTGTGTGTGTGTGTGTGTGTGTGTGGTGTGTGTGTGTGTGTGTGTGTGTGTGTGTGGTGTGTGTGTGGTAGTTCTCAGGTACGCTGCTGATCTGGAGTCTGCTCTTCATTACCTGCTGAGGTGGAGCTGGCGACCCACAGCTCCCTGCAGGGGGAGGAGCTACAGGTGTTTAAGGACCTGGTCACTTTGGTCTCAAAGGTAAAGAACCAGATCCATCTGTCCCTCACCCTTCTCCTCTCTACCTGTCTGTTCCTCACCTGTCTCTCTCTCTACCTGTCTCTCCCTCCACCTGTCCCTCTCTCCACCTGTCTTTCTCTTTACCTGTCTCTCTCTCACTTGTCCCTATCTCTCACCTGTCCCTCTCTCACCTGTCTCTCCCTCCACCTGTCCCTCTCTCACCTGTATCTCTCTCACCTGTCTCTCTCTACCCGTGCAGCTGTATCCAGGCGGAGGTTCTGTGGTGAAGCTTATGGAGACTCTCTCTGATTGGCTAGTCAGTCTGCCGCTTCCTCGAATCCCCTATCAGGCCGTTCTGGACCTGGTGGACAACACGATGAGGTAGGACACACACACACACATACATACATACATACATACATACATACATACACACACACACACACACACACACACACACACACACACACCACACACACACACACACACACACACACACACACACACACACACACTCCTATGTAGTACAGATCTGATGTCATGAGATAATGTCCTCACATTGTAGGTATACAGTTGGTGGTTGGTCCTCACAAAGATAGATGTACAAGAGTGTACACACACGAAGCAGCAGCTAACTTCCTGTTTCCTGTCCAGATCTCAGGTGTGTTTTTGGGGCGGAGCTTCGCTGGTTGGTTGCCAGGGCAGCAGGGCGGGGCTTCGGGTTACCCATGCGCCCTCTGGACCCTGTTCCACGTGCTGACCGTTCAGCATGAGGCCACGCCCACTGCGCTGGACAACACAGGTACACTCACTCGATCACTCACTCACTCACACGCTCACTCACTCACACGCACGCTCACTCACACGCTCACTCACACGCACGCTCACTCACTCGATCACTCACACGCACGCTCACTCACACGCACGCTCACTCACTCGATCACTCACACGCACGCTCACTCACTCACACGCTCACTCACTCACACGCACGCTCACTCACTCGATCACTCGCACGCACGCTCACTCACTCACACACTCGCTCGCACGCACGCACGCTCACTCACTCGATCACTCACACGCACGCTCACTCACTCACACACTCGCTCGCACGCACGCTCACTCACTCGATCACTCACTCGATCACTCACACGCACGCTCACTCACTCGCACGCACGCTCACTCACTCACTCACTCGATCACTCACACACTCGCTCACTCACTCGCACGCACACTCACTCACTCACTCACTCACACACTCGCTCGCACGCACGCTCACTCACTCGATCACTCACACGCACGCTCACTCACTCACACACTCGCTCACACGCACGCTCACTCACTCGATCACTCACACGCACGCTCACTCACTCACGCTCGCACGCACGCTCACTCACTCACTCGATCACTCACACGCACGCTCACTCACTCACACACTCGCTCGCACGTCGCACGCTCACTCACTCACACGCACGCTCACTCACACGCTCACTCACACGCACGCTCACTCACACGCACGCTCACTCACTCGATCACTCACACGCAGGCTCACTCACTCACACACTCGCTCGCACGCTCACTCACTCGCACGCACGCTCACTCACACGCACGCTCACTCGCACGCACGCTCACTCGCACGCTCACTCACTCGCTCACACGCACGCTCACTCACACGCTCACTCGCACGCTCACTCGCACACTCACTCACTCGCACGCACGCTCACTCACTCACACGCACGCTCACTCACACGCTCACTCGCTCACACGCACGCTCACTCACACGCACGCTCACTCACTCACACACTCGCTCGCACGCTCACTCACTCGCACGCACGCTCACTCACACGCACGCTCACTCACACGCACGCTCACTCGCACGCTCACTCACTCGCTCACACGCACGCTCACTCACACGCTCACTCACTCACACGCTCACTCACTCACACGCACGCTCACTCAAACGCACGCTCACTCACACGCACGCTCACTCGCACGCTCACTCACTCGCTCACACGCTCGCTCACTCCCTCACTCACTCACTCTCACTCACTCGCTCACGCACTCACTCACACTCACGCTCACTCACTCACGCGCTCACTCACTCACACGCTCACTCACTCGCACACTCACTCACAAGCACGCTCACTCACTCGCTCGCTCACTCACACGCTCACTCACTCGCACACTCACTCACAAGCACGCTCACTCACTCGCTCGCTCACTCACTCGCTCACACACTCACGCTCACTCACCTCACGCTCACTCACTCGCACGCACACTCACTCACACACTCACTCACACGCTCGCTCACTCACTCACTCTCACGCTCACTCACTCACACGCTCACTCGCTCACACGCTCACTCACACGCTCACTCGCTCACGCTCACTCACACGCTCACTCGCTCACACGCTCACTCACACGCTCCCTCGCTCACACGCTCACACGCTCACTCACACGCTCACTCACTCACACGCTCACTCACACGCTCACTCACTCACACGCTCACTCACACGCTCACTCACTCACACGCTCACTCACTCACACGCTCACTCACACGCTCACTCACTCACACACGCTCACTCACTCACATGCTCACTCACACGCTCACTCACTCACACGCTCACTCACACGCTCACTCACTCACACGCTCACTCACTCACACGCTCACTCACATGCTCACTCACACGCTCACACGCTCACTCACTCGCTCACTCGCACGCTCACTCACTCGCTCACTCACTCACTCACTCACACGCTCACTCACACGCTCACTCACACACTCGCTCACTCACACGCTCACTCGCTCACTCACACGCTCACTCGCTCACTCACACGCTCACTCGCTCACTCACACGCTCACTCGCTCACTCACTCACACGCTCGCTCACACGCTCGCTCGCTCGCTCACACGCTCCCTCACACGCTCCCTCACACGCTCACACGCTCGCTCACTCACAGACGAGGTTTGCACAGTCGTTGGTTTTATCCCTTTTTTAGAATATATAATGAGTTGTAAGTATTCCTTGGGTTCTCCTCCCCCCCCTCCCCCCTGCTGCAGGTCTGCAGGGCGAGGCTGCGGTGCTGCATGTGATGCGGCGCTACATCACCACGTTCTTCGGCTGCGAGGCGTGCGGACGCCACTTTGAGCAGGCGGCGGCAGAGAGTCTGCAGACGGTGAAGAGCAGCGAGCAGCAGGTGCTCTGGCTCTGGGAACAACACAACAGGGTCAACAGCAGAGTGGCTGGTACACAAACACACACACACACACACACACACACACAACACACACACACACACACCAAACACACACACACCAAACACACACAGAGACACATAGACACTCACACACCAACACACACACAGAGACACATAGACACAGACACACTCAACACACACACACTCAACACACACACACCAAACACACACACCAAACACACAGACTCACACACACACACCCTGCGCATCATCAGTGGGAAGACACACACAGACACACACACACAGACACACACACACACACACACACCACACACACAGACTCACACACACACACCCTGCGGATCATCAGTGGGAAGACACAGATACACATACTCACACAGACACACACAACACTTGCATACACACTCACATGCACACAGACACACTCACATACACACACACACACACACGACACACACTCACACACACACCCTGTGCATCATCAGTGGGAAGACACACACACACACACACACACACACACTCACACATACTCTCACACACAGACACTCACAGACACACTCACATACACACACACAGACACACACACACACAAAACACACACACAGACTCACACACACACCCCTGCGGATCATCAGTGGGAAGACACAGACACACATACTCACACAGACCACACACACACTTACATACACACTCACATGCACACAGACACTCTCACACACACACTTGCTTACACACTCATACGCACACAGACACACACACACTCACACACCCTGTGCATCATCAGTGGAAGACACACACAGACACACACACACTCACACATACTCTCACACACAGACACTCACAGACATACACACACACACCACAAACACACACACACACACCAAACACACACACACACCAAACACACACACACACACACACACACACTCAAACACACACACAAACACACACCAAACACACACACAGAGACACATAGACACTCACACACCAAACACACACACAGAGACACATAGACACACACACACTCAAACACACACACACTCAAACACACACACACACACACTCAAACACACACACCAAACACACACACCAAACACACACACAGACTCACACACACACACCCTGCGCATCATCAGTGGGAAGACACACACACAGACACACACACACACACACACACACACACACACACACACACACACACACCACAGACTCACACACAGACACCCTGCGGATCATCAGTGGGAAGACACAGACACACATACTCACACAGACACACACACACTTGCATACACACTCACATGCACACAGACTCACTCACTCACACACACGTACACACACACACACACACACACACACACACACACAGAAACTCACTTTCAGCGTGTTCAGTGAGTCTTCTAACATCTATCTCTCCTAAAGCTCCCAAAGATGTATTTGATGAATCCCCATCCTGCTGTTTGTACCTCCTTATAGTGTAAAATACTGTATGATAATAAAACCCTTTCCCCCCCCCCCCCCCCCCAGGCTCTCTGAGTGACGACCCCCTCTTCCCCAAAGCTCCCTGGCCGAGCGCCTCCCTCTGCGCCTCCTGCCACGAGGAGAGACTCGGCGTCCATCAGTGGAACCAGAACAACGTGCTCCTCTTCCTCAGGAAACACTACGGGGCCCCCAACATCTCCCCCAAATACTCCCTCAAGGAGGGGGAGGGAAGAAGAAGGAGGGGGAGGGGAAGAAGGAGGAGGAGGAGGAGGGAAGAAGGAAGAGGAGGAGGGGAAGATGAAGAAGGAGGAAGGGAAGAAGAAGGAGGAGCATATTTCTCAGAGGGGGGAGAGTGGGGGGGCTCAGTTTGGATCCTGGGGTTCAACAGCGTGGACATGAGTCTCTGCGTGGGGCTCTACGTCTGCTCCTGCCTCTTCCTCATGATGCTCTTCTTCTTCTTCAGAGTGAGATCCCGCCGCTGGAAACGACACCTGCTGGTGTGAGGAAGAAGGAAGAGGGAGAGGGAGGAAGAGGAGGAGGAAGAAGCATTCACATCGGACGCAAAGAAAAGGCTCACCTGGACCTGTTAGAGCACGAGTCGACATCATTGGTCGTTACTTGTGTCACTCAAAATGAGATGTGCTGCAGAGGAGGCGGGGCTTGTCTCTGTGTAGATACAAACAACAACAACATATTTGACGGTGATCAGAAAGATGCTGAGGGACCACACACTGATCAGTGCTGAGTCTGTCCACCAGATGGCAGACGACCTCTCCTGGACATTCAGACTCTAATTTCATTCAGACTCTAATTTCATTCAGACTCTAAATACACACATTTTACTGATGTTTTTATCCCTGAAGTTATTCAGACTCCCCTAAAGTGTGTGTGGTGTGTGTGTGTGTGTGTGTGTGTGTGTGTGTGTTGTGTGTGTGTGTGTGTGTGGTGTGTGTGTGTGTGTGTGTGTGTGTGTGGTGTGTGTGTGTGTGTGTGTGTGTGTGTGTGTGTGTGTGTGTGTGTGTGTGTGTGTGTGTGTGTGTGTGTGTGTGTGTGTGTGTGTGTGTGGTGTGTGTGTGTGTGTGTGTGTGTGTGTGTGTGTGTGTGTGTGTGTGTGTGTGTGTGTGTGTGTGTGTGTGTCTTTTTAAACCACAAACTAAGCTGCTGAATAACTGAACGTTTACATTTGCACATATATTTATTGTGGTGATCAAAGCGCCGATGAGTTGCCGCTAACCGTCGTCATCACACCGACTGATGCTGACACACTTTGATTATAGGTCACCACGAAAGGGAAGTTAAATAAAACAATTACATTCTTAATAAATGCAAACGCTTGAAAGCCTGGATAAACCATAGAGATGTTTAATTAAGTTTAATGTTATTAGATTTTCCTTTTTTAGAATTGACTTTTCAGAAGAAGCATTTCTTATTAAAACGTTAGATATTATTAGAGTTTTCAACATATGGAAAGTGGTTGATATGTTGCCTCTGTTTGTCATCCATCTCATTGTTTCCTCTGAATGAGCGAGCTCCCTCTGATTGGTGTCAGCATTAGAGACTGATGGTGACATGATGTCCATGTGATGCTCTGCTGACGCCTGAACGCACCGTCCTCTGGCTGCTCTGATCGTTTGAATGAGATGTAAATAAATCATTTTCAGCTAAATGATGTTTCCTGTCGCTCCGTATGAGGGGCCGTGTAGGCCAACATTCAAACTAACCTCGCACACACACTACTGGAAACATCTGGCCTCACACACACTACTGGAATACTCTCACATTCACTACTGAACACTCACACACACACACACACACACACACACACACACACACACACTACTGAAATACTGTCACATTCACTACTGAACACCTCACACACACACACACACACACACACACACACACACTACTGGAATACTCTCACATTCACTACTGAACACACACACACACACACACACACACACACACACACTACTGAAATACTGTCACATTCACTACTGAACACCTCACACACACACACACACACACACACACACACACTACTGAAATACTCTCACATTCACTACTGAACACCTCACACACACACACTACTGAAATACTGTCACATTCACTACTGAACACCACACACACACACACACTACTGAAATACTGTCACATTCACTACTGAACACCTCACACACACACACACACACACACACTACTGAAATACTCTCACATTCACTACTGAACACCACACCACACACACACACACCACACTACTGAAATACTGTCACATTCACTACTGAACCCACACACACACACACCACACACACACTACTGAAATACTCTCACATTCACTACTGACACCACACACACACACACACACACACACTACTGAAATACTCTCACATTCACTACTGAACACCACACACACACACACACACACACACACACACACACACACACACACTACTGAAATACTGTCACATTCACTACTGAACACCTCACACACACACACACACACACACACACACACACTGAAATACTCTCACATTCACTACTGAACACCACACACACACACACACACACACTACTGAAATACTCTCACATTCACTACTGAACACCTCACACACACACACACACACACACACTACTGAAATACTGTCACATTCACTACTGAACACCTCACACACACACACAACACACACACCCACACACACACACACACACACACACTACTGAAATACTCTCACATTCACTACTGAACACCTCACACACACACACTACTGAAATACTGTCACATTCACTACTGAACACCACACACACACACACTACTGAAATACTGTCACATTCACTACTGAACACTCACACACACACACACACACCACACACACACACACACTACTGAAATACTCTCACATTCACTACTGAACACCACACACACACACACACACACACACACACACACACACACACTACTGAAATACTGTCACATTCACTACTGAACACCACACACACACACACACACACACACACACACACACACACACACACACACACACACACTACTGAAATACTCTCACATTCACTACTGAACACCTCACACCACACACCACTACTGAAATACTCTCACATTCACTACTGAACACCTCACACACACACACACACACTACTGAAATACTCACATTCACTACTGAACACCACACACACACACACACACACACTACTGAAATACTCTCACATTCACTATGAACAGTAGTGCCAATAGTTTGGCAATGAGTTCCTTTATAGCTCTGTAAGACACAGAAGAGTCAGGAGATTAGTCCTGGGTTTAGGTGCCCGTAGATGGCCTGATGTAGCGTGTCTAGTCTATGGTCGTGCCCGTAGATGGCCTGATGTAGCGTGTCTAGTCTATGGTCGTGCCAGTAGATGGCCTGATGTAGGTGTCTAGTCTATGGTCGTGCCAGTAGATGGCCTGATGTAGCGTGTCTAGTCTATGGTCGTGCCCGTAGATGGCCTGATGTAGCGTGTCTAGTCTATGGTCGTGCCCGTAGATGGCCTGATGTAGCGTGTCTAGTCTATGGTCGTGCCCGTAGATGGCCTGATGTAGCGTGTCTAGTCTATGGTCGTGCTCGTCTCTTGTGTAAACTATTAGATCATAAAAATGCAGTGGTTTTTTGCTAAATTGGAATTTATTTAGAAAAGTGATAACACGAGATTGCAGACGTTTCTCAACCGGAAGCCATGATAGGTTTCTATGCATAACTCCAATATGAGTGCTTCGACCAGTGGAGAGCTAGTCCGGCAGCCTTGTTTTGAGCTATTTGTCATTTCTGTCTGTGTTTTTGCTGCTGATGATCATATGACCGGACAGCACTCAAGATGTGACAAAACCACAGACGGGATGACTTGTTTCAAAGTGGTTGGTGTTGCATACTTTGTACATTTCTCGTCGCAGCTATGCTCCTTCCCATTTTAGTTACGATACTGTCTATTTGCTTTGTCCACTGTAAACCAGAATCAAGAGCAATGCCAAGCAGCTTAGTCTCGTTGACCTGTTCCTCTGGCTGACCGGTCAGGCTTAGCATCTGTCCGGATCCCAACACCATTGCTTTTGTTTTTGCAATGTTGAGTACCAGTTAGTTGTGTGACCCAGTCTGCTCTGTTTTAGTAGATACTTTAACTCACTGCATGTTGATGCTGTACTGTACATTGTGGAGTCATCAGGACACATTATTACACTGGACTTATTTCATACGAAGGAAGGCCATTTGTGAATATAGAATACAACAAAGGCCCAAGCGAACTCCCCTGTGGGACCCCACCCTGCGACACCTTCCTTTCAGAGAAGCTCCCATTGAAAAAGACTCGCTGGCTTCTAGTCGGGTAGCTCTCCATCCAACGCATAGCAACGCATAGCAACGCATAGCAACGCATAGCAACACATAGCAACAGAACCAAAGCCATAGCATTTGAGTTCAGCAGCAGACTGTGAGCGATCACATCCAAAGCTGCGCTAAAGTCTAACATCACAGCTACAAGCCTCCTATCATCCAGGCTCTTGAACCAGTCGTCGGTCATTTGTGCGTGTGCTGTACTTGTAGAGTGACCATCTCTATCGGCATGTTGGTACTTCGTTGTCAGATTGTTACTTGAAAAGTAGTATTGAATTTGGGTGTAGACTATTTGTTCTATTAATTGACTTAACACTGGGAGGAGCTGATAGGTCGATCATTGGAACCTGGGAGGAGCCTGATAGGTCGATCATTGGAACCTGGGAGAGCCTGATAGGTCGATCATTGGAACTGGGGAGCCTGATAGTCGATCATTGGAACCTGGGAGGAGACTGATAGGTCGATCATTGGAACCTGGGAGGAGACTGATAGGTCGATCATTGGAACCTGGGAGGAGACTGATAGGTCGATCATTGGAACCTGGGAGGAGCCTGATAGGTCGATCATTGGAACTGGGAGGAGCCTGATAGGTCGATCATTGGAACCTGGGAGGAGACTGATAGGTCGATCATTGGAACCTGGGAGGAGACTGATAGGTCGATCATTGGAACCTGGGAGGAGACTGATAGGTCGAACACGTGCCCTCTGTGTGAAGAGACTCTCTCTCTACACAGAGGGGACATGTCTCTTCTACTTCAACACGTGTCCCCTCTGTGTAAAGAGACTCTCTCTTTACACAGAGGGGACACATGTTCTTCTACATCACATGTGTCCCTCTTCTTCATGTCTCTTCTACATCAACATGTGTCCCCTCTTCTTCATGTCTCTTCTACATCAACATGTGTCCCCTCTCTCTTCTTCATGTCTCTTCTACATCAACATGTGTCCCCTCTTCTTCATGTCTCTTCTACATCAACATGTGTCCCCTCTTCTCTCTCTTCATGTCTCTTCTACATCAACATGTGTCCCCTCTTCTTCATGTCTCTTCTACATCAACATGTGTCCCCTCTCTCTCTCTTCATGTCTCTTCTACATCAACATGTGTCCCCTCTTCTTCATGTCTCTTCTACATCAACATGTGTCCCCTCTTTCTCTTCTTACACAACACTGTCTCTTCTACATCAACATGTGTCCCCTCTTCTTCATGTCTCTTCTACATCAACATGTGTCCCCTCTTCTTCATGTCTCTTCTACATCAACATGTGTCCCCTCTTCTTCATGTCTCTTCTACATCAACATGTGTCCCCTCTTCTTCATGTCTCTTCTACATCAACATGTGTCCCCTCTTCTTCATGTCTCTTCTACATCAACATGTGTCCCCTCTCTTCATGTCTCTTCTACATCAACATGTGTCCCCTCTTCTTCATGTCTCTTCTACATCAACATGTGTCCCCTCTTCTTCATGTCTCTTCTACATCAACATGTGTCCCCTCTTCTTCATGTCTCTTCTACATCAACATGTGTCCCCTCTTCTTCATGTCTCTTCTACATCAACATGTGTCCCCTCTTCTTCATGTCTCTTCTACATCAACATGTGTCCCCTCTTCTTCATGTCTCTTCTACATCAACATGTGTCCCCTCTGTGTAAAGAGACTCTGAAAGTTTCAGGAACAAAGATTCTCTCTCTTTTTCTCCTGATCCATTTCTATAAAAACCTGTCTGAAAATGAGCTGATCAGATTTTGGCCACTTTATGATGTCATAACGATGTTTGTCTTGTGTAACCATTAGCCAATCAGCAACCAAGGTAACCCCCCCCCCCCTTATCACCTGAATCTCCTCCTAGAGCACCATTGAGTTCTTTGTAACCAAATCTCTCAGAGGGGCGTGGGAGGGGCTCCTTATTTTCATCTAAAGTAACAGACAGAGAATCAGCACTTTGGAAACAGGGCTGAAACAGAGGGGATTATGGGTAATGCTGCAATGATCTGTTTGGTGTTTCAGCCAATCAGAGACAGGCTCTGGATATATCTGAGACCTGTGATATATGATGAAGAGGAGGATGATAGGTGTGACTGCCTGTAGTGTAAAGTATATATTGCACAGCTCTTGTTACAGCACTGTGGTTCATGAACGAGGAGGAACAGGAGGTGAAAAAAAACACAGAAGAAGACGGAGAGACAAAGTGTGAGAGAGGAGGAGGAAGAGGAAGAGGAAGAGGAGGAGCGTTCACACGGAAACTTCTGCTTTACGAGTTTCATCAGAGCAGGAAACTGAGAACACAACCACAGAGAGACGAGGCGACGAAGAGGTGAAGAACAAGAGAGGACGCACGAAGCCTGGGGAGGCCAGAGACTACAACAGAGGAAGAGGAAGAGGAGGAGGGTCGTGATGGAGGAGGACATCAGGAAGCAGGGGATGTTGTTCCTGCAGCAGCAGAGGTTCGGAAAGGTAACGCCCAACAAGAAGAGCAATGATCAATAGATCAATTATCAATAGATCAATAACCAGGATCAGGGTTACAGGAAGGAGGACTCAGCCTGGTGAGCAAGATGCAGACATACACTCAGTGGAAGGAGGTGAAGAGTGAGGAAAGGACCTCAGAACACACCGATTATAACGTTAGAAACATAGAGTGGGTTAGGGTTAGGGTTAGGGTTAGGATTAGGGTTAGGGTTAGGGTTAGGGTTAGGGTTAGGATTAGGGTTAGGGTTAGGGTTAGGATTAGGGTTAG
Organism: Dissostichus mawsoni; assembly: GCA_011823955.1. NCBI lineage: Eukaryota > Metazoa > Chordata > Actinopteri > Perciformes > Nototheniidae > Dissostichus > Dissostichus mawsoni. The sequence continues at coordinate 125,163 of JAAKFY010000101.1, read as the reverse complement.
GGTTAGGGTTAGGGTTAGGATTAGGGTTAGGGTTAGGATTAGGGTTAGGGTTAGGTTAGGGTTAGGGTTAGGGTTAGGGTTAGGGTTAGGGTTGGTTAATCCTCTCTGCATAGAGGGAGGCTCAGAGGAGTGCACCATGTGCAGGGCACACATTTAGAAGCCCTGAAGATTCAAAGCGTTTATCGTCCTGTGCTCAGAGCTACAGTGGAGACCTGAGGCTCCTCCATCAGACACACAATAACAACACTCAGTGGAGACCTGAGGCTCCTCCATCAGACACACAATAACACTCAGTGGAGACCTGAGGCTCCTCCATCAGACACACAATAACACTCAGTGGAGACCTGAGGCTCCTCCATCAGACACACAATAACACTCAGTGGAGAGGTGAGACTCCTCCATCAGACACACAATAACACTCAGTGGAGACCTGAGGCTCCTCCATCAGACACACAATAACACTCAGTGGAGGACCTGAGGCTCCTCCATCAGACACACAATAACACTCAGTGGAGGACCTGAGGCTCCTCCATCGACACAATAACACTCAGTGGAGACCTGAGGCTCCTCCATCAGACACACAATATTATTGTATAATTATAAAGTGTGTGTGTGTGTGTGTGTGTGTGTTGTGTGTGGTGTTGTGTTGTGTGTGTGTGTTTGTGTGAGTGTGTGTTTGTGTGTGTGTTTGTGTGTGTGTGTGTGTTTGGGTGTGTGTTGTGTGTGTTGTGTGTGGTGTGTGTGTGTTTGTGTGTGGGTGTGTGTTGTGTGTGTGTGTGTGTGTGTGTTTGGTGTGTGTGTGTGTGTGTGTCGAGAGGAGGGGAACCGAGGAGAGAGGAGTGGAGGAGGGGAACCGGGAGAGAGGAGTGGAGGAGGGGAACCGAGGAGTGGAGGGGGTAGAGAGGAGTGGAGGAGGGGAACCGAGGAGGGAGGAGGGGAACCGAGGAGAGAGGAGTGGAGGAGGGGAACCGAGGAGAGAGGAGAGGAGGAGGGGAAACCGAGGAGAGAGGAGTCGAGGAGGGGAACCGAGGAGAAAGGAGTGAGGAGGGGAACGAGGAGAGAGGAGTGGAGGAGGGGAACCGAGGAGAGAGGAGTCGAGGAGGGGAACCGAGGAGTGGAGGAGGGGTAGAGAGGAGTGGAGGAGGGGAACCGAGGAGAGAGGAGAGGAGGAGGGGAACCGAGGAGAGAGGAGTGGAGGAGGGGAACCGAGAGAGAGGAGAGGAGGAGGGAACCGAGGAGAAAGGAGTGGAGGAGGGGAACCGAGAGAGAGAGGAGTGGAGGAGAGAGGAGAGGAAGCAGCAGCGGTTAGAGAAATGAGAAAGGGCCTTTGTTGTTTTGTTTACCTGTCCTCGTTTGTTTGTATCAGCTTCATGTAATAACGCTTGTTTGTTGTTTACTCCTTGATGCCTCCTGTCCTCTGCTCTGATGCCTCCTGTCCTCGGCTCTGATGCCTCTGTCCTCGGCTTGATGCCTCCTGTCCCTCTGCTCTGATGCCTCCTGTCCTCGGCTCTGATGCCTCCTGTCCTCGGCTCTGATGCCTCCTGTCCTCTGCTCTGATGCCTCCTGTCCTCGGCTCTGATGCCTCCTGTCCTCTGCCTCCTGTCCTCTGCTCTGATGCCTCCTGTCCTCTGCTCTGATGCCTCCTGTCCTCTGCTCTGATGCCTCCTGTCCTCTGCTCTGATGCCTCCTGTCCTGCTCTGATGCTCCTGTCCTCTGCCTCCTGTCCTCTGCTCTGATGCCTCCTGTCCTCTGCTCTGATGCCTCCTGTCCTCTGCTCTAATCCTGTCCTCTGCTCTGATGCCTCCTGTCCTCTGCTCTGATGCCTCCTGTCCTCTGCTCTGATGC
>JAAKFY010000101.1:108318-113318 GCA_011823955.1 Dissostichus mawsoni | reverse complement strand
ACAGTACTGAAGGAGTGGCAGACCGGGGTGGTGGTTCCCCTTTTCAAAAAGGGGGATCAGAGGGTTTGTGCCAATTAAAGAGGCATCACACTACTCAGCCTCCCCGGGAAAGTTTACTCTAAGGTACTGGAAAGGAGGGTCAGGCCGAGTGTCGAACCTCAGATTGAGGAGGAACAATGCGGATTCCGTCCTGGTCGACGGATCAGCTTTTTACTCTCGCAAGGATCCTGGAGGGGGCCTGGGAGTAAGCTTATCCGGTCTACATGTGTTTGTAGACTTGGAGAAGACGTATGACCGGGTTCCCAGGGAGTTACTGTGGGAGGTGCTGCAGGAGTATGGGGTGAGGGGGTCTCTACTCAGGGCCATCCAATCTCTGTACTCCCAAAGCGAGAGCTGTGTCCGGGTCCTCGGCAGTAAGTCGGACCCATTTCCAGTGAGGGTTGGCCTCCGCCAGGGCTGCGCTTTGTCACCAATCCTGTTAGTAATATACATGGATAGGATTTCGAGGCGTAGTCGTGGGGGGGGGGGGGGGGGGTCTGCAGTTCGATGGACTAAGGATTGCACCACTGCTTTTTGCAGATGATGTGGTTCTAATGGCTTCATCGGCCTGCGACCTGCAGCACTCACTGGATCGGTTCGCAACCGAGTGTGAAGCGGCTGGGATGAGGATCAGCACCTCCAAATCTGAGGCCATGGTTCTCAGCAGGAAACCGATGGACTGTCCACTCCAAGTAGGGAATGAGTCCTTACCCCAAGTGAAGGAGTTCATGTATCTCAGGGTCTTGTTCTCGAGTGAGGGAACAATGGAGCGTGAGATGGGCCGGAGAATCGGAGCAGCGCGAGCGGTACTGCAGCCGCTTTACCGCACCGTTGTGACGAAAAGGGAGCTGAGCCAGAAGGCCAAGCTCTCTGTCTACCGGGCCATTTTCGTTCCTAGGGATAAGGTGAGCAGTTCAGTCTTCAGGGAGGGACTCGGAGTTGATCCGCTCCTCCTTCTCGTTGAAAGGAGCCGGTTGAGGAGGTTCGGGCACCTGGTAAGGATGCCAAAATAATAGAAAATAATAGAAAATAATAGAAAATAATAGAAAATGTTAGAAAATAATAGAAAATGTTAGAAAATAATTCCATACAGTACCCTTTAATATAATATAGTAATTTAATAAATATTCTGCTGTGTCTCCTCAGTGTCGTCTGGAGCCCCCTGTGGATAAGACACTGACGGCAGTAAAGTCTGTCTCTGGACCCCCGCGGGCCCCCGGGGCCCCGGAAGAACCTGAAGATGATCTCCAGCTGCCCGCTGCCCGACGCCGCCCCCCCCCCGGACCAGACCTACTCTCAGGTGGCGCTGCCGGTGGACCGCGGCCCCCGCAGGTAAACATGGGAAGTAGTGGAGTACAAATACTTTGTTACTGTACTTAAGTACATTGTTCTGGTATCAGTACTTTACTCCACTTCTTATTTTACTGACCACTTTTTACTTTGACTTCTTACATGTTGAACCCAAATACCTGTACTTTCTACTTCTTCCATGTTGAACACAAATACCTGTACTTTCTACTTCTTCCATGTTGAACCCAAATACCTGTACTTTCTACTTCTTCCATGTTGAACCCAAATACCTGTACTTTCTACTTCTCACATGTTGAACCCAAATACCTGTACTTTCTACTTCTTCCATGTTGAACCCAATACCTGTACTTTCTACTTCTTCCATGTTGAACCCAAATACCTGTACTTTCTACTTCTTACATGTTGAACCCAAATACCTGTACTTTCTACTTCTTCCATGTTGAACCCAAATACCTGTACTTTCTACTTCTTACATGTTGAACTCAAATACCTGTACTTTCTACTTCTTACATGTTGAACCCAAATACCTGTACTTTCTACTTCTTCCATGTTCCAAACAGGCTGGTTCCTTTAGTCTGAATGTGTGTTTGGTGGCGTGATCATTATTATTTAGAGTCATTGCGTGCCTATTGATTTGAACACGATCCGTGTATCCATCATTTCCTGGTCTTCTCTAAAGAAGAGGGACCAATGAAAACGTTGTCATGTTGCCGTTGTTCAGCATGGAAACATTCATTAGCTAACAATGACATTATTGTTCTATTAATATAAAGGGAGGTCAGGTACTCTTTAAAACAGCTGCTAGTTATGGGTACTTTTTACTGAAGTACATTTCAAAGCCTCTTTACTTTTACTTGAGTAAAGAAGTTTAGTCAGTACTTCTACTTTTACCAGAGTATTTTTAAACACGAGTATCTGTACTTCTACTTGAGTAAAGGATGTGTGTACTTCTACTTGAGTAAAGGATGTGTGTACTTCTACTTGAGTAAAGGATGTGTGTATCTCTCCAGGGAGAAGCGCCCCCCCAAGGACCCGGAGTATTCCCTCCCCTTTGACTCCCTCACTCCTCCCCCCCTCTCCTCTCCTGTGATTGGTCCTCCCCCGAACACGACCCTCTCTACGACAGCATCGACGAGATGAAGATCAGGAACGTCTTCCTCAGCGCCGCCACCATCGATCACATCTACGACGAGCCCGAAGGCCGCGCCCCCCCCTCGCAGAAACCCACCCCCCTCTCCCTGTACGATGAGCCTGAGGAGGTGCGGGGGGCGCCTGGAGGCTCATGGGAACCCCCGCTGACCCCAAAGGTCACGAGATCCCCTACAACCCCCGCGTGGACGACTACGCCGTGCCCAAACGACCTCAGAGGGCACTTCCTGTCGGCACCAACAAAGAAGAAGAAGAAGGAGAAGAAAACCGGAAGGGGGAGGAGCCAAGAGAGGAGGCGGAGGGGGAGGAGGAGGGGCTACATGTGGAAGAGGAGGAGGAGCCAAACGACGAGGAAGAGGAGGAGCCATACTCTCCGTACAACAACGTGATGGTGAAACAGCTGTGAGCCGATCAAACTGAGACCCACAACAACAACAACAACAACAACAACAACAAACAGACACGGAGGGAACATTTATAGGAAATCATTCTCAGCATTACGAGAACAAAAACCTCACAAATTGATTAAAAAAAGTTGATTTTCTCTGTTTGAACACATCCTGATCTCCCATCAGATCATATTGATGAGAAACTGGAAGTCATCTCCGTTATATTTAAAATGATTAATGACACGTCTTGTGTTTCTCAGGGTTTTGCTTTTATCAAGCGTTCGTACAAAACTATTCAAAATGTTTATTGATCATTTATTACAAAATAAATAGTAATAAACATTTAGAAAAGTTTCACAAAAGAATCAGCATCAGTATTTATTCATGGGGGCTGTGTGACCCCCTGTAGTTCTACAGTGCATGTCAACGGTCTGCAGAGGCCAAAATCACAAAGTTCGGAACATAGTGACATCACTATGTAACACTCGTGCTCGTATTGGCTAGCGCTCCAACACATTGTCTGAACTTTAAAGAGTCCCTGTTTCCTCTGAGGTTTAAAGAGTCCCTGTTTCCTCTTAACTTGAAAGAGTCCCTGTTTCCTCTTAACTTTAAAGAGTCCCTGTTTCCTCTGAGGTTTAAAGTCCCTGTTTCCTCTGAGGTTTAAAGAGTCCCTGTTTCCTCTTAACTTTAAAGAGTCCCTGTTTCCTCTTAACTTTAAAGAGTCCCTCTTTCCTCTGAACTTTAAAGAGTCCCTGTTTCCTCTGAACTTTAAAGAGTCCCTGTTTCCTCTTAACTTTAAAGAGTCCCTGTTTCATCTGAGGTTTAAAGAGTCCCTGTTTCCTCTTAACTTTAAAGAGTCCCTGTTTCCTCTGAACTTTAAAGAGTCCCTGTTTCATCTGAGGTTTAAAGAGTCCCTGTTTTCCTCTGAGGTTTAAAGAGTCTCTGTTTCCTCTGAACTTTAAAGAGTCCCTGTTTCCTCTGAGGTTTAAAGAGTCCCTGTTTCCTCTTAACTTTAAAGAGTCCCTGTTTCCTCTGAACTTTAAAGAGTCCCTGTTTCCTCTGAGGTTTAAAGAGTCCCTGTTTTCCTCTGAGGTTTAAAGAGTCTCTGTTTCCTCTGAACTTTAAAGAGTCCCTGTTTCCTCTGAGGTTTAAAGAGTCCCTGTTTTCCTCTGAGGTTTAAAGAGTCTCTGTTTCCTCTGAGGTTTAAAGAGTCCCTGTTTCCTCTGAACTTTAAAGAGTCCCTGTTTCCTCTGAGGTTTAAAGAGTCCCTGTTTCCTCTGAGGTTTAAAGAGTCCCTGTTTCCTCTGAGGTTTAAAGAGTCCCTGTTTCCTCTTAACTTTAAAGAGTCCCTGTTTCCTCTGAACTTTAAAGAGTCCTTGTTTCCTCTGAACTTTAAAGAGTCCTTGTTTCCTCTGAACTTAAAAGAGTCCCTGTTTCCTCTGAGGTTTAAAGAGTCCCTGTTTCCTCTGAGGTTTAAAGAGTCCCTGTTTCCTCTTAACTTTAAAGAGTCCCTGTTTCCTCTGAACTTTAAAGAGTCCTTGTTTCCTCTGAACTTTAAAGTCCTTGTTTCCTCTGAACTTAAAGAGTCCTGTTTCCTCTGAGGTTAAAGAGTCCCTGTTTCCTCTGAGGTTTAAAGAGTCCCTGTTTCCTCTGAGGTTTAAAGAGTCCCTGTTTCCTCTGAGGTTTAAAGAGTCCCTGTTTCCTCTGAGCTTTAAAGAGTCCCTGTTTCCTCTCCTGTTGTTCTATAGTGCATGTCAACGGTCTGCAGAGGCTAAAATCCCTCCAGAGTGACACTCACGCTCCTATTGGCTAGCGCTCCAACACATTGTACGTGATAAACTAAAGGGGCGGGACATCTCTAAGCTGGTTGATCAATCACAACAGAGCCGGCCAGCTAACCAATCAGAGCAGCTCTGGTTTCAGACAGAGGGTGAAAAGAGGAGGACAGGCAGGATGAGAAACATAAAGAGCTTTCTGAACGTTAGATGAAACTGTTTTATGGTATAAGGAAGTCTGTTTCACATCAAACATTACATATTTATATTACATCAGGTATTCTATTAACCAAACCGTTGACTTGCATCCTCTCATGTTGTGATGGATCAGATCTCT
>JAAKFY010000101.1:85818-98318 GCA_011823955.1 Dissostichus mawsoni | reverse complement strand
GCATCTCTATGGTTTTAATTCCTTTCCGCTGTCTCTGTGGTACCTATGCGTCGTCTAATGGTCGATTTGCATTTCTTTGTGGTGATAATGCATTCATTTTAGTTTCTTTAAAATCACCATCCAATCTTTTGTTTTGTACAATTTGATCCCAATGTTTACAAAGTCCAACCCATTCACACACGTCAAATAGATTCAGCTAAATAACAACATGACTCCTCTCAGTCTCACGCTGACGTCACGCCTCAATGTTCAAGTTTACATTTGTAATAAAGTCCCCTGCGGGCTTCCTTACATTTAAAGAAAGCCTGCAGTGTGAATACTCAGAAAGACCATGACTGGGAGGCTGTGGCTGTGGCTGGACTTCGAATCAGGGGGTAGCAAGTTCGAGTCCCACTGCAGTCAGCATGTCGTTGTGTCCCTGAGACACTTCACCCCAAAGTGCTCCTGTGGGATTGTCCTCAGTATTGAGTATGTAAGTCGCTTCGGATAAAAGCGTCTAACAAGTGACATGTAATGTAATGACTGATAATATAAATATAAATAACAGGTGTTTATATGTGAGGCAGTATCAGCTTCTGTCCACCAGGGGCCCTCACACCTGCTCACCTGTCACTAAGTCACAGCTTGAGATGTGGATGTTTTGCAGTCCATCATCTAACGGGCTGATTAGAAACAGCCCATAAGGGGTCATTATTTCTGTCATGTTTCCTTACAGAGAAATCACTAAATGTCATTTTAAAAGACAGTATTTCTTTAATAGGTCATATTTTCGACCTAAAATAGGATGAAAATAACTGCATGAAAACATAAAAACATGTGCACATAAATCAGTTTAAAGGATTTATACATAATAAACTTTAATATTTAATAATAGTATTCCAATATAAAGGGATTTAAATGTTTAAATGAAGTCTAAATGCTCTCAGTGTTGAGGTGTGCATGTGAGCGCGGGGACGAGCACGTGTCGCTTCATTAATTCACCAAAACACCAGAGAGACGCTCGTGCACGCGCTCCAGCGGCGCAGCACCTCCTCTCCTGTCTGCGTGCACGCGCGGGGCAAGAGCGCGCGTCAGGAGGATCCAAGGACGAGCTTCAGGTCATCCGAAAGTCCGCGAGCATCCTCCGACAGACAGACACCGAGCACCGAAGAGACAGACCGGGACCGCGAGACCACCGGGACTCAGAGACTCAGAGCGGCGCGTGAGGGTCGGTGAGCGCGTGCAGAGGCGGTGAATCAACAGGACGAGATCAACAATGTCACCGGGGATTAATGCCGTTAACATGTGAGAGAAAAACAGCATCCCCCCCAGAATCCGGTGAGGGAACTCAACATCGTGACCGGAGATTTCCCCGCAGTTTAACATCTGATTCATTCGTTCATTAATTGCTAAAAAGCACCCTGAGAGCCGCGGGCTGAACCGGGAGGATGACCGGGATCTGAAGCTCAGAGGAGGATCAACAGGAGACAGAACACCGGGATCTGATCCGTTACCGGACCCAGAGAGGACAGTAAGTCCCTTCATCACCTGATGACCACACAGACATTTAAAATCACTATAAAAACTGTTTGTTTGTTTTAAAGTGACATGTGTTCTTATCTCTCACTGAAATCAACTCAAACCTCTTCTCTGCAGCTCTCTGACATGTCACCATCATATTCATTTATTTGGGAGGAAAGGCTCAACATGTCTGATTCACATAATTGATTAATTGATTCCTATAATCATCACCTGACCCCCCCCCCCCCCCCCTTAGAGAGCGCAGCATGGTCACGTGTTTGTGTTTAAAATATGCAGAAAATCAATGAACCCGTTTTTAATGTAACCTTCTGCTGCCCTTTATAAACCACAGTGAAACATAAGATAACACATTCTGTTGTATCACCATCACCAGAAGATCAGAGACGTGAAAACAAACAACTCTGAATTAGTATATTTCAAATTGTGAGGGATAGAAACGTAAAGATGTGAGGAGTTATGAAAGATTTAAGTTTTAAATACAAAGATTAAAGTCAGAATCCTGAGTCTGATATCAGAGTGAAGCAGCCAATCAACAACACTCCAAACGAACATTCCGAAGCACGTGATTGGTCCGCAGAGAACGTGGGAGTGGCTTAAAGAAACCACGAGTTCCATTAGGTCGGCCGACATCAAGCTGCTGTTAATATTTAATGATATTCAGGATAATATGAGGTTTTGGAGCAGATCGTAATCACGGGGCGATACACACATTCTTTCACTTTCGCTAATGTTGCAAGATAGTGTGTTTGTGCTGCGTTCAGGCGGTGTGGGAAGAATCTGAGACATTATCTCACTGGGAACAGCCGGCGTGGGATCAACACGTTTGAAACATCATTGTGTTGTGTCCACATCACAAATGAAAGCTTATAAATACACAGAAGAACAACAACAACAACAACAACAACGTGCATTAATCAGTAAAAGTGAAGCAGCCAATCAACAACATTCCAAACGATCGATTCCGACGGACGTGATTGGTCCACAGAAGCCTTGGGCGTGGCCATTAGTTCTGCCGACTTCCAACTGTTGTAAATATGTAATGATGTTCAGGATAACATCACGCTTCGGACCTGGTCTGAACCTGGTCTGAACCTGGTCTGAACCTGGTCTGAACCTGGTCTGAACCGGTCTGAACGTGGTCTGAACCGGTCTGAACCTGGTCTGAACCTGGTCTGAACCTGGTCTGAACCTGGTCTGAACCGGTCTGAACCTGGTCTGAACCTGGTCTGAACCTGGTCTGAACCTGGTCTGAACCGGTCTGAACCTGGTCTGAACCTGGTCTGAACGTGGTCTGAACCTGGTCTGAACCTGGTCTGAACCTGGTCTGAACGTGGTCTGAACCGGTCTGAACCTGGTCTGAACCTGGTCTGAACCTGGTCTGAACCTGGTCTGAACCGGTCTGAACCTGGTCTGAACCTGGTCTGAACCTGGTCTGAACCGGTCTGAACCTGGTCTGAACCTGGTCTGAACCTGGTCTGAACCTGGTCTGAACCGGTCTGAACCGGTCTGAACCTGGTCTGAACCGGTCTGAACCTGGTCTGAACCTGGTCTGAACCTGGTCTGAACCTGGTCTGAACCGGTCTGAACCTGGTCTGAACCGGTCTGAACTGGTCTGAACCTGGTCTGAACCTGGTCTGAACCTGGTCTGAACCTGGTCTGAACCTGGTCTGAACCGGTCTGAACTGGTCTGAACCTGGTCTGAACCTGGTCTGAACCCCGGGGCGATGCACTTCTTATTTGACTTTCAATAGAACTGTGAAAACGGTATTTCTGCTGCGTTCAGGTGGTGACGGAAAAATCATAAATCTTATTTTCTCACACGGAGAATTCACCTGAACGCCCTATGTTGGACCAACAGCTCTGAGAGAACAACATGTTGCTCAGAAACACCTCAGAGGAAGAGAAACGATGCCCACCATCAGAAGAGCTCCTGAATGCACCTTCTAGATGTGAGATTAGCTCGTATGAATATATACTTTAAATCCCATCATATGTAATGGTTTGATACTGGCTGCTAATGAAAGTGAGACGCGGTGTTTAAACCTTCAGGGTGTTTCTCTGAAGCTGTAACAGAGTGATGTCATCATCCATCCCCCGAATAAAGGAGTTATTCAATGTGATAAATCACCTTTAATACGTAACGGACAGATTATACGACCTGGAGCTCATTGGATTTCTAAAGGAGAGACAAATGGTGTGTGCTGGAATATTTAACACAACATGGTTTAATAACGTTGCGATATTTCTGATCACGTACCTCGATATGCGGTGATATTGTAGGGTTAATAATTGGTGCTTTCCCAGAATCTTTAATATATAAATAATCATCAGTAGAGTGAAATTAATGACTTAGCAGTTGAAGAACACACAAACACACACACACACACACACACACACACACACACACACACACACACACACACACACACCACACACACACATGTTTCCATCACTTCAGGGGACATTACATTGACTTACATGCATTTCTGGAGACTTACCCTAACCTTCAAGTCTTCTTCCTAAAAGAGGCGAGTCCCCACACGTGACTGTGTAAACAGATTTAGGTCCCCACAAGGATAGTAATGCTAGGTCACACACACACACACACACACACACACACACACACACACACACACACACACACACACACACACACACACACACACACACACACACACACACACACACACACACAGAGTCGTGACAGACGGTCATCACGGGGGCTTCTCCTTTATTAGATATTGTAAAAAAAACAAGACGTGTAACATTTATTAGATTAGATGTATCGTCCCCAGGGGGAAATTCATTTTCACAGCACTGTACACAGCATACATACAATTATAAACAACAACAACAACAACAACAGATAGCGACACTTGGCAGAACACTCAGAGAAGCCTGTTGTTAATGTCTGCAGGAACCAAGCTGTTCCCAAAGAGAGCCGTGTGTTGTCTGTGTGTTGTGTGTGTGTGTGTGTGTGGTGTGTGTGTGTGTGTGTGTGTTTGTGTGGTGTGTGTGTGTGTGTGTGTGTGTGTGGTGTGTGTGTGTGTGTGTGTGTGTGTGTGTGTGTGTGTGTGTGTGTGGTGTGTGTGTGTGTGTGTGTGGGTGACGTGTGTGTGTGTGTGTGTGTGTGTGTGTGTGTGTGTGCAGCAGTGCATCATGAATATATATAGGACATAGAACTAATAAAACAGATCAAATAGTGCAAGAAAATGTTTTGAGATGTGAAAGTAAATAAAAAAAATAGTGAAGAAGAGTCTGTACACAAGTTAGGGGAATATGATATGTTAGATAAATAATCAGCAAGATGCAAACAGATGGATGTTCTGGATGTTCTTCACAGAGTTCAGGTGGTTAACAGTCTGATGGCCTGAGGGAGGAAACTGTCTCTGAGTCTGGGGGTTTTAGACCTGATGAGTTCACCAGAGTCCCGTGAGCTCAGCTGGTCATGTGACCTCAGCTGGTCATGTGACCTCTGTTCTGGAGCCAGGACGGTGTCGCTGAGTGAGGAAAGAGACCAGCGTCTGTTTGACCGTTATGATGCACCCTCCGGTACTCAGAGTGCAGTAACACACCCTGCCTCAGGATGCACTCGCACAGCAAGAAGTACGCGGACGGTTCATTTCGCAGTAATGAACAACTCCTTGAGAAATATAAATGACCAGAATATTGATTTTAAAATGATTGTATTGATAGAAATCCCTCTGATTCTAGTCATGTCTCCATTACCTCTTAACCTCTTCCCTTTTTGTATTTTCTTGTCCGGTTCATCATCAATCCAGTCAAGTTTCCTGTTTTCCAAGAATATAAAAACGTTCCATGGTGTGTTTTTTACCGGACTCCAATCCGCTGTACTCTGAGGTTACTGACAATCAGCTAATGTTAGCATGCTAACATGCAAAGCTAAGATTCTAAACTCGAGCATGATGTTAGACACCTGACCGTCACCTGACTCACTCTGGCAGCGGACATCGTTTGAATCCTTATTTTTCATTGATATTTTCCTATTCATTTCAGATTGTAATCCTTATTGTTCCTTCTCCTCTTCCTTCCAGTGGAGCTGCACGGCCTCCTGCTGGCGCTGCTGCAGCTGCTCTCGGTGGCCAGGGGGGGCTGCGAGCCTCGACAGGTGAACCTGGGAGCCGTTCTGAGTCAGAAGAGATACGAGCAGGTGTTCAAAGAGGCTGTGAGCGCCGCCAACCTGCTGTACGGGAAGGACAAGTTCAGGATGAACGCCATCTCCGTCACTCACAAGCCCAACGCCATCCAGATGGCCCTGTCCGTGTGCGAAGACCTCATCTCCAACCAGGTGAGACTCACTCTGTCACCTGACCTCATCTCCAACCAGGTGAGACTCACTCTGTCACATGACCTCATCTCCAACCTGGTGAGACTCTAGGCTTGTTTGAGATGAGCTGCGGCTCGCCTCCAAAGTAGACGAGAATAGCCGATTGCAGCCGGGGGAGGTCTCAAAAAGCTCGCCTGAAGTCGGACAGCTCGGAGTCGGCTTGACCAGTTTGCATTTATAAAGAATGCACAAATGTGTATAATCGTTATTGTCAGATATGTACTAAGTAAATACATTTGTTCCTGCTCAAGATTAGATTCAACTTTATTGTTATTGCACAGATTACAGGAGACAACGAAATGCAGTTTAGCTTCTAACCAGGAGTGCAACAAGCAGTAGAGTGAAAAGTAATGTACACAATCTACAGAATACAATATAGAATGAATTGAATGATGAATAAACAGTGAGGGGTATGAATACACTAGATACACACAGCAGCCTGTGAGCAGTATGAGCAGTATGAATACACTAGATCCGGGGTAGCCAACACGGTGCCCGCGGGCACTTAGTCGCCCGCGGGGCATGTTCTAAAAATAGCGATGTACCAGCGAGTCGTTTCCCAAGTCGGACAAAATGACTAACCATCATGCAACGCACGAGCAAGACGGCGGTCGCAATTGCGCAGGTCTGCGTCGGTCTCGCTCATCTGAAACGAGCCTTTTGACTGTCACATGACTATCACCTGACTATCACATGACCATCACATGACCTCATCTCCAACCAGGTGAGACTCACCCTGTCACATGACTATCACCTGACCTCATCTCCAACCAGGTGAGACTCACCCTGTCACATGACTATCACATGACCTCATCTCCAACCAGGTGAGACTCAGACTGTCACCTGACCTCATCTCCAACCAGGTGAGACTAATTCTGTCACATGACCTCATCTCCAACCAGGTGAGACTCAGACTGTCACATGACCTCATCTCCAACCAGGTGAGACTAATTCTGTCACATGACCTCATCTCCAACCAGGTGAGACTCAGACTGTCACCTGACCTCATCTCCAACCAGGTGAGACTAATTCTGTCACATGACCTCATCTCCAACCAGGTGAGACTCAGACTGTCACATGACCTCATCTCCAACCAGGTGAGACTCAGACTGTCACCTGACCTCATCTCCAACCAGGTGAGACTCAGACTGTCACATGACCTCATCTCCAACCAGGTGAGACTCAGACTGTCACATGACCTCATCTCCAACCAGGTGAGACTCAGACTGTCACATGACCTCATCTCCAACCAGGTGAGACTCAGACTGTCACATGACCTCATCTCCAACCAGGTGAGACTCAGACTGTCACATGACCTCATCTCCAACCAGGTGAGACTCAGACTGTCACATGACCTCATCTCCAACCAGGTGAGACTCAGACTGTCACATGACCTCATCTCCAACCAGGTGAGACTCAGACTGTCACATGACCTCATCTCCAACCAGGTGAGACTCAGACTGTCACCTGACCTCATCTCCAACCAGGTGAGACTCAGACTGTCACATGACCTCATCTCCAACCAGGTGAGACTCAGACTGTCACATGACCTCATCTCCAACCAGGTGAGACTCAGACTGTCACATGACCTCATCTCCAACCAGGTGAGACTCAGACTGTCACATGACCTCATCTCCAAGCAGGTGAGACTCAGACTGTCACATGACCTCATCTCCAACCAGGTGAGACTCAGACTGTCACATGACCTCATCTCCAACCAGGTGAGACTCAGACTGTCACATGACCTCATCTCCAACCAGGTGAGACTCAGACTGTCACATGACCTCATCTCCAACCAGGTGAGACTCAGACTGTCACATGACCTCATCTCCAACCAGGTGAGACTCAGACTGTCACATGACCTCATCTCCAACCCTGTCACCTAACGAAAGTCGTAACAGGAATACAAATTGCGAATTTCCACTCGCCGCTCTCTGTAGAGCGCCGTGTCAGTGCTTCACTATCAAATCCATTCCACTTGCTTATTGAGAGAATGCCCAAATCAATGAAACTCCATCCCATGTTTTCACTGCTACTTTGTACCAAGGCAGATTCTCAGAGCCGTACACATGCTGCGTTCTGTGCGTAGCTGTGTCTTTAGTTGTGAGCCCAGTGGCGATCATCTGTCATATCATACAATAAGCCATCGAAAAGAATAGGATACAGCAGTACAAGTTATTCTGGGTCTTTGTGTGTCATAGCTCGGCTGTGTGTGTGGCACGAGCGCATTTTGTGTGAGCGAGCGAGAGAGAGGGCGCTAACGCACATAAGGAGTTGTTTCTACAACAAGCAGGAGGAGGGCTCTCTCCTGTCAGCTCAGGGAGCTGAAGGACTCTCTGAGGGTTTAGATAGTTCACTTTAGTCTAAGTTATCTCAGGGTCTCATTTATGTAAACAAGTATTTCCAAGGCACTCCTTCATATGATCATTATACAAAACAAGAGAATAACAGGTTTGAAATAATTCCAACTCATACTATAGGACAGTAACACAAGAATACAGTTTAAAAGGGGAGTGATTTGTAAAATATGCATAAAGAAAAAGTAAATCTGTTTACAGTTCTGTTTCATCTGGGTGTTGAGAGATGTATCCATAGATCTCTCTACATGTAGAGAGATGTATCCATAGATCTCTCTCCATGTAGAGAGATGTATCCATAGATCTCTCCATGTAGAGAGATGTATCCATAGATCTCTACATGTAGAGAGATCTATCCATAGATCTCTCTCCATGTAGAGAGATGTATCCATAGATCTCTCCATGTAGAGAGATGTATCCATAGATCTCTACATGTAGAGAGATCTATCCATAGATCTCTCTCCATGTAGAGAGATGTATCCATAGATCTCTCCATGTAGAGAGATGTATCCATAGATCTCTACATGTAGAGAGATCTATCCATAGATCTCTCCATGTAGAGAGATGTATCCATAGATCTCTACATGTAGAGAGATCTATCCATAGATCTCTCTCCATGTAGAGAGATGTATCCATAGATCTCTCCATGTAGAGAGATGTATCCATAGATCTCTCTCCATGTAGAGAGATGTATCCATAGATCTCTACATGTAGAGAGATCTATCCATAGATCTCTCTCCATGTAGAGAGATGTATCCATAGATCTCTCTCCATGTAGAGAGATGTATCCATAGATCTCTCCATGTAGAGAGATGTATCCATAGATCTCTACATGTAGAGAGATCTATCCATAGATCTCTCTCCATGTAGAGAGATGTATCCATAGATCTCTCTCCATGTAGAGAGATCTATCCATAGATCTCTCCATGTAGAGAGATGTATCCATAGATCTCTACATGTAGAGAGATCTATCCATAGATCTCTCTCCATGTAGAGAGATGTATCCATAGATCTCTCCCATGTAGAGAGATGTATCCATAGATCTCTACATGTGAGAGATCTATCCATAGATCTCTCCATGTAGAGAGATGTATCCATAGATCTCTACATGTAGAGAGATCTATCCATAGATCTCTCTCCATGTAGAGAGATGCATCCATAGATCTCTCCATGTAGAGAGATGTATCCATAGATCTCTCCATGTAGAGAGATGTATCCATAGATCTCTCCATGTAGAGAGATGTATCCATACATCTCTCTCCATGTAGAGAGATGTATCCATAGATCTCTCCATGTAGAGAGATGTATCCATAGATCTCTACATGTAGAGAGATCTATCCATAGATCTCTCTCCATGTAGAGAGATGTATCCATAGATCTCTCCATGTAGAGAGATGTATCCATAGATCTCTACATGTAGAGAGATCTATCCATAGATCTCTCTCCATGTAGAGAGATGTATCCATAGATCTCTCCATGTAGAGAGATGTATCCATAGATCTCTACATGTAGAGAGATCTATCCATAGATCTCTCCATGTAGAGAGATGTATCCATAGATCTCTACATGTAGAGAGATCTATCCATAGATCTCTCTCCATGTAGAGAGATGTATCCATAGATCTCTCTCCATGTAGAGAGATGTATCCATAGATCTCTCCATGTAGAGAGATGTATCCATAGATCTCTACATGTAGAGAGATCTATCCATAGATCTCTCTCCATGTAGAGAGATGTATCCATAGATCTCTCCATGTAGAGAGATGTATCCATAGATCTCTCCATGTAGAGAGATGTATCCATAGATCTCTACATGTAGAGAGATGTGTCCATAGATCTCTACATGTAGAGAGATGTATCCATAGATCTCTACATGTAGAGAGATGTATCCATAGATCTCTCTCCATGTAGAGATGTATCCATAGATCTCTCCATGTAGAGAGATGTATCCATAGATCTCTCTCCCTGTAGAGAGATGTATCCATAGATCTCTACATGTAGAGAGATGTATCCATAGATCTCTCCATGTAGAGAGATGTATCCATAGATCTCTACATGTAGAGAGATGTATCCATAGATCTCTCCATGTAGAGAGATGTATCCATAGATCTCTCCATGTAGAGAGATGTATCCATAGATCTCTACATGTAGAGAGATGTATCCATAGATCTCTCCATGTAGAGAGATGTATCCATAGATCTCTCCATGTAGAGAGATGTATCCATAGATCTCTCCATGTAGAGAGATGTATCCATAGATCTCTCCATGTAGAGAGATGTATCCATAGATCTCTCCATGTAGAGAGATGTATCCATAGATCTCTCCATGTAGAGAGATGTATCCATAGATCTCTCCATGTAGAGAGATGTATCCATAGATCTCTCCATGTAGAGAGATGTATCCATAGATCTCTCCATGTAGAGAGATGTATCCATAGATCTCTCTCCCTGTAGAGAGATGTATCCATAGATCTCTACATGTAGAGAGATGTATCCATAGATCTCTCTCCATGTAGAGAGATGTATCCATAGATCTCTCCACGTAGAGAGATGTATCCATAGATCTCTCCATGTAGAGAGATGTGTCCATAGATCTCTCCATGTAGAGAGATGTGTCCATAGATCTCTCCATGTAGAGAGATGTATCCATAGATCTCTCCATGTAGAGAGATGTGTCCATAGATCTCTCCATGTAGAGAGATGTATCCATAGATCTCTCCATGTAGAGAGATGTATCCATAGATCTCTCCATGTAGAGAGATGTATCCATAGATCTCTCCACGTAGAGAGATGTGTCCATAGATCTCTCCATGTAGAGAGATGTATCCATAGATCTCTCCACGTAGAGAGATGTATCCATAGATCTCTCCATGTAGAGAGATCTATGGATACATCTCTCCATGTAGAGAGATCTATGGATACATCTCTCCATGTAGAGAGATGTATCCATAGATCTCTACATGTAGAGAGATGTATCCATAGATCTCTCCATGTAGAGAGATGTATCCATAGATCTCTACATGTAGAGAGATGCATCCATAGATCTCTACATGTAGAGAGATGTATCCATAGATCTCTCCATGTAGAGAGATGTATCCATAGATCTCTACATGTAGAGAGATGCATCCATAGATCTCTCCATGTAGAGAGATGTATCCATAGATCTCTACATGTAGAGAGATGTATCCATAGATCTCTCCATGTAGAGAGATGTATCCATAGATCTCTACATGTAGAGAGATGCATCCATAGATCTCTACATGTAGAGAGATGTATCCATAGATCTCTCCATGTAGAGAGATGTATCCATAGATCTCTCCATGTAGAGAGATGTATCCATAGATCTCTCTCCATGTAGAGAGATGTATCCATAGATCTCTCCACGTAGAGAGATGTATCCATAGATCTCTCCATGTAGAGAGATGTGTCCATAGATCTCTCCATGTAGAGAGATGGATCCATAGATCTCTCCATGTAAGAGATGTGTCCATAGATCTCTCCATGTAGAGAGATGCATCCATAGATCTCTCCATGTAGAGAGATGTGTCCATAGATCTCTCCATGTAGAGAGATGGATCCATAGATCTCTCCATGTAGAGAGATGTGTCCATAGATCTCTCCATGTAGAGAGATGTATCCATAGATCTCTCCACGTAGAGAGATGTATCCATAGATCTCTCCATGTAGAGAGATGTGTCCATAGATCTCTCCATGTAGAGAGATGTATCCATAGATCTCTCCATGTAGAGAGATGTGTCCATAGATCTCTCCATGTAGAGAGATGTATCCATAGATCTCTCCACGTAGAGAGATGTATCCATAGATCTCTACATGTAGAGAGATGCATCCATAGATCTCTCCACGTAGAGAGATGCATCCATAGATCTCTCCATGTAGAGAGATGTATCCATAGATCTCTCCACGTAGAGAGATGTATCCATAGATCTCTACATGTAGAGAGATGTATCCATAGATCTCTCCATGTAGAGAGATCTATGGATACATCTCTCCATGTAGAGAGATCTATGGATACATCTCTCCATGTAGAGAGATGTATCCATAGATCTCTACATGTAGAGAGATGTATCCATAGATCTCTCCATGTAGAGAGATGTATCCATAGATCTCTACATGTAGAGAGATGCATCCATAGATCTCTACATGTAGAGAGATGTATCCATAGATCTCTCCATGTAGAGAGATGTATCCATAGATCTCTACATGTAGAGAGATGCATCCATAGATCTCTACATGTAGAGAGATGCATCCATAGATC
>JAAKFY010000101.1:38318-80818 GCA_011823955.1 Dissostichus mawsoni | reverse complement strand
TATTAGCGGTAATGCAGCGTGAATAAGTGAGAGTTAAGGACGGTGTGTTTAGTGTGTAACTCCACGCGTCATTCTCCTTATATTCACAAAATACTATTAGCTACAGGCTACAGGCTACAGGCTACAAACAATAATTATTCTAACACTGGAAGTCCAAGTGTCGCTCACACTCGGTCCGGGGGGAAACACTGCTTCAGTAAATAATGTCTATTTCAGAGTACCCCGGAGTATCGCAGCGCTCCCAGTAAACTCTCCAGTTCGTTCCACAGGGTTCAGAAGAGTGATGAAATGTTCACGTGTTTATCAGTCCGCTGAACGCAGGGTGATTTCAACACCACACTGACGGTCAGTTCGCCCAGAGCACAGAACAAATATTTCTCGTCAGTTTTATTTTTATATAAACCATAAAAAATATATATTTCTCGGCCTGTCAGTTCTGCCTCATTTTTGTCTTTAGATATTGATATACTAGGTTGTCAGGATACTAGAAATGTAGTATTTGACACCTCCAAATACCATTTAAATTTAAGGATTCCTGAAACCAATTAAATACCCGATAAAAAAATCTAAAAATCTATCCCACGTGCATCAACATACTCTCCTTTTATCACGGTACGTTTAGTAGTTTCTGTCAGGAAGAAAGACACCAGAGAGGGCAACAGTACACATCCTTTACTCAAGTAGAAGTACAGATACTCGTGTTTAAAAATACTCTGGTAAAAGTAGAAGTACTAACTAAACTTCTTTACTCAAGTAAAAGTAAAGAAGTTTGAGCTTTGAAATGTACTTAAGTAAAAAGCACCCATAACTTTGTGTCCTTAGGCGCTTTCACTCCGGAGTGCTTTCCCCAGGAATCCTTCCGATAGTTCCTGGGATTTTGCGTTCACACCAAACAAATCTGGAACTAGAACTTTTTTTGGCGAACCTTTTCACCCTTTTCAGTCCCTGCTAGAGAGGTGGTACTTTCCTGGGGAGAAAAGGTTCCCATTTCTGATTGGCTGGGGGATTGCAAACCATGCCCTGTAAAACTCCCAAAAGTTTTGTGAAGCCGCCATTGTATTTGCTGGCATTAGCATTATTAGCATTAGCATTAGCCCAGCGCACCAACGGAGAGAGACTAATTTATGGCAGTACAAAAGAAAACGTGGGAGCGGTGGAGTGATGAGGAGGACTGGTGGGCCAGTCCACAACTCCGGGGACTTCCGGCCGGGGACTTCGGGTGGCAGTATACGCCGTGAAGTGGTTTGCGGCCTGCCAGTAAACCCAAAGCAGAAGAAGAAGAAGTGACGTCAGCGGCTTCATTTGCCTAATCCTCCCTCAGGGACTCATGAACGCGATCTAGATAGTTCAGGGACTAAAGAGTTCTGATGAACTAAGTACTGGGAACTAAGTATGGCAAAGTACTTGGTGTGAAAGCGCCTCTTGAGCAAGACATTTCACCCTAGTTTTCTGTATTCACTGTTCCATGTCTGATATGTGTAATATGTAGTGATGTAAAGCGCTTTGAGCATTCGGAAAAGTGCTCTAATCAATTTAATGAAACATAGATTAAAAATAAAGTTATGAGCCGTTTCAAAATGTAAGAAGTAGAAAGTACAGGTATTTGTGTTCAACATGGAAGAAGTAGAAAGTACAGGTATTTGGGTTCAACATGGAAGAAGTAGAAAGTACAGGTATTTGTGTTCAACATGGAAGAAGTAGAAAGTACAGGTATTTGTGTTCAACATGTGAGAAGTAGAAAGTACAGGTATTTGGGTTCAACATGTAAGAAGTAGAAAGTACAGGTATTTGGGTTCAACATGTAAGAAGTAGAAAGTACAGGTATTTGGGTTCAACATGTGAGAAGTAGAAAGTACAGGTATTTGGGTTCAACATGTGAGAAGTAGAAAGTACAGGTATTTGGGTTCAACATGTAAGAAGTAGAAAGTACAGGTATTTGGGTTCAACATGGAAGAAGTAGAAAGTACAGGTATTTGGGTTCAACATGGAAGAAGTAGAAAGTACAGGTATTTGGGTTCAACATGTAAGAAGTAGAAAGTACAGGTATTTGGGTTCAACATGTAAGAAGTAGAAAGTACAGGTATTTGTGTTCAACATGTAAGAAGTAGAAAGTACAGGTATTTGGGTTCAACATGGAAGAAGTAGAAAGTACAGGTATTTGGGTTCAACATGGAAGAAGTAGAAAGTACAGGTATTTGGGTTCAACATGGAAGAAGTAGAAAGTACAGGTATTTGGGTTCAACATGTAAGAAGTAGAAAGTACAGGTATTAGGGTTCAACATGTAAGAAGTAGAAAGTACAGGTATTTGGGTTCAACATGGAAGAAGTAGAAAGTACAGGTATTTGGGTTCAACATGTAAGAAGTAGAAAGTACAGGTATTTGGGTTCAACATGTAAGAAGTAGAAAGTTCAGGTATTTGTGTTCAACATGTAAGAAGTAGAAAGTACAGGTATTTGGGTTCAACATGTGAGAAGTAGAAAGTACAGGTATTTGGGTTCAACATGTAAGAAGTAGAAAGTACAGGTATTTGGGTTCAACATGTGAGAAGTAGAAAGTACAGGTATTTGTGTTCAACATGTAAGAAGTAGAAAGTACAGGTATTTGGGTTCAACATGTGAGAAGTAGAAAGTTCAGGTATTTGTGTTCAACATGTAAGAAGTAGAAAGTACAGGTATTTGGGTTCAACATGTAAGAAGTAGAAAGTACAGGTATTTGGGTTCAACATGTGAGAAGTAGAAAGTACAGGTATTTGGGTTCAACATGTGAGAAGTAGAAAGTTCAGGTATTTGGGTTCAACATGTAAGAAGTAGAAAGTACAGGTATTTGGGTTCAACATGTAAGAAGTAGAAAGTACAGGTATTTGGGTTCAAAATGTAAGAAGTAGAAAGTACAGGTATTTGGGTTCAACATGAAGAAGTAGAAAGTACAGGTATTTGGGTTCAACATGGAAGAAGTAGAAAGTACAGGTATTTGGTTCAACATGTAAGAAGTAGAAAGTACAGGTATTTGTGTTCAACATGTAAGAAGTAGAAAGTACAGGTATTTGGGTTCAACATGTGAGAAGTAGAAAGTACAGGTATTTGGGTTCAACATGTAAGAAGTAGAAAGTACAGGTATTTGTGTTCAACATGGAAGAAGTAGAAAGTTCAGGTATTTGGGTTCAACATGTGAGAAGTAGAAAGTACAGGTATTTGGGTTCAACATGGAAGAAGTAGAAAGTTCAGGTATTTGGGTTCAACATGTAAGAAGTAGAAAGTACAGGTATTTGAGTTCAACATGTGAGAAGTAGAAAGTACAGGTATTTGGGTTCAACATGTAAGAAGTCAAAGTAAAAAGTTGTAAAGTAAAGAGTACAGTACTGATACCAGAACAATGTACTTAAGTAAAGTAACGAAGTATTTGTATTCCAAAACAGACAAAATACGAAACAAAACTCTTAAACAAAAGATTCGAAGCCATACGGAGTATATATCTTGGGTACATTTCCTCATCCAGAATTCACCATGCGCTCTCTATCGGGCGGTTAATGAATAGTTGGCCTTCACTCATCGTGAGCACCTGTCGTCTGTTAAAGGCCAAAACCTCTGTGACGCCACCTTAACAATACATTGATAGTTGGCATCAATCAAAACAATAATAAACATCATATACAAGACATTCATAATATGAGGGAGACCCCATAATACCCTCTGATATCTGTTCTATGTTCCCTCCTCAGAGCATCCACCTGTCCTTCCTCCGCACCGTGCCTCCCTTCTCCCACCAGGCTCAGGTGTGGTTCGACCTGATGAGGGAGTTCAGGTGGAATCACATCATCCTCATCGTGAGCGACGACCACGAGGGCCGCGCCGCTCAGAGAGACTGGAGACGCTGCTGGGAGAGCGCGAGACCAAGGTGAGACACACACACACACACACACACACACACACACACACACACACACCACACACACACACACACTCACACACTCCGTCATGTCATCAGTTCACACCTCCATCTTCACTCTGCAGTTTCACTTCTATAAATGTTCATCTCTTTAAAATGTGGAGCCACAAACTACAGGACGAGCTGCGAAGTTTTGCACAATGTGTTCTCCTAAGATTCCCAGAGGTTGCCACGTGTGTTAATCACATGATAATCATTGTATTCAGAGTTTTGAATGATTCATTTGATCTAACTTTGCAAACTGAATCGACAGGGTTCTACACATTTCAAAATTGTTCTGGTAAAATGTTCTCGTGGTCATCAAGTTTAGATGGAGATCAGGTGTGTCAAAGGTCTCCTATCAGGCAAAATGCACTTTGATGTCTTCTCTACATCACCATGTGTCCCCGGTGTGTCCCCGGTGTGTCAGGAGACTCTCAAAGTGATGTCTTCTCTACATCACCATGTGTCCCCGATGTGTCCCCGGTGTGTCAGGAGACTCACAAGTGATGTCTTCTCTACATCACCATGTGTCCCCGGTGTGTCCCCGTGTGTCAGAGACTCACAAAGTGTCAGGAAATAAAACCCTCTCTCTTCTCCTCCGTACCCACATCTCTAAAAACGGGGGAACAACAGAGCTGATCCAGGTTTGCTGCGTCATGACGCAGCAAATGCTAAGACTCAGAGCTAACCTGTACTGGAGAGAGTGTGTGTGAAGAAGCAGGAAATCAAAGGAACTCACCTTGTGGTAAACCTGAGAGAGAGAAAGAGTTTGAGCTCCATCCTGTTTCAGAGAGAATCCTTGATGTGGTTTGGAACATGATATGGAGTTTCATCACGGCAGCATTTAGCTGAGTTTTCTGCTGGAGAGTTCTCCTGATGAGATATACTCTCTCTCTAAAGCTACTGACCCAGAGTCAGCTCTTTAGTAACAGCTGGAAGAGAGGGGGGGGGGGCTACAAGGATCTGTTTGGGGTTTGGAGCAGGACACTTCAGAGACATGTCTTTAGTAACAGCTGGAAGAGAGCGGGGGGGGGGCTACAAGGATCTATTTGGGGTTTGGAGCAGGACACTTCAGAGACATGTCTTTAGTAACAGCTGGAAGAGAGAGGGGGGGCTACAAGGATCTATTTGGGTTTGGAGCAGGACACTTCAGAGACATGTCTTTAGTAACAGCTGAAGAGAGGGGGGGGGGCTACAAGGATCTGTTTGGGGTTTGGAGCAGGACACTTCAGAGACATGTCTTTAGTAACAGCTGGAAGAGAGGGGGGGCTACAAGGATCTGTTTGGGGTTTGGAGCAGGACACTTCAGAGACATGTCTTTAGTAACAGCTGGAAGGAGGGGGGGCTACAAGGATCTGTTTGGGGTTTGGAGCAGGACACTTCAGAGACATGTCTTTAGTAACAGCTGGAAGAGAGGGGGGGGGGCTACAAGGATCTGTTCGGGGTTTGGAGCAGGACACTTCAGAGACATGTCTTTAGTAACAGCTGGAAGAGAGGGGGGGGGCTACAAGGATCTGTTTGGGGTTTGGAGCAGGACACTTCAGAGACATGTCTTTAGTAACAGCTGGAAGAGAGGGGGGGGCTACAAGGATCTGTTCGGGGTTTGGAGCAGGACACTTCAGAGACATGTCTTTAGTAACAGCTGGAAGAGAGGGGGGGGCTACAAGGATCTGTTTGGGGTTTGGAGCAGGACACTTCAGAGACATGTCTTTATATATCTGAGAGCTGTAATAATGTGAGCTTTTAAGATGGAAAGTCGTGTCATAATCAGATATTGTCTCAGATTGTAAAGATTCATTTGATGCTGACTGGGACTGGGACTAAAAATCAGCCCTGGAATCTCACCCAGCCCAGCCCACGTGGATTGTCAACGGGGGGGGGGTGTGCTAGTGAATTGTGAACGGGGGGGAGCCTCGCTGCGGGGGGACGGTGGACCTCTGTCGCCTGTCAGCGCAGCTTCAGTGATGCCGTTTGAAAACATCCAAATGAAGGGCGGCGCCCGGCCGTTCTGTGATTCTCCAGATTCTCCAGATGGCCAGTCCGCCCCCGATCTCATGGCATTTTGAAGCGACAGTGTTCAATCATTTTTCCAATATGTTTCTGTAAAATGTTCCCGTGGATATGTTGTGTGTGAAGATGGAAACTCACATGTCTCCATGAACCTAATCACTACAACAACCCTAACCTCTTTTTGTCTGAGGCAGTAAACGTTTCATTTTGCTCTAACGTCGGCCGGTTCCTCGGACGTTCAATGACCTGCACGTTCTGGCCCTTCAGTGTACCATCATGTATTCCTAAGTCACTGTTTCTATACTCGGTCGTACTGAGATGCAGTCGAGTAGGAGTATAAAAGGGCCTACAATGGAAAAGTACTTTAAGATAGTGCTACAGTACAGAGTGAGTGTGTGTTATAGGAGCCAGGATGCTGCAGACATCTGTGTCGTTTTGATTGGATCCTTGTGTTTTTTTATTGTGATATTCAACCGACACGTGTTCTCTGACTCAGACCTCACAGAGCCCAGTGAGCAGACTGCAGATTATACAAATAACATTAATTAAATAAATACAAATCCTGTCAGCAGATGGAAACACCGGCTGGACCTCCACAGGCTGGACCTCCACAGGTCCCCCCCCCCCCCCCCCCTCTGAGATGCATCAGAAACAGAATAAAGCTTTATTAGGATAACAGAAAAGAAACAGAAAGCCAACAAGATGTCTTTTTTAATTTCATATTTACTGTCAGAATACATTCATATTATTGTCAGGGAATTATTTCGCCCTACATGTTTAGCTTTCGCCCTCTGACGCAGCTGACCTAACCCTTGAGCAGCCCTTATCTCCCTTAAGGAGGGGCTGCCCTAGCAAGCTGTTGTTGCTACCAGTTTGTGAGCGGGCAGCTCTCGGTCAGAGATAGTTATTGTTGTGGGACACATCCTTCTGGGGTGTAGATGACCCCGAGCCATAAGAGACAACAAATGTGATTCAGTGTCCTCAGCTGTTTGGTCTCTCTATTGAAGAATGTTGATTATTACACTCTGAACTAAAACCTGGAGCTACAGGAGGGCTCTTCAGAATTGATGGTGGCATCTCAACCGTGTGGTCTCTCTGAGTCCTGACTCCATCAGAGCTCCAGCTCTCCTCGTGTCTCTCTGAGTCCTGACTCCATCAAAGCTCCAGCTCTCCTTGTGTCTCTCTGAGTCCTGACTCCATCAAAGCTCCAGCTCTCCTCGTGTCTCTCTGAGTCCTGAGTCCATCAGAGCTCCAGCTCTCCTCGTGTCTCTCTGAGTCCTGACTCCATCAAAGCTCCAGCTCTCCTCGTGTCTCTCTGAGTCCTGACTCCATCAAAGCTCCAGCTCTCCTCGTGTCTCTCTGAGTCCTGACTCCATCAGAGCTCCAGCTCTCCTCGTGTCTCTCTGAGTCCTGACTCCATCAAAGCTCCAGCTCTCCTCGTGTCTCTTTGAGTCCTGACTCCATCAAAGCTCCAGCTCTCCTCGTGTCTCTCTGAGTCCTGACTCCATCAAAGCTCCAGCTCTCCTCGTGTCTCTCTGAGTCCTGACTCCATCAAAGCTCCAGCTCTCCTCGTGTCTCTCTGAGTCCTGACTCCATCAAAGCTCCAGCTCTCCTCGTGTCTCTCTGAGTCCTGACTCCATCAAAGCTCCAGCTCTCCTCGTGTCTCTGTGAGTCCTGACTCCATCAAAGCTCCAGCTTTCCTCGTGTCTCTCTGAGTCCTGACTCCATCAAAGCTCCAGCTCTCCTCGTGTCTCTCTGAGTCCTGACTCCATCAAAGCTCCAGCTCTCCTCGTGTCTCTCTGAGTCCTGACTCCATCAAAGCTCCAGCTCTCCTCGTGTCTCTTGAGTCCTGACTCCATCAAGCTCCAGCTCTCCTCGTGTCTCTCTGAGTCCTGACTCCATCAAAGCTCCAGCTCTCCTCGTGTCTCTCTGAGTCCTGACTCCATCAAAGCTCCGGCTCTCCTCGTGTCTCTCTGAGTCCTGACTCCATCAAAGCTCCGGCTCTCCTCGTGTCTCTTTGAGTCCTGACTCCATCAAAGCTCCAGCTCTCCTCGTGTCTCTCTGAGTCCTGACTCCATCAGAGCTCCAGCTCTCCTCGTGTCTCTCTGAGTCCTGACTCCATCAGAGCTCCAGCTCTCCTCGTGTATCTTTGAGTCCTGACTCCATCAAGCTCCAGCTCTCCTCGTGTCTCTCTGAGTCCTGACTCCATCAGAGCTCCAGCTCTCCTCGTGTCTCTCTGAGTCCTGACTCCATCAGAGCTCCAGCTCTCCTCGTGTCTCTCTGAGTCCTGACTCCATCAGAGCTCCAGCTCTCCTCGTGTCTCTCTGAGTCCTGACTCCATCAGAGCTCCAGCTCTCCTCGTGTCTCTCTGAGTTTCGTCTCCATTGCTACAGAAGTTTCCCCCCAGTTATAACATCACATAAAGTCTAATGTGTCTTTATTACATTCTAATTAAATAGTTTTAATTGGAAGGAAAGTATAAATATAATAGTACACAATATTAATATTTACATGACATTAAGGGTGTTATTTATTCTTCAAAATATTAAATTATTGTTGAAATGTTGTTTTAAATGTCAAATATTTCAATGATTAACAAAGAGGTTAAGAAATGGTGATTGTTAGAAAGCAGATCAAAATACAACGTGAATTATAACAAATATCGTAGTAACTTTACTGACAGTAAACAAAAGAATAACATCTGCAAATACATACAAATATATATTTAATTACAATCGATATCTGTATTTAAAACAATACGCTTATTATTATTGACGTTTCTGATATTTTCTGTGAGAGAGATTGTCTCTGAAAATGGGACCCTATGGACGCTTGTGAACTGTCAGCGGGGGGGGGGGGGGATAGACCCTATGGACGCTTGTGAACTGTCAGCGGGGGGGGGGGGGGGATAGACCCTATGGACGCTTGTGAACTGTCAGCGGGGGGGGGGGGGGATAGACCCTATGGACGCTTGTGAACTGTCAGCGGGGGGGGGGGGTAGACCCTATGGACGCTCTTGAACTGTCAGCGGGGGGGGGGATAGACCCTATGGACGCTTGTGAACTGTCAGCGGGGGGGGGGGATAGACCCTATGGACGCTCTTGAACTGTCAGCGGGGGGGGGGGGGATAGACCCTATGGACGCTTGTGAACTGTCAGCGGGGGGGGGGGGAATAGACCCTATGGACGCTTGTGAACTGTCAGCGGGGGGGGGGGGGATAGACCCTATGGACGCTCTTGAACTGTCAGCGGGGGGGGGGGATAGACCCTATGGACGCTTGTGAACTGTCAGCGGGGGGGGGGGGGATAGACCCTATGGACGCTTGTGAACTGTCAGCGGGGGGGGGGGGGATAGACCCTATGGACGCTCTTGAACTGTCAGCGGGGGGGGGGGGGATAGACCCTATGGACGCTTGTGAACTGTCAGCGGGGGGGGGGGAATAGACCCTATGGACGCTTGTGAACTGTCAGCGGGGGGGGGGGGAATAGACCCTATGGACGCTCGTGAACTGTCAGCGGGGGGGGGGGGGGATAGACCCTATGGACGCTCTTGAACTGTCAGCGGGGGGGGGGGGATAGACCCTATGGACGCTTGTGAACTGTCAGCGGGGGGGGGGGGATAGACCCTATGGACGCTCTTGAACTGTCAGCGGGGGGGGGGGGATAGACCCTATGGACGCTTGTGAACTGTCAGCGGGGGGGGGGAATAGACCCTATGGACGCTTGTGAACTGTCAGCGGGGGGGGGGGGGAATAGACCCTATGGACGCTTGTGAACTGTCAGCGGGGGGGGGGGGGGGATAGACCCTATGGACGCTCTTGAACTGTCAGCGGGGGGGGGGGGGATAGACCCTATGGACGCTTGTGAACTGTCAGCGGGGGGGGGGGGGGATAGACCCTATGGACGCTTGTGAACTGTCAGCGGGGGGGGGGGATAGACCCTATGGACGCTCTTGAACTGTCAGCGGGGGGGGAATAGACCCTATGGACGCTCGTGAACTGTCAGCGGGGGGGGGGGGGATAGACCCTATGGACGCTCTTGAACTGTCAGCGGGGGGGGGGGGATAGACCCTATGGACGCTTGTGAACTGTCAGCGGGGGGGGGGGGATAGACCCTATGGACGCTCGTGAACTGTCAGCGGGGGGGGGGGATAGACCCTATGGACGCTCTTGAACTGTCAGCGGGGGGGGGGGATAGACCCTATGGACGCTCGTGAACTGTCAGCGGGGGGGGGGGGAAAGACCCTATGGACGCTCGTGAACTGTCAGCGGGGGGGGGGGGATAGACCCTATGGACGCTCGTGAACTGTCAGCGGGGGGGGGAAGGGGGAACACTGTGGAACTCTGTTGCCTGTCAGCGCAACTTACATGATGCCGTTTAAAACATATAATAATAAAGGGCGGGTGCCGGCCGTCAGCGAACCGAGCTGGCTTTTCTCCGCATAGAAAAGCGTTTTATCAAATTTAAATATGCGGGACATCGTCTCAATTTGCGGCCACCAAAAGTCGTGAAAATGCTGTGCATCTGGTCACCCTAGCTCAGTGTGTTTGTGTGATGATATTCCCCGTCTGTGGTTTATTCATCATTAATATTATTATAATTGATTAAGATCTTTGTAGAAATGAAACTGCTCATCTGGCTTCACATTCAGCAGCTTCTCTTTGTTTTTATTTCAATCTCCACCAAGAACGAGATAATATAAAGATGATTTTCTCTCCGAAGTTCTGTCCGACTTTCTGTCCGTATTTTCACATTTCTTTAAAACGTCAGTTTTGTGTCCTTCGATTTCTTTAATTCATTTTGCAGCTATTTTTTTTTCATATTTTCTTTATGAAATTGTTTTGATTCAGTTTTACAGACGAGTTGAGCTCAAATCTCCTAAATATTTTAAACATTTTATTTTATTATATTTTATTCTAAGTTAGAGCACCTGTCACAATACCAGATTCCCCCTGGATAAATGTAGTTATTTTAGTCATAAAGCGTAGGTCTGATTGCTACCAAACTGTCTGTGGCTCATTTTTAGCAGTTAGCTGTTAGATGTTAGCGGTTAGCTGTTAGCAGTTAGATGTTATCAGTTAGCTGTTGGCAGTTAGCGGTTAGCAGTTAGCAGTTAGATGTTATCAGTAGATGTTAGCTGTTAGCTGTTGGCAGTTAGCGGTTAGCAGTTAGATGTTATCAGTTAGATGTTAGCAGTTGGCAGTTAGCGGTTAGCTGTTAGCGATTAGATGTCAGTTAGTGTTAGCAATTAGATGTTAGCTGTTGGCAGTTAGTGGTTAGCTGTTAGCAGTTAGATGTTATCAGTTAGATGTTAGCAGTAGATGTTGGCAGGTAGATGTTGGCAGTTAGATGTTAGCAGGTAGATGTTGGCAGGTAGATGTTGGCAGGTAGATGTTGGCAGTTAGATGTTAGCAGTAGATTTAGCAGGTAGATGTTAGCAGTAGATGTTGCAGTTAGATGTTAGCAGGTAGATTTAGCAGTTAGATGTTAGCAGTTAGATGTTGGCAGTTAGATGTGGAGGTAGATGTTGGCAGTTAGATGTTAGCAGGTAGATGTTGGCAGGTAGATGTTGGCAGGTAGATGTTAGCAGGTAGATGTTAGCAGTTAGATGTTATCAGTTAGATGTTGGCAGGTAGATGTTGGCAGGTAGATGTTGGCAGTTAGATGTTATCAGTTAGATGTTGGCAGGTAGATGTTGGCAGGTAGATGTTGGCAGTTAGATGTTAGCAGGTAGATGTTAGCAGGTAGATGTTGGCAGGTAGATGTTGGCAGTTAGATGTTAGCAGGTAGATGTTGGCAGTTAGATGTTGGCAGGTAGATGTTGGCAGGTAGATGTTGGCAGGTAGATGTTGGCAGTTAGATGTTAGCAGGTAGATGTTAGCAGGTAGATGTTGGCAGGTAGATGTTGGCAGTTAGATGTTAGCAGGTAGATGTTAGCAGTAGATGTTGGCAGGTAGATGTTAGCAGGTAGATGTTGGCAGGTAGATGTTGGCAGGTAGATGTTGGCAGTTAGATGTTGGCAGTTAGATGTTAGCAGGTAGATGTTAGCAGGTAGATGTTGGCAGGTAGATGTGGCAGTTAGATGTTAGCAGGTAGATGTTAGCAGGTAGATGTTAGCAGTTAGATGTTATCAGTTAGATGTTATCAGTTAGATGTTGGCAGGTAGATGTTGGCAGGTCGATGTTGGCAGTTAGATGTTAGCAGGTAGATGTTGGCAGGTAGATGTTAGCAGGTAGATGTTATCAGTTAGATGTTGGCAGGTAGATGTTGGCAGGTAGATGTGGCAGTTAGATGTTAGCAGGTAGATGTTGGCAGGTAGATGTTAGCAGTAGATGTTGGCAGGTAGATGTTGGCAGGTAGATGTTGGCAGTTAGATGTTAGCAGGTAGATGTTGGCAGGTAGATGTTGGCAGTTAGATGTTAGCAGGTAGATGTTAGCAGGTAGATGTAGCAGGTAGATGTTGGCAGTTAGATGTTGGCAGGTAGATGTTGGCAGTTAGATGTTAGCAGGTAGATGTTGGCAGGTAGATGTTGGCAGGTAGATGTTGGCAGGTAGATGTTGGCAGTTAGATGTTAGCAGGTAGATGTTGGCAGGTAGATGTTGGCAGTTAGATGTTAGCAGGTAGATGTTAGCAGGTAGATGTTAGCAGTTAGATGTTATCAGTTAGATGTTATCAGTTAGATGTTGGCAGGTAGATGTTGGCAGTTAGATGTTAGCAGGTAGATGTTGGCAGGTAGATGTTGGCAGGTAGATGTTAGCAGGTAGATGTTGGCAGGTAGATGTTGGCAGTTAGATGTTAGCAGGTAGATGTTAGCAGGTAGATGTTAGCAGGTAGATGTTGGCAGTTATGTTAGCAGGTAGATGTTAGCAGGTATGTTAGCAGTTAGATGTTGGCAGGTAGATGTTAGCAGGTAGATGTTAGCAGTTAGATGTTATCAGTTAGATGTTAGCAGTTAGATGTTAGCAGGTAGATGTTGGCAGGTAGATGTTGGCAGTTAGATGTTAGCAGGTAGATGTTAGCAGGTAGATGTTGGCAGGTAGATGTTGGCAGTTAGATGTTAGCAGGTAGATGTCAGTAGAAGCTATTTCCAGCTGTAATGGGCAGTTAGTGCCTTTTTCTTGCAGAAAGCTGCTGGCCGGGTGCTGGGCTGCAGCTACTCTCAGCGTTTCATCAAGAAAACGCTCCAAGACTATTTTACACCTTTTTCTTCACTATAAGCACCAACCGGAAGATTCTTGCTCTCACAAAAAAAGAATTCATTCTGTGCCATTTGGTGGAGTTTTAGTTTCTTCCTCTCTTTGTTAATTTATGTGTTCTTCTTTATTCTACTTAAAAAATACCTTAGTTTCCCTTTTCCTTCAGTTCTGTCTGTCAGTCTGTCTGTGTGTCTGTGTGTCTGTCTGTCTGTGTGTCTGTCTGTCTGTGTGTCTGTCTGTCTGTGTGTGTGTCTGTCTGTGTGTGTGTCTGTGTGTCTGTCTGTCTGTGTGTCTGTGTGTCTGTCTGTCTGTCTGTCTGTCTGTCAGGTTTACCCCCTCAGTTATTCCTCAGGAGTCTCAGTGATCAGTGGTGATAAGCGATCATTTAATCAACAAATCATAATTGATCACCTTTTATACCCAGAGGTATCTTCTGAATATTAATGCAGTAAGAGTATTAACACCAAGGTGAAGAATTACTCTGTAGCAAGTAAACGTCCTGCAACATATGAAGAAAACATCCCTCATGTTCCATGTCTCACCTTTAAATCTATCAAACATGTAGAAATATAATTCACCTCCAAGCCATACAGCCGGTGGAAGAACAGCCAGTGGAGATAAACACGGCGTATCGTAATGTGGGCACAGATCTAAAACAGAGCAAGATCAAAATAAATAAAATATTATGAAGGACTAAAATATTAAAAGCACTTAGAGCAAGTGAAGGCAGCTGAAAATATTTGTAAAGACAAATTAGTAATTAGAGAACACATTTAATAAAACATGTGCACTAATTATCTCTGGGTGAAGGAGGGCGGCTCGGAGGAGGCTCTCTGAATGTGAAGATAGAGATGTTTAAAAGTGAGATCCTCAGAGACGCGGGTAATTA
The DNA here is from genome assembly GCA_011823955.1 of Dissostichus mawsoni. Classification (NCBI taxonomy): domain Eukaryota; kingdom Metazoa; phylum Chordata; class Actinopteri; order Perciformes; family Nototheniidae; genus Dissostichus; species Dissostichus mawsoni. Next base: position 66,795 of record JAAKFY010000101.1, on the reverse strand, counting down.
AGTCAGCAAAGTAAAAACCAAAGTTTATAAAAAGTGAAACTGTGACTTCCTGTCTCAGAGACTCATCAATGATGCAGGAGGAACATGAATATTACAGCACATTAGTGAAAGTAGGGAGAGTCCTGAATTAAACATGGGTTCATAACGAAATAATGAAGAATATCACACACACACACACACACAGCTGTACACACACCACACACACACACACACACAAAATGTACTGTTGGATACACTGTGTGCGAATGAACAATTGGAGCTTAACTAGTTAATGAACATTTTGCTCTGGTTAATTAGTGGGGTGAAATGTTTTGAATAGTGACGCCAAAATATCCACTTGTTAGACTTAGTTTTGTTAAAGTTTGATCAGTTAACTAGTTCACTAACAAGGTCTAAAATATCCGTTACAAAAGTTGTGTTAAATATTAAACTAGTGAAGCTCAAGACGTTTGCTACTTAACATGTATGACAGTGGCAGTCCACCCATAGGTAGGTAGTTAACACTCAGAGCCTCACTAGTTAAGATCAATGGGACCCCAGCTGGGTGATCAATGGGACCCCAGCTGGGTGATCAGTGGGACCCCAGTGGGTGATCAGTGGGACCCCAGCTGGGTGATCAATGGGACCCCAGCTGGGTGATCAGTGGGACCCCAGCTGGGTGATCAGTGGGACCCCAGCTGGGTGATCAGTGATCACTTCTACACTAGCTAACTGAATAAATGTGTGTAGCTACTAAACTAGTGAAGGGAAAACTAGTTAAATAGTTGAGGAAACTCACGTCTGAATAGGGAATACATTCTCCTTAAAGTGTGTGTGTGTGTGTGTGTAGTTCAGGGACATGGATGTACATTTAATAAGGTGAACATTTGGAGTGTATTGAGTGGAGGGCCAGCTGCTGAGGGGGGTTTACACGCCTCCCTGTGTTTCTACACGCTAACCCATGTTCTTTATTAACCTTCACATTACACAACATCAATATAGAGTTTCACATTAAAGCAAAGAGAGAATTTAGGAAAAGTCAAAACAAATAGTAAACACACCACGCTAACGTAGCCAAGTTGTGTCGACATTCTGAGCTATTGCTTTATTCTTTACATGAAAAACTGAGGACATTTAAGAGACAGGTGAAAAACCGACTTGTAGCATACATTTAAACACGTGATAAATCACAGAGTACTTGAAATTATGTAACCCATGTTGTTTAAGTGTGTTAATCAAAGTGTTTTAAAAGACTCCCCCGTTCAGTTTTTAGCCTTCATTAAAAAAATGATCCAGATGTGCAGATTTAATATAAAATGTCTTTGTTATTTTTTAAACAATGATTCCCTGATTTGATGAATAAATGAAGCAGCCTCTCCGCGACTCTTCAGGTTTCATGAGCTGTGTCAGGTCTCCAGCTGTGAGGGATTCAGGTTCAAACACGTTAAGGTCTTTGTTCTGCTACAAGAATAAAGACGCCGCTCACAGGTTTATATTTATCTCCAAAACTAAATATATCTCTAGAGACAAACCGGAGGTCGCTGGTGGAGCGTCGCTCTGTAAACTGGAATAACGAGTTATTTTACCTGAAATAAAATGTTATTTTGCAAACACTCCTCACTATCAACGCTCTTCATTCAGCTCAGTGCTGCGATAACAGCTGGTGAATCTGAAACTATTTAAAATGTTATTGTTATCTACTTTAGGGCTACAGTTAATACAAATAAGAACTATAATTATATCTATAAATAATAGATTAATAATAAAGAAAACTGATAATGCGACACTTTTAACAACTAATCTGTTTTAAAAACAGCAGGAGAGCTAGCTAGTGTTAGCTGTTAGCAGTGAAAAGTTAGCTGACAGTTAGCGATGATCTGTTAGCTGTTAGCAGTTAGCAGTGAGAAGTTAGGTGACAGTTAGTTGTTAGCGACTAGCTGTTAGCTGTTAGGTGTTGGCAGTTAGCTATTAGCTATTAGCGATCAGACAGACAGGCCCCTCCCCCTCTATGATGCGTTTCCTCTTCCTGTCTGTAATCTTCTGTGTCTGCATATTTTCTCTGTGCACATCATACCATCAGAATAAAAAAAGGAACTATGAAAACGACCATCAGAACTATGACTTCCGGAGAACGCCCAAGGTAGAAACTTGCATGGTCACATGATGCACGCCGCCCAACCAATGAGCTCGCAGCGGACAGACACGCCCCCCCCGACCCCCCCACACCCAGAGATAGACTTTTATTATCCTGGAGGCTCGTCTTTCTCCATCTTTACCTTCCTTTGTCATGACTCCTGCACACCCTCTATTTCCACTCGAACTCTTTGTTTTGATTTGCGGTTGCATCAGCGCTCTCTAACATGCACGTCTCTGATTGGTTGGTTGGTTGCAGTCACTTTGCATGTGCCACCACACCACGCCCCTCCCCCTTTATTTATTCAAGCTTCGGCTTTCAGTTTTCTTTCAGTTCAGCAGATCTTGAACTCTTTTTTTGTTGTTGCCCCCCCTCCCCCGTGGTGGCGTGGGTGAGAGGGAGCATGGGGTCATTGAGGGAGGGGTCAGGGGTCATCAAGGGTGGGGTCATCGAGGGAGGGGTCTGAGGGTTCACTGCTAATAATGCCTTTCCTATGATGTGTGTTCTGTGGTGTTTTGTTCTGCTGTGTTTCTCATTGTCCTGCTCTTCACCTGACGCTCTTCACCTGACGCTCTTCACCTGACGCTCTTCACCTGTCGCTCTACACCTGTCGCTCTTCACCTGACGCTCTTCACCTGTCGCTCTACACCTGTCGCTCTTCACCTGACGCTCTTCACCTGACGCTCTACACCTGTCGCTCTTCACCTGACGCTCTTCACCTGTCGTCTTCACCTGACGCTCTTCACCTGACGCTCTACACCTGCGCTCTACACCTGTCGCTCTTCACCTGACGCTCTTCACCTGACGCTCTTCACCTGACGCTCTACACCTGTCGCTCTTCACCTGACGCTCTTCACCTGTCGTCTTCACCTGACGCTCTTCACCTGACGCTCTACACCTGTCGCTCTACACCTGTCGCTCTTCACCTGACGCTCTTCACCTGACGCTCTACACCTGTCGCTCTACACCTGACGCTCTTCACCTGTCGCTCTTCACCTGACGCTCTTCACCTGACGCTCTTCACCTGACGCTCTTCACCTGACTCTCTTCACCTGTCGCTCTCACCTGTCGCTCTTCACTGACGCTCTTCACCTGTCGCTCTTCACCTGTCGCTCTTCACCTGACGCTCTACACCTGTCGCTCTTCACCTGACGCTCTTCACCTGACGCTTCACCTGTCGCTCTTCACCTGACGCTCTACACCTGACGCTCTTCACCTGTCGCTCTTCACCTGACGCTCTTCACCTGTCGCTCTTCACCTGACGCTCTTCACCTGACGCTCTTCACCTGACGCTCTACACCTGTCGCTCTTCACTGACGCTCTTCACCTGACGCTCTACACCTGACGCTCTTCACCTGACGCTCTACACCTGTCGCTCTTCACCTGACGCTCTACACCTGTCGCTCTTCACCTGACGCTCTACACCTGTCGCTCTTCACCTGACGCTCTACACCTGTCGCTCTTCACCTGACGCTCTACACCTGTCGCTCTTCACCTGACGCTCTACACCGTCGCTCTTCACCTGACGCTCTACACCTGTCGCTCTTCACCTGTCGCTCTTCACCTGACGCTCTACACCTGACGCTCTCACCTGACGCTCTTCACCTGACGCTCTACACCTGTCGCTCTTCACCTGACGCTCTACACCTGTCTCTCTTCACCTGTCGCTCTTCACCCTGTCGCTCTTCACCTGAGCTCTACACCTGTCGCTCTTCACCTGACGCTCTACACCTGTCGCTCTTCACCTGACGCTCTACACCTGTCGCTCTTCACCTGTCGCTCTTCACCTGACGCTCTTCACCTGACGCTTACACCTGTCGCTCTTCACCTGACGCTTACACCTGTCGCTCTTCACCTGTCGCTCTTCACCTGTCGCTCTCACCTGACGCTCTTCACCTGACGCTATTCACCTGTCGCTCTACACCTGTCGCTCTTCACCTGACGCTCTTCCCCTGACCCTCTTCACCTGACCCTCTACACCTGTCGCTCTACACCTGTCGCTCTACACCTGACGCTCTACACCTGCCCCTCTTCACCTGACCCTTACACCTGTCGCTATACACCTGTCGCTCTACACCTGTCGCTCTTCACCTGACGCTCTACACCTGTCGCTCTACACCTGTCGCTCTTCACCTGACGCTCTACACCTGACGCTCTTCACCTGACGCTCTACACCTGACGCTCTTCCCTGACCCTCTCACCTGACCCTCTACACCTGACGCTCTACACCTGTCGCTCTTCACCTGATGCTCTACACCTGACCTCTTCACCTGACGCTCTACACCTGTCGCTCTACACGTGGTCCTGCAGGCGGAGAAGGTGCTGTCCTTCAGCCCGGAGACGAACCTGACGGCTCTGCTGCTGGAGGCCAGAGACCTGGAGGCTCGAGTCATCATCCTCTCTGCCAGGTGGGTGTTTGGGTACTTGCTGTTTGCGTAGTTTTGGTAGCAAAGCGTATTCTAAATAGACATCTGTGTAAAACACATGACCCACTTTAAACGCATCTCCAACGTCTCGCTAACAACTTGCTTACAAATCGCTTAGGTCTTGCTCACATCTACCTACTGTCACATTAATGTCTCGCAAATCACTAACATTCTGCTAAGAACCTGGTCCACCGAGACGTGCTCGGCCCTGCCACCCAGGTCCACCACCAAGTGCTTTCCCCCGTGTTCCAAGACTCGGAAAGGCTCGTCTTAAGGGGGCTGCAGGGGAACACCGGAGTGCCGTGCTGAGCAGTGGGGATCGGAGCAAAGGCCTTAGCGGTGTCATGCAGGAAAGCGTGCTGGGCGGTCGCCGACCAGAGGGCCAATGTGTTGGGGAGGAAATCCCCTGGAACCCGCAGCGGCTGACCGTAGACCATCTCAGCCGTGGAGCACTGCAGATCCTCCTTTGGTGCGGTCCTAATGCCCAGCATAACCCAAGGCAGCTTGTCGATCCAATTACCGTCCGTTAGGCTGGCTCTGAGGGGCTCGCAGAGGCTGTTGGCCTGAAGGTGATAAGCGGTTGTCCGGTGGAGTTTAACCCCCAAACCCCGGCCACGGCATTCCAGAGCTTGGACGTGAACTGCAAACCACATTACATTACATTATGCATACATTGCAATTTTAGCTGACGCTTTTATCCAAAGCAACTTACAACAAGTGCATTCGACCAAGAAGATACAAACTTGAAGAAAACAGATCATATAAGTACATAAGTTTCATAGAGCCAAACCATTTCAAGTGCTACTCAACTGGCTTTCGATAAGCCAGTCCTTTAGTATATAAGTAGCAATCTTTGTTAGTAATTGTATCGCTCGAAGTGGAGTCGAAAGAGATGAGTTTTCAGTCTGCGCCGGAAGATGTGTAAGCTTCTACTGTCCTGATTCAATGGGGAGCTCATTCCACCATTTTGGAGCCAGGATAGAAACCCACGTGTTTTTGCTGATGGGAACTTGGGTCCCCTCGCAGTGCGGTGCAGCGAGCCGTTTGGCCGATGCAGAGCGGAGTGCACGTGCTGGGGTGTAGTTTAACCATGTCCTGGATGTAGGAAGGGCCAGATCCATTCACAGCATGGTACGCAAGTACCAGTGTCTTGAAGTGGATTCTAGCAGTTACTGGAAGCCAGTGAAGGGAGCGGAGGAGCGTGTGGTGTGGGAACATTTAGGAAGGTTGAAGACCAGACGAGCCGCTGCATTCTGGATGAGCTGCAGAGGTCGGATGCACATGCAGGTAGACCAGCCAGGAGGGAGTTGCAGTAGTCTAGGCGTGAGATGACGAGAGCCTGGACCAGAACCTGCGTCTTTCTGGGTCAGGAGGGGACGTATCCTCCTGATGTTGTACAGAGTGTATCTGCAGCAGCGGGTTGTAGCAGCGATGTTTGCAGTGAAGGACAGGTTGTTATCTAGGGTCACACCCAGATTCCTTGCAGTCTGAGTCGGGGAAACAATAGAGGTGATGTTGATTGTTAGGTCAAGAGGGGGACACTCTTTGGAAGGAAAAGCAGTTCAGTCTTAGTAGACAAGCAGAGATGCGTGCGACGACCTGGGTCTCTGAGCGGGGAAAGGACAGAATTAATTGGGTGTCGTCAGCGTAGCAGTGGTATGAAAGACCATGCGGGCTAATGACAGATCCGAGCGAGTTTGGTGTACAGAGAGAAGAGGAGGGGACCAAGAACAGAGCCCTGAGGGACCGCTGTAGTTAATTGACAAGGGTCGGACTCGGACCCTCTCCAAGTTACCCTGTAGGTGCAGTCTTTGAGGTATGAGGTGAGGAGGGAAAGTGCAGAGCCTGAAACTCCAAGTTCTTGAAGAGTGCGAAGGAGGATCTGATGGTTCACCGTTCGAATGCAGCAGACAGGTCCAAAAGGATGATGACAGAGGGAGGAGGGGCTGCTTTAGCCGTGTGCAGTTCCTCAGAGACAAAACACGATCTGAGGAAATGTCCGATGGGGTGCCGAAACGACACACCCATGTCGCAATGAAGGCCCGGGCTATGTCAGCCGCCGCTGTCGATGCGAGTGGGATCACCTCCGGCCAGCGGGTCGTCCTGTCCACCATAGTTAGGTGGTAGGTGAAACCTTGAGAGGAGGGTAATGGGCCAACCAGATCGATGTTGACGTGGTCAAACCTCCTCTCAGGCACGAGGAATTGCTAGAAGCGTGCACTTTGGAAGGAAGAAGGAAGAAACGGTCCGCCTCCTCAGCCAGGGCGCGGGGCTCCGTAATGGTCGTGTTCGCCAGCGCAGTCTGAACCCGGGGCGGCAAGTGGCGCAGGAAGGTCTCCACAAACAAGATCCGGGGATCTTCCCCCCCAGCAGCTTCAGCATCTTCACCGTGAGCTGGGACGGCTTGCTGTCCCCTAGGCCCTGAATCTTGGAAATCTGGCGAGCCCTCTCATTAGCAGATAAGCCAAATGTCTCAAGGAAAGGGCTTTAATCGCCTCATATTTGCCCAGGCGGGGGATCCGCAACAAATTGGCCCAACTTGGATGATGCGGAGCTCCCCAGCGCCGCCATCACGTGGAAATACTTCAGGTCCTCGTTGCGGGCGAACCAGGCCGTAGCGGCAGGTTCCCACACTTTATTTTCATTTGACTGACACACACAAAAACGTACTAGCTGCATGCTACTGCGAAGCTGGAATAACAACAACAGGAAACCGGAACACCAAGGGGCCTTCCACTAACCGGTCCGTGGGGCAACACTATATCGTGTTCCCCACCCACAACAATACAACGGTGAATTATGTCCCTTAATGCTCCGCCACACTATCACCCTAGCTGACGTCTCGTTCCCATCCAGCTAACAACAAACTCGCTAAGATCTCAAGACATTTGGCTTATGTCTCACTTTGCCTACGTTTATTACATCTCATTTTGCTAATGTTTAGCTCACGTCTCATGCTAGCGTTAAGCTTACGTCTCTCATGCTAGCGTTAAGCTCACGTCTCTCATGCTAGCGTTAAGCTCACGTCTCTCATGCTAGCGTTAAGCTTACGTCTCTCAGCTAGCGTTAAGCTAACGTCTTCATGCTAGCGTTAAGCTAACGTCTGCGAAACCCCCACAGTGAGGACGAGGCAGCCGCCGTGTACAAAGCGGCGCGGCAGCTGAACATGACGGGATCAGGATACGTTTTGGCTGGTCGGAGAGAGAGAGATGACCGGGAAGGCTCTGAGCGAGGCTCCTGACGGTACTCTTCCTCCTCCTCATCCTCTTCATCACCTCCTCCTCTTCATCACATCCTCCTCCTCCTCTTCATAACCTCCTCTTTATCACCTCCTCTTCATCACCTACTCCTTTAGCACTATATCACCTCCTCTTCATCACCTCTTCTTCATCACTTCTTCATCACTTCTTCATGATCACCTCCTCCTCTTCATCACTTCTTCATGATCACCTCCTCCTCTTCATCACCTCTTCATCACTTCTTCATGATCACCTCCTCCTCTTCAGCACCTCTTCATCATCTCTTCATCACCTCTCCTCTTCATCAGCTCCTCCTCCTCCTCTTCCTCCCCTCTTCATCACCTCCCCTCTTCATCAGCTCCTCCTCCTCTTCCTCCTCTTCCTCTCCTCTTCCTCACCTCCTCATTATCAAATCCTCTTCATCCTCCTGCTCTTAATCACTACTCTTCCTCCCTTCTTGCTCTCTTCTTCCTCACTATTCATTGACACCACTCTTCTTCACTCCTCCTCTTCCTCTCTTCTTTTCCCTCACCTTTTCCTCACCTTTCTCTTCCTCAACTCTCTCTCTTCCTCTCCTCTTCCTCAGCTTTCTCTCATCTTCCTCTCTTTTCTTCCTCTACCTCTCCTCTTCCTCACCTCTCTGGAAGTCTCTTTCTTCCTCACCTCTCTCCTCTTCCTCTCCTCTTCCTCACCTCTCTGGAAGTCTCTCTCTTCCTCTCCTCCTCCTCTTCCTCACCTCTCTGGAAGTCTCTCTCTTCCTCTCCTCTTCCTCTCTCCTCTTCCTCACCTCTCTGGAAGTCTCTTTCTTCCTCACCTCTTCCTCACCTCTCTTCTCTCCCTCTCCTCTTCCTCACCTCTCTGGAAGTCTCTCTCTTCCTCCTCCCTCTTCCTCACCTCTTCCTCACCTCTTCCTCACCTCTTCCTCACCTCTCTCCTCTTCCTCTCTTCTTCCTCACCTCTCTCCTCTACCTCTCCTCTTCCTCACCTCTCTGGAAGTCTCTCTCTTCCTCTCCTCTTCCTCTCTCCTCTTCCTCACCTCTCTGGAAGTCTCTTTCTTCCTCACCTCTTCCTCACCTCTCCTCTCCCTCTCCTCTTCCTCACCTCTCTGGAAGTCTCTCTCTTCCTCTCCTCTTCCTCTCTCCTCTTCCTCACCTCTCTGGAAGTCTCTTTCTTCCTCACCTCTTCCTCACCTCTCTGGAAGTCTCTCTCTTCTCTCACCTCTTCCTCTCCTCTTCCTCACCTCTCTGGAAGTCTCTCTCTTCCTCACCTCTTCCTCACCTCTCCTCACCTCTCTGGAAGTCTCTCTCTTCCTCACCTCTTCCCTTCCTCACCTCTCACCTCTTCCTCTCCTCTCCCTCTCCTCTTCCTCACCTCTCTGGAAGTCTCTTTCTTCCTCACCTCTTCCTCACCTCTCCCTCCTCTTCCTCACCTCTCACCTCTTCCTCTCCTCTCTCTCTCTCTCTTCCTCACCTCTCTGGAAGTCTCTCTCTTCCTCACCTCTCCTCTTCCTCACCTCTCTGGAAGTCTCTCTCTTCCTCTCTCTCGGCTCTGCTTCCATCCAACATTAGAGATATTTTTCAAACAAGTCTTTCTAAAAAGTCAGATCCAGGTCAGTGAAGTCGTGAGGAAGAGGAGCTGCAGATCTTCATCAGTCAGCAGCCTGTCAGAAAATAATCCTGCAGATAAAGCTGATCAAAGTCCAGCCGTTGCTCTTCCTCTCTGTTGTTGCTATTTCTGCAGCGAAGAGCCTTCACATAAATCACATCTAAAGGACTCTTTAAAGTAGAGACACTACATACTTATATCCACCTGAACATCAGCAGGAGAGGAACTCTTTAAAGTAGAGACACTACATACTTATATCCACCTGAACATCAGCAGGAGAGGACTCTTTAAAGTAGAGACACTACATACTGATATCCACCTGACATCAGCAGGAGAGGACTCTTTAAAGTAGAGACACTATACTGATATACACCTGAACATCAGCAGGAGAGGACTCTTTCAAGTAGAGACACTATACTGATATACACCTGAACATCAGCAGGAGAGGACTCTTTAAAGTAGAGACTCTACATACTGATATACACCTGAACATCAGCAGGAGAGGACTCTTTAAAGTAGAGACTCTACATACTGATATACACCTGAACATCAGCAGGAGAGGACTCTTTAAAGTAGAGACACTACATACTGATATACACCTGAACATCAGCAGGAGAGGACTCTTTCAAGTAGAGACACTACATACTGATATACACCTGAACATCAGCAGGAGAGGACTCTTTAAAGTAGAGACACTACATACTGATATACACCTGAACATCAGCAGGAGAGGACTCTTTAAAGTAGAGACACTACATACTGATATACACCTGAACATCAGCAGGAGAGGACTCTTTAAAGTAGAGACACTACATACTGATATCCACCTGAACATCGGCAGGAGAGGACTCTTTAAAGTAGAGACACTACATACTGATATACACCTGAACATCAGCAGGAGAGGACTCTTTAAAGTAGAGACACTACATACTGATTACACCTGAACATCAGCAGGAGAGGACTCTTTAAAGTAGAGACACTACATACTGATATACACCTGAACATCAGCAGGAGAGGACTCTTTAAAGTAGAGACACTACATACGGATATCCACCTGAACATCGGCAGGAGAGGACTCTTTAAAGTAGAGACACTACATACTGATATCCACCTGAACATCAGCAGGAGAGGACTCTTTAAAGTAGAGACACTACATACTGATATACACCTGAACATCAGCAGGAGAGGACTCTTTAAAGTAGAGACACTACATACTGATATCCACCTGAACATCAGCAGGAGAGGACTCTTTAAAGTAGAGACACTACATACTGATATCCACCTGAACATCAGCAGGAGAGGACTCTTTAAAGTAGAGACACTACATACTGATATACCTGAACATCGGCAGGAGAGGACTCTTTAAAGTAGAGACACTACATACTGATATCCACCTGAACATCAGCAGGAGAGGACTCTTTAAAGTAGAGACACTATACTGATATACACCTGAACATCAGCAGGAGAGGACTCTTTAAGTAGAGACACTATACTGATATACACCTGAACATCAGCAGGAGAGGACTCTTTAAAGTAGAGACTCTACATACTGATATACACCTGAACATCAGCAGGAGGACTCTTTAAAGTAGAGACTCTACATACTGATATACACCTGAACATCGGCAGGAGAGGACTCTTTAAAGTAGAGACACTACATACTGATACACCTGAACATCAGCAGGAGAGGACTCTTTCAAGTAGAGACACTACATACTGATATACACCTGAACATCAGCAGGAGAGGACTCTTTAAAGTAGAGACACTACATACTGATACACCTGAACATCAGCAGGAGAGGACTCTTTAAAGTAGAGACACTACATACTGATATACACCTGAACATCAGCAGGAGAGGACTCTTTAAAGTAGAGACACTACATACTGATATCCACCTGAACATCGGCAGGAGAGGACTCTTTAAAGTAGAGACACTACATACTGATATCCACCTGAACATCAGCAGGAGAGGACTCTTTAAAGTAGAGACACTACATACTGATATCCACCTGAACATCAGCAGGAGAGGACTCTTTAAAGTAGAGACACTACATACTGATATACACCTGAACATCAGCAGGAGAGGACTCTTTAAAGTAGAGACACTACATACGGATATCCACTGAACATCAGCAGGAGAGGACTCTTTCAAGTAGAGACACTACATACTGATATCCACCTGAACATCAGCAGGAGAGGACTCTTTAAAGTAGAGACACTACATACTGATATACACCTGAACATCAGCAGGAGAGGACTCTTTAAAGTAGAGACACTACATACTGATATACACCTGAACATCAGCAGGAGAGGACTCTTTAAAGTAGAGACACTACATACTGATATCCACCTGAACATCAGCAGGAGAGGACTCTTTAAAGTAGAGACACTACATACTGATATACACCTGAACATCAGCAGGAGAGGACTCTTTAAAGTAGAGACACTACATACTGATATCACCTGAACATCAGCAGGAGAGGACTCTTTAAAGTAGAGACACTACATACTGATATCCACCTGAACATCAGGAGAGGACTCTTTAAAGTAGAGACACTACATACTGATTTACACCTGAACATCGGCAGGAGAGGACTCTTTAAAGTAGAGACACTACATACTGATATACACCTGAACATCAGCAGGAGAGGACTCTTTAAAGTAGAGACACTACATACTGATATCCACCTGAACATCAGCAGGAGAGGACTCTTTAAAGTAGAGACACTACATACTGATATACACCTGAACATCAGCAGGAGAGGACTCTTTAAAGTAGAGACACTACATACTGATATCCACCTGAACATCAGCAGAGAGAGGACTCTTTCAAGTAGAGACACTACATACTGATATCCACCTGAACATCAGCAGGAGAGGACTCTTTAAAGTAGAGACACTACATACTGATATCCACCTGAACATCAGCAGGAGAGGACTCTTTAAAGTAGAGACACTACATACTGATATCCACCTGAACATCAGCAGGAGAGGACTCTTTAAAGTAGAGACACTACATACTGATATCCACCTGAACATCAGCAGGAGAGGACTCTTTAAAGTAGAGACACTACATACTGATATCCACCTGAACATCAGCAGGAGAGGACTCTTTAAAGTAGAGACACTACATACTGATATACACCTGAACATCAGCAGGAGAGGACTCTTTAAAGTAGACACTACATACTGATATACACCTGAACATCAGCAGGAGAGGACTCTTTAAAGTAGAGACACTACATACTGATATACACCTGAACATCAGCAGGAGAGGACTCTTTAAAGTAGAGACACTACATACTGATATACACCTGAACATCAGCAGGAGAGGACTCTTTAAAGTAGAGACACTACATACTGATATACACCTGAACATCAGCAGGAGAGGACTCTTTAAAGTAGAGACACTACATACTGATATACACTGAACATCAGCAGGAGAGGACTCTTTAAAGTAGAGACACTACATGCTGATATATACTCAGACTGTTTACTAATCATGATGGAGGGTTTCTGCATCCTTTGATACATTTCTGAACATCATAAGATCTGCTTATTTTGTCTTCATACCGCTGTAGAAAAGCAGGTACACTCAGCCGCAGTGTACGGGCGGAGACCTTGAGGTTCTGATCGGATTGATAACCGTGTGTTTACGGAGCCGTTGGATGGAAACATGGCCGCCTCTCTGTCTGTCTGTAGTGCAGCAGGTCTCTGATGAAGGAAGATTCTCCTCCTCATCACAGTCAGTTTGCTGCTCAGCGTCCTGGTCGTGTTTCTCTGGTTTTTCTCTAACTGCTGGTTGAACGTTTAAACATCTGTAAAAAAAACACAACAAAAGAGAGACATGTTTAAAGGTTCCTAACCACTGTTTTCTTTCTGGCTCATTGTAACTGTGTGGCTTTAAATGTGTCTAACATCTTTTTGTTTGTTTCATTTTCTATAGTGTGTGTCCGCCCGCCCGTCTGCTCGTTCTCACCGTACACTATAACATGTGTTGGGGGGGGGGGGAATATTCGGGGTTGATGGGGGGGTTTGGGGGGGTTTAAAAAGTGCTAATATTGCTACGATTACCATGACGTGTGTCTGAACAAACACTGGTAAGATGCCGCCGCTGCTTCCCGTTTCCTGCTTGAAGATCTGCCCTATGCCATTGGCCGATAGAGTTCCCGCCCACTGGGAGTAGGGAGGGGGCGGGGCTTATTGAGTCAGCTGATCACTCGGGCACCCAGATGACGTCAACACGCTAATACGGCTAAAAGTATGTGGACACCAAGATAGCCTTGAGTAGATATGGTGCGTTCAGGCTCTCGTGGGATATTCCTGAGTTGGAAAGGTTTTTCTCCGACTTGGTGTGTTCATGAAGATATATACTATTAATATACTATATATGTAGTTGAGTCAGTATAGTCCAAAAGATTAATAGCTTATCTACTATTTTCAAAGAAGTCTTAATTTACGGTCACATTCTTTTGATATTTCACGAGTAAAACATCTTGGAATAGTTTTTGTAAATTGGAATAACCCTTTAATTGTCAAGCTAATATTAAGCGAAAGGTTTTAGTGTTCGCTTTATTTATCTTTCCTTAATATAATCTGTCTATTAGGTCTATGAAAGTACGATTATCAGCTAACTTTACTTTAGGAGTAATAGCTAGCTTCAGGGCTAACAGCGCTAGCTAGTGGTTTAAGCAGAACATGTTAGCTTGTTGTTCTGTTCCCAGTAGTTTCTATGGGAATGCTAACATTGGTAGCCAGTTATTGTAAGTGTTTTCATCACCAAACATTAGCTAGCTTTTACAGGTAGTGTCGTTTGGGAATGCTAACAGTATTAGCCAGCTATTGTAAGTGTCTTCATTAGTCAACACTAGCCAGCTGTCTGTTAGTGGAAAACTTTGGACGTTTTATCAGATTTTGCACTTTCACTACAGTTATTTAGATGTTTGAGATGTCCACATACTTTTGGCCATGTAAGACCCTCCATAGATCTACATTGGATCTGCAGAAGAGCCTTTGGCCGCTGTTTGAAGACTTCCTGTGACATAATGTTGGAGTTAAATTAAACGTGGTCCACGTTGACCCTCAGGTGCGTCCCTCTGGCTGCTGGGTGATCTGCTCCCCGATCCCTTTCTGTTTCAGAAAACCTCCTCACCAGCTGCTGCACTCTTAAAAATGATGTGTAATTTTTCTACACATCCCTGTCCCTTCCCGTAACTCCAGATGTGTCCAAAGATTATCCATCATGTTCTTAAAAGTGTGGCAAAACAGCACTCTGAAAATAATCCTCAGCTGTTCTGTCTCTGCCAGAGAAGTTTGGGGTTTCTTTTTAGGGAAACCGTTTCAGATTAAAGACATGTTTATCATTGATATTAACCCACCTGGTTTACTTTAACAGCTGTTGATACCAGCAGTCCTTATCCATAAAGAAGACAACGTGAGAGGAGATTGAGTTTTAAATATCATCAGAAAATAGGACTTTTATTTTCATGAAAAACCCTTTTCTCAGAGGATGGACCCTTTTATTATTTGGACTCTAAGTTTAGAAATTCATCACTTCTTTATTATTGACATCAGAAAAATAAGTTATTATTAATAACCCAAAATCGACTATCTATATGCATTGCAGTGTACGAGTTTTGGCTCAAATTATTACCATTAAGAACCTATACCAGAAACACACAAAATATGTGTTTGTTAATTCATTCCTTGCCATGTTTAATAATCAAAACTATTATTTGAACAGAGTTCCTTATCGATAGAACAGTCTGGATCTCAGGAACACCATTGCTTACCAGTTAAAATGAAACTAGAAAGGACCATGACCTCCGCCAAGGCCGTTTCCATATATTTAAAACAATGCTAGTATCCGCATCGTGATTCCAATCCGCTCCAAAATGTCCACCACCACCTTCCTGAGTTCTGTACAGTGTGACCTCTAAATAATGAGTTATGAAGAGTGGGTGAACATTACAACATGAACACTCGTACCTGACGTAGAATTCAACAGTAAACACCGAGCGTCACAGGTGTGCCACTAACAGACCTGAAGTCTTCTCAGAGGTATTTCTGCTGCTGTTGTGTTGGCTTGCATCAGATCCTACAGGTGTTCCTGTTATTGTGTCCACCCCCTGCTCTCTGAAACGATTCCCTGAAAAGAAACCTAAGAAGCAGTACTGTGACGTTATGGATTTGATGTTGTTTTCTTTACCAGACACTTGTCACATTATGAGGAAAAGGTTTCTGCATTTGATGCTTCAGCTAACGGACAACCGTCTGCTAGCACCGTTAGCATTCCTCTTTGCCACGGGAACACGTTAACTTAATTCAGAAAACATTAGTTTTTAACTGCAATAACAGTTCTACTCTTTATTTTAACTTAAGAAAGGTAGCTCATCCTGTCTTCGTGAGTGAAGGGGGCCGTTGGGCAGGAATGCTTCTGCAGTGCTTCAGTTTCAGTTAACAGCTGAAACAGTGCTAATGTTAGCTAGCTGTTCTCTATTTAATGGCTGAATATTATCTGCTCAGAAGGCACTAGCTAGCTACACTGCTAACAGCACTAGCTAGTAGTTTCTGTTGTTCTCAGTGTTTTCATTAGTAAATATTAGCTAGATGTTCCTGGCAGTTTCATTAGGGAATGCTAACGGTGTTAGCGTGCTGTTCTCAGTGTTTTCATTAGTACATATATGCTAGATGTTCCTGGCAGTTTCATTAGGGAATGCTAATGGTGTTAGCGTGCTGTTCTCAGTTAGCTGGAGCGCAGATGTAGACACTTTTCGTTGCAGTGTGACAAGTTTCTGCTGAAGGAAATCAACAGGCACAGTTCATAACGTCCCAGTGAGGCTTTTCTCTTTCCTCAGACAAACGGCTGTGATTCTCAGAGTGAACTCCCAGCATGCAGTTTGGTGGTACTGAACAATGACCTGACGCCTGAAGCCCTGAGAGAGTGTGGTGTGTGTGTGTGTGTGTGTGGTGTTTGTGTGTGTGTGTTTGAATTACACTGAAGCACTCCTTTAGTTACATCTATAAGATTAGTTAAACTGTGTGTGCGAGTTAATTAGCCGTATGAATGAGGGCAGTTTCCAGTCTGCAGCCCACTTTCTGCTGTGTGTGTAACCTCTCTTTTGTGTGTGTGTGTCTGTGTGTGTGTGTGTGTGTGTGTGTCTGTGTGTGTGTGTGTGTGGTGTGTCGTGCAGGCCTGCTGGGCCTCCAGCTGATTAACGGTAAGAACGAGTCGGCTCACATCGCGGACGCGGTGGCGGTCGTGGCTCAGTCGCTGCAGGAGCTGTTTGAGAAGGAGAACATCACGGAGCCTCCGAGGGGCTGCGTGGGAAACACCAACATCTGGAGGACCGGGCCGCTCTTCAAAAGGTCAGTATCAACGCTGATCCAGGTGAAAGGTCAACTAAGTGATGAGGATGTTATCAGATCTGTATCTTCTTCTGTTGACATCAGATCTCAGACGAGGTTCTTCCTGTGTTGTTCTGAATGTACAGAATCCCTGAGAAACAAACATCTAGGATTCTTACACGTTTAGTTCAGCAGGATAATTTCCACATATTAACACCACTTTATGATTTCTGAAGTAACGTTGGGCTATAAAGGAACTACAGCACGGTCACATGACTTCACGTCACCACCGCTAAGCTAAAGGAGGCTAATGTTGGGCTATAAAGGAACTACAGCACGGTCACATGACTTCACGTCACCACCGCTAAGCTAAAGGTGGCTAATGTTGGGCTATAAAGGAACTACAGCACGGTCACATGACTTCACGTCACCACCGCTAAGCTAAAGGGCTAATGTTGGGCTATAAAGGAACTACAGCACGGTCACATGACTTCACGTCACCACCGCTAAGCTAAAGGCTAATGTTGGGCTATAAAGGAACTAGAGCACGGTCACATGACTTCACGTCACCACCGCTAAGCTAAAGGAGGCTAATGTTGGGCTATAAAGGAACTACAGCACGGTCACATGACTTCAGTCACCACCGCTAAGCTAAAGGAGGCTAATGTTGGGCTATAAAGGAACTACAGCACGGTCACATGACTTCACGTCCACCGCTAAGCTAAAGGCGGCTAATGTTGGGCTATAAAGGAACTAGAGCACGGTCACATGACTTCACGTCACCACCGCTAAGCCAAGAGGCTAATGTTGGGCTATAAAGGAACTACAGCACGGTCACATGACTTCATGTCACCACCGCTAAGCTAAAGGGCTAATGTTGGGCTATAAAGGAACTAGAGCACGGTCACATGACTTCACGTCACCACCGCTAAGCTAAAGGTGGCTAATGTTGGGCTATAAAGGAACTACAGCACGGTCACATGACTTCACGTCACCACCGCTAAGCCAAAGGGGCTAATGTTGGGCTATAAAGGAACTACAGCACGGTCACATGACTTCATGTCACCACCGCTAAGCTAAAGGTGGCTAATGTTGGGCTATAAAGGAACTAGAGCACGGTCACATGACTTCACGTCACCACCGCTAAGCTAAAGAGGCTAATGTTGGGCTATAAAGGAACTACAGCACGGTCACATGACTTCATCACCACCCTAAGCTAAAGGTGGCTAATGTTGGGCTATAAAGGAACTACAGCACGGTCACATGACTTCACGTCACCACCGCTAAGCTAAAGGTGGCTAATGTTGGGCTATAAAGGAACTAGCACGGTCACATGACTTCACCTCACCACCGCTAAGCTAAAGGTGGCTAATGTTGGGCTATAAAGGAACTAGAGCACGGTCACATGACTTCACGTCACCACCGCTAAGCTAAAGGTGGCTAATGTTGGGCTATAAAGGAACTACAGCACGGTCACATGACTTCACGTCACCACCGCTAAGCTAAAGAGGCTAATGTTGGGTTCTATAAAGGAACTACAGCACGTCACATGACTTCACGTCACCACCGCTAAGCTAAAGGTGGCTAATGTTGGGCTATAAAGGACTACAGCACGGTCACATGACTTCACGTCACCACCGCTAAGCTAAAGGTGGCTAATGTTGGGCTATAAAGGAACTACAGCACGGTCACATGACTTCACGTCACCACCGCTAAGCTAAAGGGCTAATGTTGGGCTATAAAGGAACTACAACGCACGGTCCATGACTTCACGTCACCACCGCTAAGCTAAAGGTGGCTAATGTTGGGCTATAAAGGAACTACAGCACGGTCACATGACTTCACGTCACCACCGCTAAGCTAAAGGTGGCTAATGTTGGGCTATAAAGGAACTACAGCACGGTCACATGACTTCACGTCACCACCCTAAGCTAAAGGTGGCAATGTTGGGCTATAAAGGAACTACAGCATGGTCACATGACTTCACGTCACCACCGCTAAGCTAAAGGTGGCTAATGTTGGGCTATAAAGGAACTACAGCACGGTCACATGACTTCATGTCACCACCGCTAAGCTAAAGGAGGCTAATGTTGGGCTATAAAGGAACTACAGCACGGTCACATGACTTCATGTCACCACCGCTAAGCTAAAGGAGGCTAATGTTGGGCTATAAAGGAACTACAGCACGGTCACATGACTTCACATCACCACGCTAAGCTAAAGGAGGCTAATGTTGGGCTATAAAGGAACTAGAGCACGGTCACATGACTTCAGTCACCACCGCTAAGCTAGGTGGCTAATGTGGGCTATAAAGGAACTAGAGCACGGTCACATGACTTCATGTCACCACCGCTAAGCTAAAGGGCTAATGTTGGGCTATAAAGGAACTACAGCACGGTCACATGACTTCACGTCACCACCGCTAAGCTAAAGGTGGCTAATGTGGGCTATAAAGGAACTACAGCACGGTCACATGACTTCATGTCACCACCGCTAAGCTAAAGGTGCTAATGTTGGGCTATAAAGGAACTACAGCACGGTCACATGACTTCACGTCACCACCGCTAAGCTAAATGGCTAATGTGGGCTATAAAGGAACTACAGCACGGTCACATGACTTCACGTCACCACCGCTAAGCTAAAGGGCTAATGTTGGGCTATAAAGGAACTACAGCACGGTCACATGACTTCACACCACCACGCTAAGCTAAAGGTGGCTAATGTTGGGCTATAAAGGAACTACAGCACGGTCACATGACTTCAGTCACCACCGCTAAGCTAAAGGTGGCTAATGTTGGGCTATAAAGGAACTACAGCACGGTCACATGGCTTCACGTCACCACCGCTAAGCTAAAGGTGGCTAATGTTGGGCTATAAAGGAACTACAGCACGGTCACATGACTTCACGTCACCACCGCTAAGCTAAAGGTGGCTAATGTTGGCTATAAAGGAACTACAGCACGGTCACATGACTTCACGTCTCCACCGCTAAGCTAAAGGAGGCTAATGTTGGGCTATAAAGGAACTACAGCACGGTCACATGACTTCACGTCACCACCGCTAAGCTAAAGGTGGCTAATGTTGGGCTATAAAGGAACTACAGCACGGTCACATGACTTCACGTCACCACCGCTAAGCTAAAGGTGGCTAATGTTGGGCTATAAAGGAACTACAGCACGGTCACATGACTTCACGTCACCACCGCTTAGCTAAAGGTGGCTAATGTTGGCTATAAAGGAACTACAGCACGGTCACATGACTTCACTCACCACCGCTAAGCTAAAGGAGGCTAATGTTGGGCTATAAAGGAACTACAGCACGGTCACATGACTTCACGTCACCACCGCTAAGCTAAAGGTGGCTAATGTTGGGCTATAAAGGAACTACAGCACGGTCACATGACTTCACGTCACCACTAAGCTAAAGGTGGCTAATGTTGGGCTATAAAGGAACTACAGCACGGTCACATGACTTCACGTCACCACCGCTAAGCTAAAGGCGGCTAATGTTGGGCTATAAAGGAACTACAGCACGGTCTCATGACTTCACGTCACCACCGCTAAGCTAAAGGTGGCTAATGTTGGGCTATAAAGGAACTACAGCACGGTCTCATGACTTCACGTCACCACCGCTAAGCTAAAGGAGTAGTGTGACTATAAAGTTGGGTAAAGAACTACAGCACGGTCACATGACTTCACGTCACCACCGCTAAGCTAAAGGAGGCTAATGTTGGGCTATAAAGGAACTACAGCACGGTCACATGACTTCACGTCACCACCGCTAAGCTAAAGGTGGCTAATGTTGGGCCATAAGGAACTACAGCACGGTCACATGACTTCACGTCACCACCGCTAAGCTAAAGGAGGCTAATGTTGGGCTATAAAGGAACTACAGCACAGTCACATGACTTCACGTCACCACCGCTAAGCTAAAGGTGGCTAATGTTGGGCTATAAAGGAACTACAGCACGGTCACATGACTTCATCACCACCGCTAAGCTAAAGGAGGCTAATGTTGGGCTATAAAGGAACTACAGCACGGTCACATGACTTCACGTCACCTCCGCTAAGCTAAAGGAGGCTAATGTTGGGCTATAAAGGAACTACAGCACGGTCACATGACTTCACGTCACCACCGCTAAGCTAAAGGTGCTAATGTTTGGCTATAAAGGAACTACAGCACGGTCACATGACTTCACGTCACCTCCGCTAAGCTAAAGGAGGCTAATGTTGGGCTATAAAGGAACTACAGCACGGTCACATGACTTCACGTCACCACCGCTAAGCTAAAGGAGGCTAATGTTGGGCTATAAAGGAACTACAGCACGGTCACATGACTTCACGTCACCTCCGCTAAGCTAAAGGAGGCTAATGTTGGGCTATAAAGGAACTACAGCACGGTCACATGACTTCACGTCACCACCGCTAAGCTAAAGGTGGCTAATGTTGGGCTATAAAGGAACTACAGCACGGTCACATGACTTCACGTCACCACCGCTAAGCTAAAGGAGGCTAATGTTGGGCTATAAAGGAACTACAGCACGGTCACATGACTTCACGTCACCTCCGCTAAGCTAAAGGAGGCTAATGTTGGGCTATAAGGAACTACAGCACGGTCACATGACTTCACGTCACCACCGCTAAGCTAAAGGTGGCTAATGTTTGGCTATAAAGGAACTACAGCACGGTCACATGACTTCACGTCACCTCCGCTAAGCTAAAGGAGGCTAATGTTGGGCTATAAAGGAACTACAGCACGGTCACATGACTTCACGTCACCACCGCTAAGCTAAAGGGCTAATGTTTGGCTATAAGGAACTACAGCACGGTCAAATGACTTCACGTCACCACCGCTAAGCTAAAGGGCTAATGTTGAGCTATAAAGGAACTACAGCACGTCACATGACTTCACGTCACCACCGCTAAGCTAAATGGCTGCATTTGATCGGTTTTGTGAATTGTTAGGTTGTAAACTTTCTGATAAAATGTGTTTTTTTTTATGTATAACTGGAAATACTCTAAAGCTCTTTAATATGTAAAGAGCAGTTGTTGTGTGTATGTCAGTGTTTGTAAATGGTAGAAGTGTGCAGAGTGAGATCTATATAATCTTTACACACATTGATTTCAGTCTCGTGGATTAGGACTCTGTTTGCTCTGGCTTTTGTTTCTCAGTATCTAGCAGGTGGCATGTTTCTGGCTTTTTTCAGACATCAGAGATATTTAGCTGACTGAGAAATACAGTCCACATGTAAACCAATCACACCTCAGGACACGATGCACCGGACACCAGATACAGAGAGCACAGCCTTCATGTGATCTGATGTGAAAGATCTAGGTTTCATTCAAGTGTGTGTGTGCGTGTGTGCGTGTGTGTGTGTGGTGTCTGTCTGTGTTGTGTGTGTGTGTGTGAGTGTGTGAGTGTGTGTGTGGTGTGTGTACCTTGGGAGGGGGAGGGCATAATGCTGTAAAGCTAAACTTTTCTCATGTAATGTTATCCCGCAGATTCACGAGTTATACTTCCCTCCTCCTTGTTTTACTTAAAGGGGTGCTATTCTTCTTCTGTGGTGTTCCTGCTCCTGTAGTGTTTTTGTAGGTTTTAGTGCATGTAAATGGTCTGCAGAGGCTGAAATCCCTGTGTTCCCTCCAGAGGGAGTTTCTGTCACACACAGTTCCCCTATACTACCTGAAACACCTCCATTGGACTCCTTTGTTTTCTTACGGAACATGGTGACATCACTATGTAAGACTCGTGCTCCTATTGGGGCGGGACATCTCTAAGCGGTTGACCAATCACAACAGGGCAGACTGGGCTCTGGTTTCAGACAGAGGGTAGTAGCAGCCAGTAATAACATAATTAAATTGTAATACCAGATTCACATCAATGTATTTATCAGATTTCTGCTCATTATTATTACAATTGTATTGTTTGTATTCATCTTAGTATTATTACGGTTTTGATCTCTCTATTATGTTATAAGCTAAGAGACAAGATAAGAGGTTCTTTATTGATCCCACATTGGGAAATGTTTGCGACGCAGCAGCATAAACAACAACAAAACAAAACAAGGCATAAGTAGAAATAAAAGAGTAGAAATAAACAATACTATAATTTAAACATCTCAAAATGGAATTAAAGCAGCGTTAAGAAGTAGGGAATATACAGTAGACTGTGAAGTCAAAGAATCAAAGTTAATTGTCAATCTTCAAGTTTGTGTACAGAGAGATCGAAATACAGTTTCCCACGATCAAAACAAATATATATAAAAATATGTATAAGAATATGTATATATACAAGACACATTTATACATATGCACACATTAAGACATACATAAAAGCACAACAATCAGTAAATACAAAATAACAGTCACTTCAATATCTTTGAGGATGTGCATCAGTGAAAGATTGTCCATAGCAGCGTAAAAAGTGTCTGGAATCTTAAACTCTGACAATAAAACACAATTGAAGGGTGTATGGGTATGCCCTCTCTATATAATATATATATGTCATGTCTTGTTTCAAAGATCTAGTGATTTATATATATATGTATTTAATAGATGTGTTCCTGCAGTGTTCAGATATAACAGGACACGCTCCACTGATCTGATTCGGGGATAATAACGCTGTCCGTCGCTCAGACTGACCTCAATCCTCCGTCCTCTCACATCACGATGATCATGTGACCTGCTCCACTTTAGACATCCCGCTGATCATGTGACCTGCTCCACTTTAGACAGACCTTCAGCAGTCTGACTCCTGCACAATGATAACATTGACCACCACAAACACTACAGCTGAGGATTATTAATGCTGATAGAGTTGCTCACGGACCCTTATTTTCTCCGTCAGGTCCGTGAGCAAAGGTGTCAAATATGGTCATAAATGGGTAAATTGTTTTAAAATGTAAAAGATGAATGAAAAGAAAAGCTGTACATGTTACTGTAAGTTCACCTAAAGCGCAGATCCAAACCTGTTGTACTAGAACATCTTTTTCTGCATTTATACACACACACACACACACACACACACACACACACACACACACACACACACACACACACCCACCACCCACACCACACCACACATACACACCACACACACACACACACACACATACCATGTATACATCACTTCAGGGACATTACATTGACTTACATGCATTTCCTGGAGACTGATCCTAAACTTAACCATAACCAATACATGCCTAACCCCAACCAAGTCTTCCTAAAATTAATGATTCCCCTCATGGGGACCTCCATTATGTCCCATAAGGGAGGCGAGTCCCCACACGTGACTGTGTAAACAGATGTAGGTCCCCACAAGGATAGTAATGCTAGGCAACACACACACACACACACACACACACACACACACACACACATACCATGTATACATCACTTCAGGGGACATTACATTGACTTACATGCATTTCCTGGAGACTGATCCTAACCTTAACCATAACCAATACATGCCTAACCCTAACCAAGTCTTCTTCCTAAAATTAATGATTCCCCTCATGGGGACCTCCATTATGTCCCCATAAGGGAGGCGAGTCCCCACACGTGACTGTGTAAACAGATTTAGGTCCCCACAAGGATAGTAATGCTAGTCAACACACACACACACACACACACACACCCACACACACACACACACACACACACAGTATCTTGCCTAAGGACACATCAAGATACAGATACAGTCGCCTAAAATGCTCTGTTTTTGAAAAAGGCAATATAAAAATAAGTGAGGGTATTGCTCTAACCCGGACCCCCACTATCCAAACTTGAGGTCTGTGTCCTATATCAGGTTTTTAAATGTGTAAATTGTTTTAAATTTAAAAGATTTATGGAAAAACTGCGCACTGTTAGTTTACATTGACACAGGTGCAAATTAAACCAGGTTAATCTGAAATGGCTCTTTATCCTCTTCCATTATTCGGTCAGTATTTAACTGATTGTCTGTGTCATTTTTATATTGAAATGTTTTACCTCACTTCGTCGGCCATCAGTGAGGAACTCCAGTTTAAAGTTTTTTTTTAAAGTTTGGTGATCTGGTGATGTAATGTTGTGTTCTGCTCTCTGATTGGCTCTCCAGAGTGCTGATGTCATCGAAGTATCCCGACGGTCTGACTGGACGCATCGAGTTTAACGACGACGGCGACCGGCGCTTCGCGACTTACAGCATCATGAACTACCAGCAGAAACAAGGGCGCGTCGTCCAGGTCGGGGTCTTCAACGGGTCACAGGTAGGGAAACACACCTGGAAACACACCTGGAGACACACATGGAAATACACTTGTATACACACCTAGATACACACTGGAAACACACCTGGAAACACACCTGCAAAACACACCTGGAAACACACCTGGAAACACACCTGGAGACACACATGCAAAACACCTAGATACACACCTGGAAACACACTGGAAACACACTGGAAACACACCTGCAAACACACCTGGAAACACACCTGGAAACCCAACTGGAAACACACCTGCATACACACACCTGCAAACACACCTGGAAACACACCTGGAAACACACCTGGAAACCCAACTGGAAACACACCTGCAAACACACCTGGAAACACACCTGGAAACACACCTGCAAACACACCTGGAAACACACCTGGAAACACACCTGGAGACACACATGGAAATACACTTACATACACACCTAGATACACACCTGGATACCCACGTATATAGACACCTAGAAACACACTTGGATACACACCTGGAAACACACCTGGATACACACATGTATAAACACCTAAATACACACCTGGAAACACACTTGGATACACACCTGGAAACACACCTGGATACACATGTATAAACACCTAAATACACACCTGGAAACACACTTGGATACACACCTGGAAACACACCTGGATACACACATGTATAAACACCTAAATACACACCTGGAAACACACTTGGATACACACCTGGAAACACACCTGGATACAAAACTGCATACACACCGAAACACACTTGGATACACACATGTATACAACATCTAAATACACACCTGGATACACACATGGATAGACACCTGGAAACACACATGTTTAGACACTTGGATACACACCTGCAAACACACCTGGAGACACACCTGGAAACACAACTGGAAACACACCTGCAAACACACCTGGAAACACACCTGGAAACACAACTGGAAAACACACCTGGAAACAAACCTGGAGACACACATGCAAACACACCTAGATACACACCTGGAAACACACCTGGAAACACAACTGGAAAACACACCTGCAAAACACCTGGAAACACACCTGGAAAACACCTGGAAACCCAACTGCAAACACACTGCAAACACACCTAGAAACACACCTGGAAACACACCTGGAAACCCAACTGGAAACACACCTGCAAACACACCTGCAATCACACTGGAAACACACCTGGAGACACACATGGAAATACACTTACATACACACCTAAATACACACCTGGATACCCACGTATATAGACATCTAGAAACACACTTGGATACACACCTGGAAACACACTGGATACACACATGTATAAACACCTAACACACCTGGAAACACACTTGGATACACACCTGGAAACACACCTGGATACACACATGTATAAACACCTACATACACACCTGGAAACACACTTGGATACACACCTGGAAACACACCTGGATACAAAACTGCATACACACCTGGAAACACACTTGGATACACACATGTATAAACACCTAAATACACACCTGGATACACACATGGATAGACACCTGGAAACACACATGTTTAGACACTTGGATACACACCTGCAAAACACACCTGGAAACACACATGTATAAACACCTAAATACACACCTGGAAACACACTTGGATACACACATGTATAAACACCTAAATACACACCTGGAAACACACTTGGATACACACCTGGAAACACACCTGGATACACACATGTATAAACACCTAAATACACACCTGGAAACACACTTGGATACACACTGGAAACACACCTGGATACACACATGTATAACACCTAAATACACACCTGGAAACACACTTGGATACACACCTGGAAACACACCTGGATACAAAACTGCATACACACCTGGAAACACACTTGGATACACACATGTATAAACACCTAAATACACACCTGGATACACACATGGATAGACACCTGGAAACACACATGTTTAGACACTTGGATACACACCTGCAAACACACTGGAGACACAACTGGAAACACAACTGGAAAACACACCTGCAAACACACCTGGAAACACACCTGGAAACACAACTGGAAACACACCTGGAAACACACCTGGAGACACACATGCAAACAACCTAGATACACACCTGGAAACACACCTGGAACACAACTGGAAAACACACCTGCAAACACACCTGGAAACACACCTGGAAACCCAACTGGAAACACACCTGCAAACACACCTAGAAAACACACCTGGAAACACACCTGCAAACACACCTGGAAACACACCTGGAAACACACCTGGAGACACACATGGAAATACACTTACATACAAACCTAGATACACACCTGGATACCCACGTATATAGACATCTAGAAACACACTTGGATACACCTGGAAACACACCTGGATACACACATGTAAAACACCTAAATACACACCTGGAAAACACTTGGATACACACCTGGAAACACACCTGGATACACACATGTATAAAACCTAAAATACACACCTGGAAACACACTTGGATACACACCTGGAAACACACCTGGATACACACCTGGAAACACACCTGGATACAAAACTGCATACACACCTGGAAACACACTTGGATACACACATGTATAAACACCTAAATACACACCTGGATACACACATGGATAGACACCTGGAAACACAATGTTTAGACACTTGGATACACACCTGCAAACACACCTGGAGACACACCTGGAAACACACATGTATAAACACCTAAATACACACCTGGAAAACACTTGGATACACACATGTATAAACACCTAAATACACACCTGGAAACACACTTGGATACACACCTGGAAACACACCTGGATAAAAACTGCATACACACCTGGAAACACACTTGGATACACACATGTATAAACACCTAAATACACACCTGGATAACACATGGATAGACACCTGGAAACACACATGTTTAGACATTGGATACACACCTGCAAACACACCTGGAGACACACCTGGAAACACAACTGGAAACACACTGCAAACAACACCTGGAAACACACCTGGAAACACACCTGCAAACACAACTGGAAACACACCTGAAACACACCTGGAAACACAACTGGAACACACTGGAAACACACTGGAAAACACTTCGGCAGACAACTAAATACACACCTTGTCATACACTTGTATAAAACCTGGATACACACCTGGATACACAACTATATAAATGTGTGTGTGTGTGTGTGTGTGTGTTTGTGTGTGTGTGTGTGTGTGTGTGTGTGTGTCCAGGTGGTGATGAACCCTCAGAGGAAGATCATCTGGCCCGGAGAGAGACGGAGAAACCAGTTGGATATCAGATGTCGACTAAAACTGAAGGTACGGATAATTCTTATTTATTAATCAATTCAATTAATTGGTTTATGGAGTCGATGAACCCACAGTGTGTGTGTGTGTGTGTGTGTGTGTGTGTGTGTGTGTGTGTGTGTGTGTTGTGTGTGTGTGTGGTGTGTGTGTGTGTGTGTGTGTGTGTGTGTGTGTGT
>JAAKFY010000101.1:25000-27500 GCA_011823955.1 Dissostichus mawsoni | reverse complement strand
CTATCTCTCTCTCTTTATAACTCTTTCTCTCTCTCTCTCTCTCTCTCTCTCTCTCTCTCTCTCTCTCTCTCTCTCTCGTCCGCAGTTCTGCTATCTCTCTCTCTTTATAACTCTCTCTCTCTCTCTCTCGTCCCCAGTTCTGCTATCTCTCTCTCTTTATAACTCTCTCTCTCTCTCTCTCTCTCTCTCGTCCCAGTTCTGCTATCTCTCTCTCTTTATAACTCTCTCTCTCTCTCGTCCCCAGTTCTGCTATCTCTCTCTCTTTATAACTCTCTCTCTCTCTCGTCCCCAGTTCTGCGTGACGCTGACGGCCGGCCCGGCTCTCTGCCTGCAGGAGTCCCAGCCGGGGGGGGGGGGTCTGCACAGTACGGCCTGCACCTGGAGGTCCCTCTCAGCGGGGGGGGTGGGGAAGGTGGAGTTCACCCTGCTGGGGCTGGAGCCCGGAGAGCACACTCTGACCTTCACCCTGAAGACCAAGGGGGGCGGGAGGGACGTCCTGGAGAAGAAGCTGAGGGTGGTGGTACGATCCGAGGGAGGGGGGAGAAAAGTCTACCTGTAGAGAGCTAAAGATTCCCCTATAGAGTGGTGCAGGAATGAGTCCTAAAACCAGGAAGTGAGTCAGCATTTCACCACTTCCTGTTCCCTGGTCTCAGAGCCAATGGGATTTCTCCATAGGATTTAGGGAACTATCTGAAATAAGGTCTGTGGTTGAGACAAAGAGACGGATCACGTTTTGTTCTAGGACATTAGATCCATCAGCAGTGACCCCACTGATGATTTCTGAAGAGTTGACGTGTCTGAAAAACGATGGTTGTTACCAAGTGGCTGAATAGGACTACAGAAGTCTGGAGGACGTTGTACGTCATTACGCCGAACACGTGAACACTCCTCTAAGTTAGTTTGCCCTGTTCTGCTTGAAAGCAAGTACCTGCCTCCTGCAAAGTGTTCAAACAAACGCTTCAACTTGTTCCATTTAGAATCTGTATGTTTGAATATGGATCTGAAGTTGGCGTGACGTTGAAGTCGTGCTGCTGGACTCGGCTGTAGTTCCTTTATAGCATCACGTTAGCATTTAGCTTCTGGCCGTTAGAGTTATGATTCCAACATTATAAAAGTAGGGAAGACATGTGGAGATTATCCTGAACAAAACATTTATCAAACAGGTTCGTTTTCCACAGACCTTATTTAGAGCTATTTTCCAGAATCCTGAGGAGAAATCCCGTTGTTTTTGTCGAGGGAACCAGCAGCTTACAAAGGGTCGAACTATTAAAATACGTCCTCACTGCACCGCTCTATATGACTCTTAGCACTTCCTGTCCCCTCTGAAGGTCAATGGTTCTCTGAATGTGGTTTTAGTTTTTGTCCTGAAATAAGTTGAAGAGATACGTTTCGGAATTCTGATTTTTCAGACAACTTGTTCCAATAATCTTTTTTAAAAAATCCGAATTCTGTCTTTTTCTCTGATTTTTGACTTTTTTCTCTGAATTTGACTTTTTCAGTACTTTTAATTTTTTTAAAACTTGTGATTACTTTTTTCTAATAATTTAGACTTTTTGCAGTTTTATGATTTTTGACATTATTTCTAAATGTTTTTTTTTTTTATTCTGAGTTTTTTTACAGAATTAGATTTTTTTCAGAATTTTACTTTTTGGAATAATTCGGACTAATTATAGAATGTTAATTTATTTTTGTAAAAAAGATTTTTCTCAGAATTTGTCATTCTGACTTTTTCTCAGAACTTTGGAATTCATTCTCGTAATTCTGACTTTTTTCACATAACCCCAAAAAAAATTCCCTATTGGTCGATTTCAAAAAGACACTTAGTTGTTGTCCTGAAATAAGGTCCATGGCTGCCAGCGTTAACATGTTAATGCTCGCTATTAATCGGTTTCACACCAAGTACTTTGCCATACTTAGTTCCCAGTACTTAGTTCATCAGAACTCTTTAGTTCTGATGAACTAAAGAGCAGATCGCGTTCACACCGGAATGAGTCCCTGAGGGAGGATTAGGCAAATGAAGCCGCTGACGTCACTTCTTCTTCTTCTGCTTTGGGTTTACTGGCAGGCAGCAAACAACTTCACGGCGTATACTGCCACCCGAAGTCCCCGGCCGGAAGTCCCCGAGTTGGGGACTGGCTTCAGTAGAAGCTGCTGGGTCTCCCAGCAGCTTCTACTGAAGCCTTCCGAGTAAATCGCCAGAACGCCGACACCTCCTCATCTCCACCGCTCCCATGTTTTCTTTTGTGTTTCCATAAGTTAGTCTCTCTGCGTTGGTGCGCTGGGCTAATTTAATGTTAATAATGCTAATGCCAGCAAATAAAATGGAAGCTTCACAAAACTTTTCCGAGTTTTACGGGGCGTGGTTTGCAATTCGCCCAGCCAATCAGAAATGGGAACCTTTTTCTCCCATGAAAGTACCTGCTCTCTAGCAGGGACTGAAAAGGGGTGAAAAGGTTTCATGAACTAAGTTTCTAGTACTCCGGTGTGAAAGCGCCTAATG
>JAAKFY010000101.1:12500-17500 GCA_011823955.1 Dissostichus mawsoni | reverse complement strand
GACTCAAGAGAGGGAGACAGACTCAAGAGAGACTCAAGAGAGGGAGACAGACTCAAGAGAGGGGAGACAGACTCAAGAGAGGGAGACAGACTCAAGAGAGACTTAAGAGAGGGAGACAGACTCAAGAGAGGGAGACAGACTCAAGAGAGACTCAAGAGAGGGAGACAGACTCAAGAGAGGGAGACAGACTCAAGAGAAACTCAAGAGAGGGAGACAGACTCAAGAGAGGGAGACAGACTCAAGAGAAACTCAAGAGAGGGAGACAGACTCAAGAGAGGGAGACAGACTCAAGAGACTCAAGAGAGGGAGACAGACTCAATAGAGACTCAAGAGAGGGAGACAGACTCAATAGAGACTCAAGAGAGGGAGACAGACTCAAGAGAGACTCAAGAGAGGGAGACAGACTCAAGAGAGGGGAGACAGACTCAAGAGAGGGAGACAGACTCAAGAGAGACTTAAGAGAGGGAGACAGACTCAAGAGAGGGAGACAGACTCAAGAGAGAGAGTCAGACTCAAGAGAGACTTAAGAGAGGGAGACAGACTCAAGAGAGGGAGACAGACTCAAGAGAGAGAGTCAGACTCAAGAGAGGGGAGACAGACTCAAGAGAGGGAGACAGACTTAAGAGAGACTCAAGAGAGAGAGTCAGACTCAAGAGAGGGAGACAGACTCAAAAGAGGGAGACAGACTCAAGAGAGGGAGACAGACTCAAGAGAGACTCAAGAGAGAGAGACAGTTGCAGCTGTTTGCCCTCGGAGAACCAGAATATGTCTCAAACTGCCATAAACCATGACAAGATTCTGACTGTCTTCCTGTTTCCCAGGTGACGAAGGAGGACGCCATCACCGTGTCCACGGGTTACGGGAAGGGCGTGTCCAATGTAAAGGTGGGGGACACTTCAGTCTTAAATTTAAACACACTTAAACATTCATCCTCAGTGTTAGGGTCTGTGTCCACATAGCGTCTTTATCTGGCAAAAAGGCGCTGGGGAAGCTATGAGCACCAACCGGAAGAGCTGGATCTACCCTAATTCTTCCGTCGATCTTCCATAGATCTTCCCTTGATCTTCCATAGACCTTCTCTAGACCTTCCATAGATCTTCCCTTGATCTTCCCTAGCTCTTCCATAGATCTTCCCTTGATCTTCCCTAGCTCTTCCATAGATCTTCCCTAGATCTTCTCTAGACCTTATCTTGATCTTACCTCATTCTTACCTCTTCCTGGATCTTTCCTAAATCTTCCCTGGATCTTCCCTTGATCTTCCATAGATCTTCCCTAGATCTTCTCTAGACCTTACCTGGATCTTCCCTTGGTCTTCCCTTGGTCTTCCCTAGATCTTCCCTTGGTCTTCCCTAGATCTTCCCTGGATCTTCCCTTGGTCTTCCCTAGATCTTCCCTTGGTCTTCCTTAGATCTTCCCTGGATCTTCCCTTGGTCTTCCTAGATCTTCCCTTGGTCTTCCTTAGATCTTCCCTTGATCTTCCCTTGATCTTCCCTAGATATTCCCTTGATCTTCCCTAGATATTCCCTTGATCTTCCCTAGATCTTCCCTTGATCTTCCATTGATCTTCCCTAGATCTTTACTTGATATTCCTTAGCTCCTCCCTGGATCTTCCCTAATTCTTCCCTGGTTCTTCTTGGATCTTTCCTAGATATTCCCTGTACCTTACCTGGATCTTTCCTGGATCTTCCCTAGATCTAAACTAGATCTACCCTAATTATTCCTTCGATCTTCCCTAGATGTTTCCTAGATCCAGGGGAATATCTACTTATATCTCTGGATTTGGATTTAAGCACCATTCACAACTTTAAGGCCCTAATAACTTCAATAAGGGTTTTTCACAGCCATGAGATCCATAATAAGAAATCCATATTGATTAAATATGAATAACAACATGGTATTGTTCTTGCAGCTGAAGACGGTGTACTATGAGACCACCCCCCGGCCCAGAACTGTAACTTTCACCTGACTATCGAGGCAGTGGGCCCCAACAACTCCACAAGTACAGCTTCTAATTACTCTATTACTCTATTACTCTATTACTCTATTACTCTATTCCAATCACAGTACCACGTTAATAACAACCCAACGTAACCATGGAGTAAGGTGTTAGATTACTAGGTTAATGCACCTGTGACGTCTCGTGGTGTTCAGGTTTGTAAATATAATTGGTTACAGATTATGGTTTATTGGATATTGCTAAATTGTCTAAACCAGTAAAGCGTAACTTTACGAATTTACCAGATTCTTTTTTCTTTACGTACTTAGAATTTATATCCACATAACTGATGATTATTTACAGAAAATATCATTGTGTGAATGTTTTGCCCCATCATATTTAGACAGTAATGATTGTATCAGGAACATCTTGTTGGATGTTCAGCCCAGAAACACACTGTTGTCTTTGGACAAAGAAAGTTGGAGTGAAAAGGTAAACATTAAAAGTACAGCTTACATTTGTTCCACCTGGTTAATAAGAAGTCCTCATTTCAGGAGTCTATTGGAAAAACGAATGACGTATCGTTAACCATTGATTTGATTTACAGTCGACGCGCGGTGGAGTTTCAAACACATGCTGCCTGTCTGGATGTCTTTAAAGAGCGTCAAGATTTAAAACAACTTGACCCCATTTACCAGAAAAAGATGCAACGCAACAGAAAGAGTTTCATTTCTACAGCTTTTTTATTGGAATATAACCCATTTTATAGTGACTAACATTTTATAAAGGGATTCATTTTCTCAGTTACTGAATACAACTTGTTTGTAGAACATGGAAAACGTGGAGAGTGTGTGGGAGTTGATGTGTTCGTCTCCTCAGATGCCGGCATGACTGCTCCTCACCTGGTCGCCTGTGCAAAGTGAGGAAACTCTAATACAAGATTTTTAAAAGATCACTGACGTTGTACCGTTGTACCGTTGTACCGTTGTACCGTTGTACCGTTGTACGGAGGCCGACAGGTGCTAACGAGGTCCAGAACTCCTCAGAACAGCTGCAGGAATAAAGGAAATCGAATGAATCTAAATTCCCTTTACATTGGTTCCAGGTACAAGCCTCCTCCCAACGAGTTGTTCACAGAGTCCAGTCTGACGGTGATGAAGATCCAGCTGCCCACAGGTGTGGAGGCGTTCCTGGAGGACCTGAGACAGGTGAGGCTCCAGGTGTTTCCGAGAGTCTGCAGGTGTTTCTGAGAGTCTGCAGGTGTTTCTGAGAGTCTGCAGGTGTTTCTGAGAGTCTGCAGGTGTTTCTGAGAGTCTGCAGATGTTTCTGAGAGT
Source organism: Dissostichus mawsoni (assembly GCA_011823955.1). NCBI lineage: Eukaryota > Metazoa > Chordata > Actinopteri > Perciformes > Nototheniidae > Dissostichus > Dissostichus mawsoni. Next base: position 14,230 of record JAAKFY010000101.1, on the reverse strand, counting down.
CTGCAGGTGTTTCTGAGAGTCTGCAGGTGTTTCTGAGAGTCTGCAGGTGTTTCTGAGAGTCTGCTGGTGTTTCTGAGAGTCTGCTGGTGTTTCTGAAAGTCTGCAGGTGTTTCTGAAAGTCTGCAGGTGTTTCTGAGAGTCTGCAGGTGTTTCTGAGAGTCTGCAGATGTTTCTGAGAGTCTGCAGGTTTTCTGAGAGTCTGCAGGTGTTTCTGAGAGTCTGCAGGTGTTTCTGAGAGTCTGCAGGTGTTTCTGAGAGTCTGCTGGTGTTTCTGAGAGTCTGCAGGTGTTTCTGAGAGTCTGCAGGTGTTTCTGAGAGTCTGCAGGTGTTTCTGAGAGTCTGCAGATGTTTCTGAGAGTCTGCAGGTGTTTCTGAGAGTCTGCAGGTGTTTCCGAGAGTCTGCAGGTGTTTCTGAGAGTCTGCAGGTGTTTCTGAAAGTCTGCAGGTGTTTCTGAGAGTCTGCTGGTGTTTCTGAGAGTCTGCTGGTGTTTCTGAAAGTCTGCAGGTGTTTCTGAGAGTCTGCAGGTGTTTCTGAAAGTCTGCAGGTGTTTCTGAGAGTCTGCTGGTGTTTCTGAGAGTCTGCTGGTGTTTCTGAAAGTCTGCAGGTGTTTCTGAGAGTCTGCAGGTGTTTCTGAAAGTCTGCAGGTGTTTCTGAGAGTCTGCTGGTGTTTCTGAGAGTCTGCTGGTGTTTCTGAAAGTCTGCAGGTGTTTCTGAGAGTCTGCTGGTGTTTCTGAGAGTCTGCAGGTGTTTCTGAGAGTCTGCTGGTGTTTCCGAGAGTCTGCTGGTGTTTCTGAGAGTCTGCAGGTGTTTCCGAGAGTCTGCTGGTGTTTCCGAGAGTCTGCAGGTGTTTGAGAGTCTGCAGGTGTTTCTGAGAGTCTGCAGGTGTTTCTGAGAGTCTGCAGGTGTTTCTGAGAGTCTCCAGGTGTTTCTGAGAGTCTGCAGGTGTTTCCGAGAGTCTGCTGGTGTTTCTGAGAGTCTGCAGGTGTTTCTGAGAGTCTCCAGGGTTTCTGAGAGTCTCCAGGTGTTTCTGAGAGTCTGCAGGTGTTTCCGAGAGTCTGCAGGTGTCCGAGAGTCTGTAGGTGTTTCCGAGAGTCTGCAGGTGTTTCTGAGAGTCTACAGGTGTTTCTGAGAGTCTGCAGGTGTTTCCGAGAGTCTGCAGGTGTTTCGAGAGTCTGTAGGTGTTTCTGAGAGTCTGCAGAGTCTGCAGGTGTTTTGAGAGTCTGCAGAGTCTGCAGGTGTTTCCGAGAGTCTGCAGGTGTTTCTGAGAGTCTACAGGTGTTTCTGAGAGTCTGCAGGTGTTTCCGAGAGTCTGCAGGTGTTTCCGAGAGTCTGTAGGTGTTTCTGAGAGTCTGCAGAGTCTGCAGGTGTTTCTGAGAGTCTGCAGAGTCTGCAGGTGTTTCCGAGAGTCTGTAGGTGTTTCTGAGAGTCTGCAGGTGTTTCCGAGAGTCTGTAGGTGTTCTGAGAGTCTGCAGGTGTTTCTGAAAGTCTGCAGGTGTTTCTGAGAGTCTGCAGAGTCTGCAGGTGTTTCCGAGAGTCTGTAGGTGTTCTGAGAGTCTGCAGGGTTTTCTGAAAGTCTGCAGGTGTTTCTGAGAGTCTGCAGAGTCTGCAGGTGTTTCCGAGAGTCTGTAGGTGTTTCTGAGAGTCTGCAGGTGTTTCTGAGAGTCTGCAGGTGTTTCTGTTGTGTTTGATGGTTTTCCAGGAGATGTGTTTGATGGTTTTCCAGGAGATG
>JAAKFY010000101.1:0-7500 GCA_011823955.1 Dissostichus mawsoni | reverse complement strand
ACACACTGATATACACCTGAACATCAGCAGGAGAGGACTCTTTAAAGTAGAGACACTACATACTGATATACACCTGCACATCAGCAGGAGAGGACTCTTTAAAGTAGAGACACTACATACTGATATACACCTGCACATCAGCAGGAGAGGACTCTTTAAAGTAGAGACACTACATACTGATATACACCTGAACATCAGCAGGAGAGGACTCTTTAAAGTAGAGACACTACATACTGATATACACCTGAACATCAGCAGGAGAGGACTCTTTAAAGTAGAGACACTACATACTGATATACACCTGAACATCAGCAGGAGAGGACTCTTTAAAGTAGAGACACTACATACTGATATACACCTGAACATCAGCAGGAGAGGACTCTTTAAAGTAGAGACACTACATACTGATATACACCTTGAACATCAGCAGGAGAGGACTCTTTAAAGTAGAGACACTACATACTGATATACACCTGAACATCAGCAGGAGAGGGACTCTTTAAAGTAGAGACACTACATCCTGATATACACCTGAACATCAGCAGGAGAGGACTCTCTTGGTGATATATGTTCTCTGCTCTCAGAGTGGAGGCGGTGAGTTCAGGGTCTGATGTGGAGCTGGTGAAGAAGGTGACCTGCAGCTCGGTGGATCTCCAGAACAACAAACAGTACCTGGTGATGGGAGCCAGCGGGTCGGAGGTCACGCTCAGCCGGGGCTTCAAGTCAGTTTCCACCAACATCACAATCATATTCACAATGACCCTACAGGACACTCCTGCTCACTCTCTGTCTCTGTAACACATCTCCTCTGGAAGAGAACTCTCTGCTCCACATGTTCTCACACCGCACATTTTTACATTATGTCCAATCTAATATTTATATTCCATTCCTCACATTCTTATGTATATCATGCTTTATATTTTGTTACTGTAAATGTGTAATTCAACATGTATATTTAGCTTTTATTCTATTTGAGATGTTTACATTTTGGATTGTTTATTTCTAGTCTTTTAATTTCTCTAATGTTCAATGCCATGTCTGTTTATGCTGCTGCAACACAAACATTTCCCACATTGGGATCAATAGAGTTCTTATCTTATCCTATCTTATCTTAACAGGACCCTAAAGTAATTAACCCCTCCAACAGGAAGTGATCATTACTCTATGCTTTATTCCTCCTCAGGTATCGTCTACCTGTGGACTCGGAGGCGCTGGTGGATCTATGGCCGACAGTTGTAGTTCTCCCGAGTGTACGGACTACATTTCCCACCTGGAGGACTTTGCTGGACCTGCAGTTATCCGGCTGTCCCAACTCATCGTAACTGCACTTTTTAATTTAATAAACGGGGAGATAACAAAGGATGAATGTTATTCGCTGACGATGTAAACAGATGTCTCCTTTAACACAGTGTGTCATCATGTCATGTGCCAATAAAGGTTACATAATCAAACACATGAAACTGACTCGTCACTGGAAACAGGGGATGAGGGAGCTGATCTGAGAACAGATGAAATGTATTAATAGTCTGTGGTGATTAAACGTGTGTGGAACCAAAGGTGTGTTATTTAAAGAGTTATAGCATTTAACAGAATGTGTTTCCAGCTGAAGGACAGACGACCTGCAGCACTGATGAAGTTCAAAGATCTGACCCCGTTACAACAGAAACACAAGCACTTTGTACAGGAACAAGACAAAAGGGGGGGGTCTCAGCTAGAATTCACATTACAGACCATTGAAATGTTGATGGTAGTCAGTAGGGGCTTGGACTGTGAGCCGTAGGGTCGCCGGTTCAAGTCCCCGACCAGACCTAAATATGGAGTGTGGACTGCTACTTGGAGAGGTCCCAGTTCACCTCCTGCCCTGCCGTGGTGCCCTTGAGCAAGGCACCGGACACCCCCCCCCCCCACTCCCATTGCTCCCCGGGCGCTGTGCAATAGCTGCCCACTGCTCCTGGTACCAGACTCCTGGTACCAGACTCCTGGCGCCAGACTCCTGGCGCCAGACTCCTGGTGCTAGACTCCTGGTGCTAGACTCCTGGTCAGACTCCTGGTGCTAGACTCCTGGAGTGGAGTGCACAGCTGGGCGTAAGCTGGGCGTAACTCTACGTCCGACGTAGAACCGAAGGTTAAGACCAAACTAAAGTTATGACTAGTGCACCACTTAGACTTAAGCCCTGTATGCTTTGCGCCCGGGTATAACTTCTACGCCTAGTATGGAGCAGGCGTAAATCGGAAAGACAGACTAGTATCCATAGTAACGTAAAACAGGCAAGAAGGATATTAACGATGGCAGGGCGTCTTGTTTACAGGTTTAACAATGAAAGGGCATTAAGACGAGAAAGAGTCGTCCGTGATCGAACAAACCCACTGGACATCTATTCGGACAGTGAGCTAATAGAGAGGTTTCGTTTCGGCAGACAAGCCCTTTATGAATTAATCGAGGAGATCTCCCCTCAACTCCAGCACGGATCAGACCGAAACGCTGCGCTCTCCCCAACCTTGCAGGTGCTGATTGCGCTCAGATTTTACGCGAACGGGGCCTTTCAAAATACTGTGGGAGACATGATTAATGTTCATCGCACAACTGCATGTCGGGCTATTAGAAACGTTTCCTTGGCTCTCCAGCGCCGCCTTAGAAATTATATTCACCTTCCAACACAAGAAGAAGCAGCTAAATCCAGGCAAGATTTTTGGTTAAAATCAGGTATACCTGGTATTGTCGGATGCATCGACGGTACTCATGTTCGCATTCAGGCCCCCTCTGAACATGAGTATTTGTATGTTAACAGAAAGGGTTACCATTCAATAAATGTTCAAATTGTTTGCAACTCGGACATGGGCATTGTCGACCTCGTTGCAAGATGGCCTGGGTCGACCCATGATGCTCGCATCCTCAGAGAGAGCGCCCTTCAACGGGAATTTGAGGCAGGGAGAGTGAATGGTCTTCTTCTCGGAGACAGTGGATACCCTCTGAAGCGCTGGCTAATGACACCTGTCATCGCAGAGAGAACTGCACAAGAGCGCCGCTATAACGAGAAGCATACACAAACGAGGAATATTGTAGAGCGCTGCATTGGAGTGCTCAAACGTAGGTTAGTAAGTCATTTTTATAATATATAAAAGGCCAGCCTTTTAATGTAGATAGGCTAAATTGTTTTTGCTTTTTTTTGTAGGTTTCACTGCCTCCACAGTGAAATGCGAATGCACCCTGAGCGCGTCTGCGTGATCATTGCTGCCACTGCGGTGCTGCACAACATCTGTGTGAAAAAGAGAATCCCCCTTCCGATGCAAGGAGAATTGGTACTGGAGGCGGATGAGAACCCTGTGCCTCCTGCTGGCATCCGTGAAGATATCGGTGGACGACTTACCCGCAATCACATAATAAACAACCTATAGCCCTGTATATTTGTAATATGAACGCTGTTTTTTTGCAATTGCATTTCAATAAGCTCCCATTGTGACCACATATTTTCATTAGGCCGTTTTATAGCCACATTTATTCAAAAAACACACACAAGAACATTAAATAACAACATTTGGAGAACTATTAACATGAGATTGAGATAAAAACAAGTACAATACATATGATTACAGAATGGTGAACACATTGTCTTCTTCAGTGATTATTTGATTCTTAAGAATTATAATTTGGAGTCTTAATTTCTCCTTCTCCAGCTCAATTTTGTCGTGTTCCGCTCTCAATTTTGCGGTCTCCACCCCACACGAACGATCTCTTTCTCCGTCAGTTCACGCTGTAGCTCTGACAAATCCCTCTTTCTTTTTCGGGGTGTGGCCATTTGGGATTCCTCTTGAGTCATCGCTGACGCTGTGGGTGTGGGACTTCCCTCTGCTCTGCGGTCCTCTGAGTCTGTAAAATTGCAAGTTACTGTCAGTTATTGTCAGTTACTATCAACTGCCGCGATTGCTAATTGTTATCTTGCTAGCCGTGATGTCTCACGGGGGTAATGTTTATATAGATAATGTAGGGTGATGTTACTCTATTAATGACTTACCACTTATAGTGACAGCTGACACGTCTGCGTCAACCTCTTCAAATGTTGAGGTTGACGGCTCTGAGCTGTCGATCCCATTCAACCCCGTGAAAGACGGGGAATCCTCTCCAAAAATAGCTACGATTATTTCGCTGTACGTTGAGGTTTTTGGTGCAGGGCCCCGCCGGTCGGCGGGTTTTTGAGAACCGAAGCGTCTTTCTTGGCTCTGGATAGTAGGTCCTTCCACTTTTTCCTACACTCTTCCACCGTCCGTATCCCTCCATCGCCCAAGTCATTTATCGCACCAGTGATCGACTTCCAGGCTGCGAGTTTGTGTTTGTTTGTCATAGTGTTATTAAATTTGGCAGTTAGCGAGTTTTTATGCTCTGCATATATTTCAATTAGTGTTCTAATCTCTCTATCAGTAAAATTGTTTTTTCTCTTCTTTTGGTTTCCGTTATCCATGACTTCGTTATCCAATTCTTAGTTTGCTCTGAATGGAGGAATTTGAGTGTTAAATTATGTAGACGTGTGTTGCTTGGCAACAATTACTGTTTCGCATGTATTCACGTGGACGCGCATCTTAAGACCAGGCGCAGCTACGACCGAGACTAGTCAGGCGTGGTGCACTCGGTGTAAATTCGAATCACTAAGTCGGACGTAGCTAAGCCCGACGTTAGAGTTAAGACCTACTTTTTTACGCCCAGCTGGTGCACTCCACTCCTGGTACTAGACTCCTGGTACTAGACTCCTGGTACTAGACTCCTGGTACAGACTCCTGGTACCTACTCCTGGTACTAGACTCCTGGTACCAGACTCCTGTACTAGATCCTGGTACAGACTCCTGGTACCAGACTCCTGGTGCTAGACGTCCTGGTGCCAGACTCCTGGTGGCCAGACTCCTGGTACTAGACTCCTGGTACCAGACTCCTGGTACCAGACTCCTGGTGCCAGACTCCTGGTACTAGACTCCTGGTACAGACTCCTGGTGCTAGACCTGGTGCAGACTCCTGGTACTAGACTCCTGGTGCTAGGATGGGTTAAAAGCAGAGAACACATGTCACTGTGGTGCTGTGTGCTCTGCATGTGTGACCATTAAAGAGGGTTTCATCCCTCCCATTCTATTCTAATATAGACCTAAGATCAAAAGATAATTTCCTGACAATGGTCAACCGTTCTGTCTGAGAACATGTAGGAGCTAGGTAGGTGAATTTAAACTGTTAAGTTACAGTGACATTATATACAATTAAATGAGACTATGAGACATTTCTACGATTAAAAGCACACATTCAGAGCTTCACCTCAGCAGACCTTCAGCGCTGACTTCAGTCAGTTCATGATGAAATCCTCCGAGAGGAAACGCTCCGATGAACCGGAGCAGGAAGCGTTCTCCCGAGGAAACTCAGACGCTCTCTGGAGACGTTCTGCTCAGAGACGCTGGGAAATACCACGTTAAACTAAAACCTCAATATCTTTTCACATTCAAATGTGTTTGTGGTTTTTGTTTATTATTTATTGATGGGACAGAAACGCTCCGTGCTGAACACCTGACCTGAGATCAGCTCTGACACATCTATTTTACTATGTAAGTTCATATCTGTAAAAAGGCACAAAATGGAAAACAAAAGTGAACCTATCAAACTAAATTTCTCTGAGTTTTAATATATGTTCTTTTCCTATAAAATTGTTCTTTAATTTTTTTCTTAAAATCATGACTTTAATTAAATCGCCCAAATCACAGAAAAGGCCTCAAAGGGCTGTACAACGCAAAGGAAAGCAAAATACAAACATCATTGCACAAACACGATGAAAACATTAGGAACAACAACAACAACATAAGTAGTTCCATATGATGCTAAACCATTCAGAAGTGACGCTAATGAAGATGGAAACGACAAGGAAGACAGATGGGAGAGATGAGTTTCTGGGATCTGAAGCGATTCCAAAGGAGAGAAATGGGCGAGGCCTGCGAGCTAGTTCAGGCCACGCCCCCATGAAGTGCGCCGGACTCTGAGGAAAATATTCCTAGTGCCAAACGGCGGTACTACAACTCCCGTATCAGTCCGTGACATCACTGGCCCAGAAAGACTTTCTCCCATTGACTAACATGGGGAAAGAGACGTCTGTAAATCAGTGGATAATTGTTTTTTAACTAATTAAACTACCCAGTATGAACTATGGTATAGCCCTTATTAGAATCATTTGGTCCTCAAGTTTTAAAATGCACTAAAAACCGAATCTAGATTTATTTTCTCTCTCCATTCATTCTAGTGAGCCGAGAGTGGGATCTCGGGGGCGGGGCTTATGACAGAGGCGGGACTTAATGACAGGAGGCGGGCTTAAGAGGCGCATGCTCTATGACTGTTTTATTCTGAAACCGGATGTTCACGACATTGTCGACACACTCGACTTCCGGTTTGACAATAGGTGTTATTAGCAGCCTCTAGCTAGCATGTAGCTAACAGTGTGTAAGTGACGGAAGGAAGAGCTCGGCCGATTACCTTTTGCAAATTTGTTGTATCATTATATTAAAAACGTTGTTAACTTGGAGAGAAGCTTCCTGGACTCTTTTGAGCTATTCCTAACTCAGAGCTAAAATACCTACGCGCCTCATCCCTCCACAACCAATCAAAACACATTCTCCTAAACATGCCGCTCTATTTTAGGGAGGTGCTAGTCCATGTAAGATTTTAAAAGTTAACAGTAGGTCCGGCAGTGGCTCAGTCAGTAGGGGCTTGGACTGTGAGCTGTAAGGTCGCCGGTTCAAGTCCCTGACCAGACCTAAATATGGAGTGTGGACTTCTACTTGGAGAGGTCCCAGTTCACCTCCTGGGCCCTGCCGTGGTGCCCTTGAGCAAGGCACCGGACAACCCCCCTCACTCCATTGCTCCCCGGGGGCAGGAAAATAGCTGCCCTCTGCTCCTACTACTAGACTCCTGGTACTAGACTGGTGCTAGACTCCTGGTGCTAGACTCCTGGTACTAGACCCCTGGTACTAGACTCCTGGTACTAGACTCCTACTACTAGATTCCCAGACTCCTGGTACTAGACTCCTGGTACTAGACTCCTAGTGCTAGACTCCTGGTACTAGACTCCTGGTGCTAGACTCCTGGTACTAGACTCCTACTACTAGATCCCAGACCCTGGTGCTAGACTCCTAGTGCTAGACTCCTGGTACTAGACCCTGGTGCTAGACTCCTGGTACTAGACTCCTGGTGCTAGACTCCTGGTACTAGACTCCTAGTGCTAGACTCCTGGTACAAGACTCCTAGTACTAGACTCCTAGTACTAGACTCCTGGTACTAGACTCCTAGTGCTAGACTCCTAGTGCTAGACTCCTGGTACTAGACTCCTAGTGCTAGACTCCTAGTACTAGAATCCTGGTACTAGACTCCTGGTACTAGGATGGGTTAAAAGCAGAGAACACATTTCACTGTGTGCTCTGCATGTGAGACCATTAAAGAGGGTGTCATCCCTCCCAATTCTATATATCTATATCTATTGAAGT
>JAAKFY010000100.1:400522-405425 GCA_011823955.1 Dissostichus mawsoni | reverse complement strand
GTGTGTGTGTGTGTGTGTGTTGTGTGTGTGTGTGTGTTTGTGTGTGTGTGTGTGTGTTTGTGTGTGTGGTGTGTGTGTTTGTGTGTGTGTGTGTGTGTGTGTGTGTGTCGAGAGGAGGGGAACCGAGAGAGAGGAGTGGAGGAGGGGAACCGAGGAGAGAGGAGTCGAGGAGGGAACCGAGGAGTGGAGGAGGGGTAGAGAGGAGTGGAGGAGGGGAACCGAGGAGAGAGGAGAGGAGGAGGGGAACCGAGGAGAGAGGAGTGGAGGAGGGGAACCGAGGAGGAGGGGAACCGAGGAGAAAGGAGTGGAGGAGGGGAACCGAGGAGAGAGGAGTGGAGGAGAGGAAGCAGCAGGCGGTTAGAGAAATGAGAAAGGGCCTTTGTTGTTTGTTTACCTGCTCGTTTGTTTGTATCAGCTTCATGTAATAACGCTTGTTTGTTGTTTACTCCTGATGCCTCCTGTCCTCTGCTCTGATGCCTCCTGTCCTCTGCTCTGATGCCTCCTGTCCTCGGCTCTGATGCCTCCTGTCCTCGGCTCTGATGCCTCCTGTCCTCTGCTCTGATGCCTCCTGTCCTCTGCTCTGATCCTGTCCTCTGCTCTGATGCCTCCTGTCCTCTGCTCTGATGCCTCCTGTCCTCGGCTCTTTTGCCTCTGTCCTTGCTCTGATGCCTCCTGTCCTCTGCTCTGAAACCTCCTGTCCTCTGCTCTGATGCCTCCTGTCCTCGGCTCTGATGCCTCCTGTCCTCTGCTCTGAAACCTCCTGTCCTCTGCTCTGATGCCTCCTGTCCTCTGCTCTGATGCCTCCTGTTCTCTGCTCTGAAACCTCCTGTCCTCTGCTCTGATGCCTCCTGTCCTCTGCTCTGAAACCTCCGTCCTCTGCTCTGATGCCTCCTGTCCTCTGCTCTGATGCCTCCTGTTCTCTGCTCTGAAACCTCCTGTCCTCTGCTCTGATGCCTCCTGTCCTCTGCTCTGAAACCTCCTGTCTCTGCTCTGATGCCTCCTGTCCTCTGCTCTGATGCCTCCTGTCCTCTGCTCTATGGGTCTCAGATCTCTACAAGTGTTCTTAAAGTATGCTGTTTTATGAATCTAAGCTCATTGTGTTCCCGTTGTACTGTACTTCAAAAAAAGTCAGTCAACTTATTGTCAATCTTTCAGTTTGTGAGTACAGAGAGATCGAAATACCGTTTCACACAATCCAGAGGAATACAAAATACTAATATCTCTAAAAATACAAATATACATATATATTTATACACATACAGAAATCAACAGACCCATCTGCACACATTGAAATACACAAATAAAAGCACAACAGTCACTATACAAAATAATTGACTGTTGTGCTTTCATTTACGTGAGATTTGTGGAGGAAATACCATGAATCCCCTTCTGGTAGGAGACGAACCGATAGAGAAGCTGTTTTTATTCAATGAAGAGTTGGACAGAGTCTACTCAGCTGGAAGTAGCATCAGATCACACAGAGAAACAGAGAAGGGATCACACAGAGACAGAGAAGGGATCACACAGAGACACAGAAGGATCACACAGAGACACAGAGACACAGAAGGGATCACACAGAGACACAGAGACACAGAAGGGATCACACAGAGACACAGAGACACAGAAGGGATCACACAGAGACACAGAGACACAGAAGGGATCACACAGAGACACAGAGACACAGAAGGGATCACACAGAGACACAGAGACACAGAAGGGATCACACAGAGACACAGAGACAACAGAAGGGATCACAGAGAGACACAGAGACACAGAAGGATCAGACAGAGACACAGAAGGGATCAACACGAGACACAGAAGGGATCACACAGAGACACAGAGACACAGAAGGGATAGACAGAGACACAGAAGGGATCACACAGAGACACAGAAGGGATCACACAGAGACACAGAGACACAGAAGGATCACACAGAGACACAGAAGGGATCAGACAGAGACACAGAAGGGATCACACAGAGACACAGAAGGGATCAGACAGAGACACAGAAGGGATCACACAGAGACACAGAAGGGATCAGACAGAGACACAGAAGGATCAGACAGAGACACAGAAGGGATCACACAGAGACACAGAGACACAGAAGGGATCACACAGAGACACAGAAGGGATCACACAGAGACACAGAAGGGATCACACAGAGACACAGAGACACAGAAGGGATCACACAGAGACACAGAAGGGATCACACAGAGACACAGAAGGGATCACACAGAGACACAGAGACACAGAAGGGATCACACAGAGACACAGAGACACAGAAGGGATCACACAGAGACACAGAGACACAGAAGGGATCACACAGAGACACAGAGACACAGAAGGGATCACACAGAGACACAGAGAACAGAAGGGATCACACAGAGACACAGAGACACAGAGAGGGATCACAGAGAGACACAGAGACACAGAAGGGATCAGACAGAGACACAGAAGGGATCACACAGAGACACAGAAGGGATCACACAGAGACACAGAGACACAGAAGGGATCAGACAGAGACACAGAAGGGATCACACAGAGACACAGAAGGGATCACACAGAGACACAGAGACACAGAAGGGATCACACAGAGACACAGAAGGGATCAGACAGAGACACAGAAGGGATCACACAGAGACACAGAAGGGATCAGACAGAGACACAGAAGGGATCACACAGAGACACAGAAGGGATCAGACAGAGACACAGAAGGGATCAGACAGAGACACAGAAGGATCACACAGAGACACAGAGACACAGAAGGGATCACACAGAGACACAGAAGGGATCACACAGAGACACAGAAGGGATCACACAGAGACACAGAGACACAGAAGGGATCAGACAGAGACACAGAAGGGATCACACAGAGACACAGAAGGGATCAGACAGAGACACAGAAGGGATCAGACAGAGACACAGAAGGGATCACACAGAGACACAGAAGGGATCACACAGAGACACAGAGACACAGAAGGGATCACAGCAGAGACACAGAAGGGATCAGACAGAGACACAGAAGGGATCACACAGAGACACAGAGGACACAGAAGGGATCACACAGAGGACACAGAAGGGATCACACAGAGACACAGAGACACAGAAGGGATCACACAGAGACACAGAAGGGATCAGACAGAGACACAGAAGGGATCACACAGAGACACAGAAGGGATCACACAGAGACACAGAAGGGATCAGACAGAGACACAGAAGGGATCACACAGAGACACAGAAGGATCACACAGAGACACAGAAGGGATCAGACAGAGACACAGAAGGGATCAGACAGAGACACAGAAGGGATCACACAGAGACACAGAAGGATCACACAGAGACACAGAGACACAGAAGGGATCACACAGAGACACAGAAGGGATCAGACAGGACACAGAAGGGATCACACAGAGACACAGAGACACAGAAGGATCACACAGAGACACAGAAGGGATCACACAGAGACACAGAAGGGATCACACAGAGACACAGAGACACAGAAGGGATCACACAGAGACACAGAAGGGATCACACAGAGACACAGAAGGGATCACACAGAGACACAGAGACACAGAAGGGATCACACAGAGACAGAGAGACACAGAGACACAGAGACACAGAAGGGATCACACAGAGACACAGAGACACAGAAGGGATCACACAGAGACACAGAGACACAGAAGGGATCACACAGAGACACAGAGGACACAGAGCAGCACCACTTGCTCTAGGGAAGCTAACACACACACGCTCTTATGATAATGGCTTGACAAAATGTACTGTTAGACTCACCTACTGTGTGTGTGTGTGTGGTGTGTGTGTGGTGTGTGTGTGGTGTGTGTGTGTGTGTGTGTGTGTGTGTGTGTGTGTGTGTGTGTGTGTGTGTGTGTGGTGTGTGTGTGTGTAGAAGTGGAAGCGTGTGTGGTGTGTTCTGTTCAGAGAAAGCTCCTGTTCAATCTCCAGACTGAGTTCTTCGAGTGTAAGACGGAGGGAGTGTGGAGAAGAGCGACAAGACTTTACGCAAACAGCAGGAACACAAGAAGGTAATATTAAAGTTGTTATTTATTGTGTTATTAAAGGAAGACAACACACGTCACCACGCTAAGCTAAAGGTGGCTAACGTTGGGCTATAGAGGAACTACAGCACGGTCACATGACTTCACGTCACCACCGCTAAGCTAAAGGCGGCTAATGTTGGGCTATAAAGGAACTACAGCACGGTCACATGACTTCACGTCACCACCGCTAAGCTAAAGGAGGCTAATGTTGGGCTATAGAGGAACTACAGCACGGTCACGTGACTTCAGGTCACCACCGCTAAGCTAAAGGTGGCTAATGTTAGGCTATAAAGGAACTACAGCACGGTCACATGACTTCAGGTCACCACCGCTAAGCTAAAGGAGGCTAAGTTGGGCTATAAAGGAACTACAGCACGGTCACATGACTTCAGGTCACCACCGCTAAGCTAAAGGAGGCTAATGTTGGGCTATGAAGGAACTATAGCACGGTCACATGACTTCACGTCACCTCCGCTAAGCTAAAGGAGGCTAATGTTGGGCTATGAAGGAACTATAGCACGGTCACATGACTTCAAGTGACCTCCGCTAAGCTAAAGGAGGCTAATGTTGGGCTACAAAGGAACTACAGCACGGTCACATGACTTCACGTCACCACCGCAAAGCTAAAGGTGGCTAATGTTAGGCTATAAAGGAACTACAGCACGGTCACATGACTTCACGTCACAACCGCTAAGCTAAGGGGCTAATGTTGGGCTATAAAGGAACTACAGCACGGTCACATGACTTCACGTCACCACCGCTAAGCTAAAGGAGGCTAATGTTGGGCTATAAAGGAACTACAGCACGGACACATGACTTCACGTCACCACCGCTAAGCTAAAGGAG
>JAAKFY010000100.1:388022-393022 GCA_011823955.1 Dissostichus mawsoni | reverse complement strand
AACAATGCGGATTCCGTCCTGGTCGACGGATCAGCTTTTTACTCTCGCAAGGATCCTGGAGGGGGCCTGGGAGTAAGCTTATCCGTCTACATGTGTTTTTGTAGACTTGGAGAAGACGTATGACCGGGTTCCCAGGGAGTTACTGTGGGAGGTGCTGCAGGAGTATGGGTGAGGGGGTCTCTACTCAGGGCCATCCAATCTCTGTACTCCCAAAGCGAGAGCTGTGTCCGGGTCCTCGGCAGTAAGTCGGACCCATTTCCAGTGAGGGTTGGCCTCCGCCAGGGCTGCGCTTTGTCACCAATCCTGTTAGTAATATACATGGATAGGATTTCGAGGCGTAGTCGTGGGGGGGGGGGGGGGGGGGTCTGCAGTTCGATGGACTAAGGATTGCACCACTGCTTTTTGCAGATGATGTGGTTCTAATGGCTTCATCGGCCTGCGACCTGCAGCACTCACTGGATTGGTTCGCAACCGAGTGTGAAGCGGCTGGGATGAGGATCAGCACCTCCAAATCTGAGGCCATGGTTCTCAGCAGGAAACCGATGGACTGTCCACTCCAAGTAGGGAATGAGTCCTTACCCCAAGTGAAGGAGTTCATGTATCTCAGGGTCTTGTTCTCGAGTGAGGGAACAATGGAGCGTGAGATGGGCCGGAGAATCGGAGCAGCGCGAGCGGTACTGCAGCCGCTTTACCGCACCGTTGTGACGAAAAGGGAGCTAAGCCAGAAGGCCAAGCTCTCTGTCTACCGGGCCATTTTCGTTCCTAGGGATAAGGTGAGCAGTTCAGTCTTCAGGAGGGACTCGGAGTTGATCCGCTCCTCCTTCTCGTTGAAAGGAGCCTTGAGGAGGTTCGGGCACCTGGTAAGGATGCCAAAATAATAGAAATAATAGAAAATAATAGAAAATAATAGAAAATAATAGAAAATAATAGAAAATGTTAGAAAATAATAGAAAATGTTAGAAAATAATTCCATACAGTACCCTTTAATATATAGTAATTTAATAAATATTCTGCTGTTCTCCTCAGTGTCGTCTGGAGCCCCCTGTGGATAAGACACTGACGGCAGTAAAGAGTCTGTCTCTGGACCCCCGCGGGCCCCCGGGGCCCCGGAAGAACCTGAAGATGATCTCCAGCTGCCCGCTGCCCGACGCCGCCCCCCCCCCGGACCAGACCTACTCTCAGGTGGCGCTGCCGGTGGACCGCGGCCCCCGCAGGTAAACATGGGAAGTAGTGGAGTACAAATACTTTGTTACTGTACTTAAGTACATTGTTCTGGTATCAGTACTTTACTCCACTTCTTATTTTACTGACCACTTTTTACTTTGACTTCTTACATGTTGAACCCAAATACCTGTACTTTCTACTTCTTCCATGTTGAACCCAAATACCTGTACTTTCTACTTCTTCCATGTTGAACCCAAATACCTGTACTTTCTACTTCTTCCATGTTGAACCAAATACCTGTACTTTCTACTTCTTCCATGTTGAACCCAATACCTGTACTTTCTACTTCTTACATGTTGAACCCAAATACCTGTACTTTCTACTTCTTCATGTTGAACCCAAATACCTGTACTTTCTACTTCTTACATGTTGAACTCAAATACCTGTACTTTCTACTTCTTACATGTTGAACCCAAATACCTGTACTTTCTACTTCTTCCATGTTCCAAACAGGCTGGTTCCTTTAGTCTGAATGTGTGTTTGGTGGCGTGATCATTATTATTTAGAGTCATTGCGTGCCTATTGATTTGAACACGATCCGTGTATCCATCATTTCCTGGTCTTCTCTAAAGAAGAGGGACCAATGGAAACGTTGTCATGTTGCCGTTGTTCAGCATGGAAACATTCATTAGCTAACAATGACATTATTGTTCTATTAATATAAAGGGAGGTCAGGTACTCTTTAAAACAGCTGCTAGTTATGGGTACTTTTTACTGAAGTACATTTCAAAGCCTCTTTACTTTTACTTGAGTAAAGAAGTTTAGTCAGTACTTCTACTTTTACCAGAGTATTTTTAAACACGAGTATCTGTACTTCTACTTGAGTAAAGGATGTGTGTACTTCTACTTGAGTAAAGGATGTGTGTACTTCTACTTGAGTAAAGGATGTGTGTATCTCTCCAGGGAGAAGCGCCCCCCCAAGGACCCGGAGTATTCCCTCCCCTTTGACTCCCTCACTCCTCCCCCCCTCTCCTCTCCTGTGATTGGTCCTCCCCCGAACACGACCCTCTCTACGACAGCATCGACGAGATGAAGATCAGGAACGTCTTCCTCAGCGCCGCCACCATCGATCACATCTACGACGAGCCCGAAGGCCGCGCCCCCCCCTCGCAGAAACCCACCCCCCTCTCCCTGTACGATGAGCCTGAGGAGGTGCGGGGGGGCGCCTGGAGGCTCATGGGAACCCCCGCTGACCCCAAAGGTCACGAGATCCCCTACAACCCCCGCGTGGACGACTACGCCGTGCCCAAACGACCTCAGAGGGCACTTCCTGTCGGCACCAACAAAGAAGAAGAAGAAGGAGAAGAAAACCGGAAGGGGGAGGAGCCAAGAGAGGAGGCGGAGGGGGAGGAGGAGGGGCTACATGTGGAAGAGGAGGAGGAGCCAAACGACGAGGAAGAGGAGGAGCCATACTCTCCGTACAACAACGTGATGGTGAAACAGCTGTGAGCCGATCAAACTGAGACCCACAACAACAACAACAACAACAACAACAAACAGACACGGAGGGAACATTTATAGGAAATCATTCTCAGCATTACGAGAACAAAAACCTCACAAATTGATTAAAACAAAGTTGATTTTCTCTGTTTGAACACATCCTGATCTCCCATCAGATCATATTGATGAGAAACTGGAAGTCATCTCCGTTATATTTAAAATGATTAATGACACGTCTTGTGTTTCTCAGGGTTTTGCTTTTATCAAGCGTTCGTACAAAACTATTCAAAATGTTTATTGATCATTTATTACAAAATAAATAGTAATAAACATTTAGAAAAGTTTCACAAAAGAATCAGCATCAGTATTTATTCATGGGGGCTGTGTGACCCCCTGTAGTTCTACAGTGCATGTCAACGGTCTGCAGAGGCCAAAATCACAAAGTTCGGAACATAGTGACATCACTATGTAACACTCGTGCTCGTATTGGCTAGCGCTCCAACACATTGTCTGAACTTTAAAGAGTCCCTGTTTCCTCTGAGGTTTAAAGAGTCCCTGTTTCCTCTTAACTTGAAAGAGTCCCTGTTTCCTCTTAACTTTAAAGAGTCCCTGTTTCCTCTGAGGTTTAAAGAGTCCCTGTTTCCTCTGAGGTTTAAAGAGTCCCTGTTTCCTCTTAACTTTAAAGAGTCCCTGTTTCCTCTTAACTTTAAAGAGTCCCTCTTTCCTCTGAACTTTAAAGAGTCCCTGTTTCCTCTGAACTTTAAAGAGTCCCTGTTTCCTCTTAACTTTAAAGAGTCCCTGTTTCATCTGAGGTTTAAAGAGTCCCTGTTTCCTCTTAACTTTAAAGAGTCCCTGTTTCCTCTGAACTTTAAAGAGTCCCTGTTTCATCTGAGGTTTAAAGAGTCCCTGTTTTCCTCTGAGGTTTAAAGAGTCTCTGTTTCCTCTGAACTTTAAAGAGTCCCTGTTTCCTCTGAGGTTTAAAGAGTCCCTGTTTCCTCTTAACTTTAAAGAGTCCCTGTTTCCTCTGAACTTTAAAGAGTCCCTGTTTCCTCTGAGGTTTAAAGAGTCCCTGTTTTCCTCTGAGGTTTAAAGAGTCTCTGTTTCCTCTGAACTTTAAAGAGTCCCTGTTTCCTCTGAGGTTTAAAGAGTCCCTGTTTTCCTCTGAGGTTTAAAGAGTCTCTGTTTCCTCTGAGGTTTAAAGAGTCCCTGTTTCCTCTGAACTTTAAAGAGTCCCTGTTTCCTCTGAGGTTTAAAGAGTCCCTGTTTCCTCTGAGGTTTAAAGAGTCCCTGTTTCCTCTGAGGTTTAAAGAGTCCCTGTTTCCTCTTAACTTTAAAGAGTCCCTGTTTCCTCTGAACTTTAAAGAGTCCTTGTTTCCTCTGAACTTTAAAGAGTCCTTGTTTCCTCTGAACTTAAAAGAGTCCCTGTTTCCTCTGAGGTTTAAAGAGTCCCTGTTTCCTCTGAGGTTTAAAGAGTCCCTGTTTCCTCTTAACTTTAAAGAGTCCCTGTTTCCTCTGAACTTTAAAGAGTCCCTTGTTTCCTCTGAACTTTAAAGAGTCCTTGTTTCCTCTGAACTTAAAGAGTCCTGTTTCCTCTGAGGTTAAAGAGTCCCTGTTTCCTCTGAGGTTTAAAGAGTCCCTGTTTCCTCTGAGGTTTAAAGAGTCCCTGTTTCCTCTGAGGTTTAAAGAGTCCCTGTTTCCTCTGAGCTTTAAAGAGTCCCTGTTTCCTCTCCTGTTGTTCTATAGTGCATGTCAACGGTCTGCAGAGGCTAAAATCCCTCCAGAGTGACACTCACGCTCCTATTGGCTAGCGCTCCAACACATTGTACGTGATAAACTAAAGGGGCGGGACATCTCTAAGCTGGTTGATCAATCACAACAGAGCCGGCCAGCTAACCAATCAGAGCAGCTCTGGTTTCAGACAGAGGGTGAAAAGAGGAGGACAGGCAGGATGAGAAACATAAAGAGCTTTCTGAACGTTAGATGAAACTGTTTTATGGTATAAGGAAGTCTGTTTCACATCAAACATTACATATTTATATTACATCAGGTATTCTATTAACCAAACCGTTGACTTGCATCCTCTCATGTTGTGATGGATCAGATCTCTGTAAATCTGAAATAAATAATTTTATTATGGATCTGTTTCCTCTTTCATTTCAGACATGAAAACACATTTAGACAAAGTGATCTGTTATTTGTTATAAAACTATCTGAATCATCTGTGGAGAGAAACTGGAACACGGATCTGTCTGCTGGAAGGAGCACCATGCCATCACTGAGAGAGGAGCACCATGCCATCACTGAGAGAGGAGCACCATGCCATCACTGAGAGAGGA
>JAAKFY010000100.1:358022-383022 GCA_011823955.1 Dissostichus mawsoni | reverse complement strand
CGTTTGATGAGTGGTCTGCTATGAAAGGAAGGGCTCAGACTCAGAGATATGAGATTTAACAATAAACTGATTTAATGGTAGAAAACAACAGTACAATATAACGAAGTACTTCGGGCCTGGGTTCTTTCACCGTGCGATGTACGTATCAGACAGTCAAACCGAACAGAGGCCCCGTTGGTACAAAATTCACAATATTTATGCACACATATGCAGAGGAGTTCTGAGGGAGGAGTTGTGTCGGTTTCTCCTCCCTAGGTGTTCGGACTCACTCCTGGGCGCCGGTCAGTCTCTGGCCATCTTTTATGGCATTCCTACCATAAACCATCTATGGCAGGCGTACCATAAACAACCATGGGTTGAACGGGGGTCTGAGGTCCCAATATCCCAATCTTTCCCTCAGTACAATCTCTGCATAGACTCAATGGTGTCAGTTTTATTACCTTTCTCCTGCAAAAAACCCCCCTCCCTCCTATCCGGTCATATACAACTGAATCCACTACATTCCTAAGTCACGCACACACAATTGAGCACAGTAAACAAAGGAAAATAAGAACATTTGGTCTAGTTTCATAAGCATACATTTTACACAGATGATATGTGGGTCAAAGTTATAATTATATTTTAACAGGTTATGCAGGTTCCTTTAATCCCCCTTTTGATCTCACCTCAAGAGATCAATTCACACAAAGCATTCGAAAAATAACCACTGTCATTCTTTTCTACGGCGTCTGTCCCCCAACTTATATAAATCCATCAGAAGCTGGGATTTAGAGTACCTTAAACCTTTGGGGATTGCCCACCAGAACAACCTCTTATGACAGTGGAGGGAGACCAAAATATGTTAAAACTGCATCCTTGTCTGCCGAGCCATCGTACTGTCCGCTCCTTCCGATGCATAAGCCAACAAGGGCATTTGGTACGGAGGGACAGTTTTCCTTCAATGGTGGAACTGATGAATCTAACACACAATGAGCGGATACAAGGCACACAACAACACCCACATGTTACTAAAATGGCAATAAAAGTAGCTATAGAAATCAAAAAAGACATTATTAAACCTTTCCATTGACCAAACATGTTTGTAAACCATTCCTCCAAGGGGTTGTGTATCCCTGATTGTTCATGCATAGTTAGGGATAGTGTGCGAAGGCCTTCTAAAGCCTTTGTGACGGAACCGTCCGGAGCCGTATTGTTTGGAATGAAAGTACAACACATATCACCAAACATTGAACACACACCTCCTTTCTCAGCTAACAGCATGTCAAGGGCCATTCTATTCTGAACTGCCATAAGGAAGTCGGCCCCAGCTGTTCAGCGAGTCCTTCTACAGCGTCCCTAGTGAGATTAGCTAAACGGAGCACATTGTAATGTACATAGTTGATCCTGTCTACATTCTTGTTAGGGGTGATGGGGAAGATAGCTGCAAGGAAGGGAATATTCTCAAAACCTGCGGCAACTTGATCAGCGAGTTTATACTCATTGGGAACACCCCGTGGCACCCCTATGGAGTCCATGTAAGTGGGAGAGTTGGCAGATAAATCAAAGGGGCCTGGGGCGTAGCGCTTGGACAACACGTGTCCCCTACGCCGAGTGATGGGGTTGATGTTGAGGGAGGCTTTAGGGTCCGTGTGCACCAGTCTTTCGCCTCGTAACATTAGGGGTGCATGGAGGCGCACCATAGCACACAACCCCACAGATAGTTCGGGGATACGGGTGAACAGGCGGTGGCCCCCACAATAATAATAGAGACCCGCCCTGGCCCAATGTCCTATACTAGTACCAGACACGGTGTGGTTACACCAATCCGCCGAGATATTTCCTAAGTTGAAACGCGGAGATTCTTGGACCATGTGAAACATGTGTACCCACCGGCGCCTCTGTTAGGCGTGAATAGGCCTGTCCTAGTACCATTGTCAATTGGAGGGAAAACCTTGGCCAGGGTGGTGCAGTTAGGAGGACTAGCCATCTGGGTCAGTTGTAACATACAGTTGTAACCCCAGGTATCTGTGGAAAACAGGGGCGCAGGGTCAGTGACTAATTGCGGGCGGGCTGTAGCACAGGCTAGGCAATCCCCTGCCATTTGTTCTTGGGCTGTTCGGACAACCCATTTTAGCCATAAATTGTCATCTATGTATCCTGTGGCCATTTGGATGATGTCTAGGGGTTGAAGTTGGCTATAATCCCCCGTACATGTGACTTTAGACAAGTATTTAACATTAGACACTCCACGAAGACGGTTTCGCTTTCTATTTGGTATAACTTTAATTTCGAAGAGGCCTTGTGGCGAATCCTTTCCTGCATGTACTGCGAGGACATAAAGTCCAGCATCGGAGAACACGACCTTCTTTAGTGTTATGAGCACTGGATTACAAAACCTGGCGGAGCACGGGACGTCTGGGTTTCTCCTGACCACGCTCATTCTATTCTTGAGGGATCTAACACTTGCCGCCGATCGGTAAGATGGCGTGTATCCCCAGTCATCAGGACCCGAATTTGCTAGGACACCGGACCAGGACTCGCAGGCACAACCGTAGGTGTAAGTGACGGACAGATAGGGGTCGCCTTTGGCAAATGCACTGCCTCTGTAAGTGTAAGGATCGCCTTTGACCCTATCTGTGACGCTTCTGTTACATACCGCAGGGGCTAAGCAGACGTATTTTGCTAGGTAGGAATATGTCCTGTAGAGGTTTCTGCAGGGGGCAATTTTGCACAGGTCGATTTGTATCATTCCATCGCTATCTGCTTGGAAAATGAGGGTTTGTTTAGGACGCATTTTGGTAACTGTCGTCTTATATTTGGCCCGTTTGACCCTAGTTACGGACTCCTCTGGCGGAGGAGTGGAGTCTGGGTGGTCAATGGAATCAGTCAAAACAAAAACAACAGTAACGGTGATGATCGAGACCAGGGACATCCCTATCAACCATCTCCAACTCCCATACATGGTTAGGTTGTTATTTTCAATGTAACACAACGACAAGGGTTATTTCTGTTATTAATAATAGGAGATTTACTAGGACACAAGGAATTAACACCCAATCAAATAATAAGGCTATTCGTTAATAGGCCATATAACTAAGGATGGTGTTCAAGATACAAACAGTGTCCCAAGTAAACCACGATTCCCACAAGCAGAGTACACCAACAAACAATAAGGAAGTGTAATCCGCAGTCTGTCATTATTGAGTACCTTTAATCAGTGGTCCGTGTTATTGTAATTAGGTTCCTCTGAACACAATGCTAAAATCTCCTAAGGAGATTCTTTAAAACAAGGGTGTAAAATAGTACCCTATAATGGTAAATACTGTGCTCCCAGAACCTGTTAAATATAAGGTTCAGTAAAACCTGTTAAATAGGTTTGTAAAACCTGTTAAATAGAAGGTTTGTTGAGTGGGGAGACTTTCACTGCCCTTTTAACTATAGGGCTAAACTCTCGTTATATATAACCTACTACTCTTATTAGAAAGAGGCCCTATAGGTGGGCATAAAAATGCTGCTACTTATTGGAAAGTGCCCCTAAAGGTGGGAGTAAAAAAGTCAGTTCCTATATGGAGTCGTGTGTTTTCAGGGGGCGGGGTCCCGTAGACTCGTGTCCGCCTCCTCGCCGGCCGTAATCTCCTTTCCAAGATCGCCTGTTGTTACCTCTGTGTCTTTGTCCTTGTCATCTGTTGTGTGGGTCGTTGCTTCTGCTGGGCTGTCGTCGTCAGATGTGTCGTTCTCTCGTCCTGCTGCAGCGATGTCAGTTCTGATGTCGTCTAACGTCCTTGCTGGAGGTTTTCCAACGGCGCACTGGCTCCAATGATACCACGTTTCCCCCTTTCCTTCGAGGCGAACTGCATGTGATGTCCTCTGAGTCACTCTGTGCGGGCCGGTGAACCTTGGGTTGAGCCACTTCGGACGGATGACCTTCAGCCAGATGAATTCTGCGGTGTTAGCCTCGTGCTTCTCCGGTCCCCCTTTGGCGTCAGCAACCTGGGTGGAGAAATCTGATACCAAGCCCTTAAGTTGCTGGTAGTATGGTTTGCTATCCATCTCTTCTACTTCTTTTCCTACTGCTAATGCTCCAGGTCCAGGAAACTGGTGACCATGTGTTAGCTCAAAAGGAGAGAAGCCTGTGCCTTTGTTTACAGAACTGCGAAGGGACAATAGGGCCAAAGGTAGTGCGTCTAACCAGTTCATGCCTGTGGCCTCACAGGCCTTACTGAGCTTCTGTTTGATACTCTGATTCATTCTTTCTACCTTTCCCTGCGACTGTGGATGATACACTGACCCAAAGTTGTGTCTGAGTCCAAGGGACTTCTCAACTGTCTGCAAATGATGATTCTTGAAATGGCTGCCATTATCTGACCTCACCCTTCTGGGGAACCCATGTAGGGGGATGTAATGAGTGATAAGAAACTTGATCACTGAGTCTGCATCTTCCCTGCGACATGGTATGGCCTCTGGCCATCCTGTATATGCATCTACCACCACTAGGAGATACCTGAACCCTCTAACCTTATCAATCATATCTGTGTAGTCAATGATGATTTGCTCTCCGGCCATTTTAGGTAAAGGAAACTTTCCCTGGTGAGGCTTCACTGTTGCTCTGATGTTGTGGGTGAGGCAGATTACACATTCTTCCAAATGGTTCGCTATCATGTCAGGTAAGTATGGGTGCCACCAATGCGTGAGATGTCTGTCCATTTGAGTTTTACCACAATGGGTGGGGCCATGCGCTTCTTTTAGCATGGATCTTATCCACTCTGGGGGTAGAACTGGTCTACCGTCTGGGGAGTACCAAATTCCTTCTTTTTTCGTAGCCCCCCTTTCCAACCATAGTGTTTTCTCTTGTGGGGAACCTGCCTCCTGTGCTACCTTGAGAGTGTCATCAGTGACTGCTGGGAGTAACTCTGGTGCTTTGGTAACCAACATCTGGAACTGTGGTATGTACCCTGCTTTGTCTTTGGCTGCTCTGTCTGCTGCATTGTTTCCCCAAGCTAAGAAGTTATCAGCTTTGTTATGGCCTTTACATTTTAGCAATGCTAATTTGCTTGGTAACATTACTGCTTCCGCTAGCTTTTTGATGTCCTTTTCATGTTTAATGGGAACATTGGATGAAGTTACAAATCCTGCTCTCATCCACTGGCGCATTTCAACATGAATTATTCCATGGACATAAGCTGAGTCTGTGTAGATGTTAACTTCCTTTCCATCTGATAGTTCTAACGCTGCAGTGACTCCTCTTAGTTCTGCCAACTGTGCTGAGACTTTCCCTGTTACCCTTTCAGCTGCTCTTTCTTCAAACTCTCTTATGCCTGTCTGACTTACCACTGCATAGGCTGCCTGGAGCCCATAGATGGGGTGCCTAAAGCAGCAACCATCTGTGAATAAGTTTTCTGCTTCTGGGATTGGTTCCTCCCTGAGATCCATTCTCAACTTCACATCCTGTATGACCTTGTCCTCACATCGGTGTGGTTCTCCACTGCCCATGTTGTCTGCGCTATTCACGCCCTCATGTGAATAGGTTATGTGTGCTTCTGTCAAAGTTTTCTCAAGTCTTGTCTGTCTGGTGGATGACATGGTGAATGCGCTGGAGTTAACAAATGAGACAATGCTGTGTGTTGTCAAAACTGTCAATGGGTGCCGCATCACGATGTGTGAAATTTTGTTTAAAATCCGAGCTGTTCCTGCTGCATGTCGTGTGCATGGAGGTTCTCTGTTTTCCACTCTATCCAGTGTTATGCTAATGTACATCAGTATCGACCTACATCCCCCCTTTTTCTGAAATAGGATTCCGTTTACGGTATTCTCATTCTCAGAAATGTCAAGGAAGAAAGGCAACATGTATGATGCAGAAGCCAGTGCTGTTACCTGGGACAAGGATTGTTTCAGAGAGATGAATCCTGATTCTGCTGTCTGAGTCCAGTCAAGTGTTGCTGTCAAGTTTCTGATACCTTTGTCGTTAATCAGAGCTCTGAGCTCTGCAGTCCTTGGGTTGTACTCAGGTATGTAATGTCGGCTGTAGCCTGTCAGGCCCAGAAAAGATAACATGTCTTTTACAGTTTTAGGTTTCGGGTGGTTCAAAATGAGCTCCTGGTGCGATGCTGACATGCCTGTACCTGCCGGAGAGATGAGCCTGCCCAAAAATGCAACCTCCTTGCGGGTACACTGCAGTTTCTTTTTGGATACCTTGAACCCTGTTGTGTGCAGGCGCACCAGTAAATTACGGGTGGCTTCCAGACAAGAGGCTGCTGAAGGGGCTGCAATAAGCAAGTCATCCACATATTGTATCAAAACCACTCCCTCTGGTAATGAAACCCCGTCCAATTGTTCCCTCAAAACTTTGTTGAAAATTCCTGGGGATAAACTGAATCCCTGAGGAAGTCTGGTGTACTGCAATCTTTCTTTGTCAATGGTAAATGAGAAAATCGGTCTCATTTCTTCTGCCAATGGAATGCAGAAGAAAGCATTTGCAAGATCAATACATGTGAACCACGTGTGCTCTGGAGTAATGTTGCAAATGGCTGTGTAGGGATTTGGAACTGGTATCAAAGGAGTAGTAGTGATAGCGTTGATAGCTCTAAGATCATGTGCCATTCTGTAGTCCCCATTGGGCTTGTGTACTGGTAAAATAGGTGTGTTCCAATCACTGTGGGAGGGTTCCAAAACGCCTGCCTTCTTAAGACCTTCCACTGCCTGGGTCACCCCTTCTCGAGCCAACGATTTTAACGGGTACTGAGAGAGATGAACCGGAAGTTCCGTATCAACAGTGAAGGTAATTGGAGCAGCTTTTGAACAAAAACCCACGTCATGAGAGTTGCTTGACCACAAGTCAGGAGGGAGGTCACGTATCATGTCTGCTGTAAATGGATGATCCGTTTTCTCCCTACCATGATGTCTGTCTACCTCGTGCCTTTCCATAAAGATGCATTCCTGTGTCTGAATCTTAAGTGCATAGGCACTGTGTGAAGGAGAGAAGGTAAGTGATGCTACCTGTGTGGGCTCCCAGTCCTCGACCTCTAACAGTGCTTTGACCATGGGACCCAGTTCTTTAGCTTCGTAACCTTTCCTAATGGCTAGGGAAATGTGTGGGGTGGCTTCAGAAGACATACGGTACCAATATTGTTGTTCGTCAGTTAGATCAATTGCTGCGGCTACCCCTGCTTGGCCAATATATAACTTAACTGCATCTACCTCCCACGTAGCCATTGCTACCTCTGCATCAAAGGCATAGGCGTAGGTTTGGTCATCCTGTCTATCATAGTACAGAGTAAGATGGGGAGGGTCAGGAGGAGGCCCGTAAGGGCGGAGGAGATTGATCCAGGGCTTCCACTGTTGAAAGATAGAAAAGAGTCCGTGGTTCTCCTGCGGCCGGTCTAGCCGGCCCCAGTATATAGTTGCATACTGGGTAGCCTCTGCGGCTGTAGGCTGGGATATCATCATCTGGGAGCCTGTTCTGATTGTGGACAATGAACAGTTCAACTTAGTACCATCGGGAAATGAAATGATGAGACCATCAGGGGAACAGAGGATAGAGGCATTGGCTTTGATCAAAACGTCTCTGCCCATGAGGTTGGCCGGACTTTGGGGTGCAAGGATGTACTGATGGAAAAAAACCTGGCCTGCTATCTTAGTGGTCAGAGGTGTTGAGAGCGGTACCTGTTCTATATGTCCCGAAAACCCCATGACTGCGACAGTATCATCTGAACTGGATTTGTCGAATTCAGGAGTGTTGATAGTAGAATATCGAGCCCCAGAATCGACCAAAAACGGCAGTGAAATCTGCTTAATAGTCATGTTAATGTAAGGATCCGCCAGGCCCGTACATTCTGGGTTCCCCGGGCCCCTTCATTGTGGGTAATACCCCTTCTCCGGATCATACTGCACGTACTGTCCACCAGGGACCGCCACTGCGTTCGGAGCCATATGTCCATTCTGAGCTTGACCCTGTTGTGCTATCTCATGGTTCTGCTGGTAATACTGCATGTCTTTTCTGGTTCCTTGTCCGCCACTTTGTCTCCCTTGTCCCTTTCCTCTTTGTGGAGGTGGTGGGCCATGCGGGCACTCCCTCCACCAATGGTCAGACTGACCACACGTGAAGCACACCCTCTGGGCTGTTGGTCCTTGGAAGCCCCTTCTGGGAGCTCCCCTACCCCCACCACCCCTCTGTGTCTGTGTAGCAGGATTAAAGACATATGGAGCCACATTGTAAGCAGGAGCCGGAGGCGGATACACCCCAGGGAAAGGCCAGAACGGAGCTGGCTGTTGGGCCAGAACCACAGGGGCTTTCGGCACATCACTATCTGAGCGGACAACAAGCTGTTTGGCACTTTTCTTCTCGGTTTGTACTGCCTTACGGGCTAATTCTAGCTGTGTGCGGAGGAGCTGGACTCTTAACTCTTCCTCCTCTGTCTTTGTCTTGGTAAGTACCTTATTGTATTTACCCATGTGGTGGGCCAAGTGCCTTTCCCACGTCTGTGTAGGCAGATGGTCTGCCTCTGGATTGTCTTCCATAAGAGCTTTAATCTCTGCTGGAACTGCAGCAAGAATTGCTTTGCGGAACATCTGTTTGTGTTGATCATTATTGTCTGGACTACAATCAGTGGCTGTAGTGTACTGCTCCCTGGATCTGAGCAACATGGTTGCTGCAGCCTCTCCAGGAGTGAATGTGAATGCTAGCGACCCATACCCGCCCCCTGTTTGTGGGAAATGCTCTCTCATGGCGACGCTCAATTGGCTGTGTATGTTGTTCGTGATGATGGGAAGATCGTCCCGATACTTTCCTGTTCCCACCCTTTCTTCAACTCGCTGAACTTCATACGCACTCGTCTGCTGAGCCAAAATTCGCCTGAAATCCCCAATGCAGATACTCTGCCCTGTTGTGATATCAGCAAACTTCCTCATCCAATTTCTCCCTCCCTCCGTAGGTAGGGGCATTCTGTCAACCAGTGCGTGAATGTCACCCATAGTGAACGGGTGGTATGTCGACCCTCCAGTTGGGAGGGCGACTAGTGGCAAGGTCAAAACAACCTGTTCATCAGGATTCTTGTCACGTTGTCTCTGGCTACGTCTCACCATCTGAGGTAATTCAGCTACTGTCTCTTGGTCAGTTTCTGAAATCTGTCCTGTCATGGTTATAACCTGAACTCTGTTTTTTTTTTTTTTATGGTGTCTACAGTTCGATTCTGGTTCCTTCATCAGTGCAGACACATACTGATTAGAAATGTGTCTGTCTTCGTCTGAGTCCGAACCGTCCAAGTCATCGTTTTGGTCAATATTTTCCCTCTCAGAAGAAGAAGAGCTCGTTGCGCTATTGGAGCATGTCTAGTCTGTCTGGATCTCTCTGCAAATGGTTCTCCATTTAAACTAGCGTTTCTTAATGGTGAGAGTCTAGGGGAGGTTTCTCTGGACATAGTATGCACTCTACCCCTGTGTCTGTCCTTTCTTTCACGCTCAATCTCACCCTGTTCTCTCTCTCTGAATGTTGTTTCTTCCCACCACACTCGTTCTTTGTAAGCCTCCTTTCGTTCATTTTCTTCCTTATCAGTTATGTGTCTAATTGCTATCAATTCAGCTACCGTAGGTTCCTCATTGGTATCTGTCTTTGGAGTCAACAATGTCCTCAGTCTAATCACTTGTTCTTCGCAAAATTTGGCCTTGGTAACTGGTGGGGTGTTGCTCTCTTTAGCTGCTAGCTGATGAGGGGTAGTTATGGTGGTGTGCCCCGTTTTTATTTCTGATTCTGAAGCTTCTCTATTGTCTGACGGTTGTGTGTTAACTGAGCTACACCTATCCCTTCTCCTGGGAGTAGAGTTGAGCCTGTTGGGAATCAGAGAGACATTTCCTGTCATTCTGAAATTCCCTCCCCTTTCGACCTCTTTTTCTAGTTCTGATTCAGAAGGTGCGTCTGTAAACAGCATCTGAAGGTTTGTCATGGGAGGGGAACTGGGTGAGGGGGGGTTAGAGGGGGAGGGAAGCGTATAGGGAGGGGGTCGGGTCTTAAAGGGGTTGTATAAATCTGGATAGAGGACGGGACCGCCCTCTGGGATGTCTGGGAGGGGCCCACCATATGGCTTCTCCTTCCTGACTGGCTCTATCACTTCTGTGGGAGGGGCTGCTATGGCGGGCAGATTTTTGGCGGGAGTTTCTCTCAGAAGGCAGGATACTGCCACTCCATTCATGACTAAGGCTGCGTTATGGCCTATTCTCCTTAGCTTGTCAACTAGCTCCCTTTTCTTGTTAAGTTTAGAAGCCCTGCCAAAACCTGCCTTCTTCTTGTTGAGAGTTTCTAATTTCTGAACCAACTGTCGCTCGTATGTATTGAGTGCTGTGGCTAGGAGACTTATTGCCTCGTCACCCTCTACTCTATTCTCTGCGATCATCTGATCGTGTAAGAAACGGAGATCCCTGCTCGCCTTTTTATGATCTCCGGGTTTAAGTCCGCTAAGTATCAATCTCTCCGCTTGTCCCCACTGTTCCCTTAAACTACCCGGAACAGGGACTCCTAATTCTCTCTCTTCACGCTCAAATTCTCCTTCCATTTTGACTTCGTTCGTATCTGCTTCTCCTAAAGGTTTTAGTTTTTTATAAAAAATACCAGGTACTTCTGTGTACTATACTTAACTAATTGTTGTAGTTTTATTCCCACCGGTATACAGTCTGATAATTGTCGGTGCGGGTGTATTTAAACCAGTTACGGCGACTCTCAAGAGCGCTTCTCCTAAAGGTTTTAATTTCTTATATAAAAATACCAGATATTTCTGCATACTATAATTAACTAATTATTGTAGTTTTATTCCCACCGGTATACAGTCTGATAATTGTCGGTGCGAGGTGTATTTAAACCAGTTACGGCGACTCTCAAGAGCGCTTCTCGGCCTCTTACGAGGGGGCGGCCCCAGGCCTGGAGTCGAAACCCAGTCTACACTAACTTTTACTCGTCACGTATATGCTATCAGATACAAATAAGATTCTACAATACTCTCAGGGACGGTCCTTTCAAATTGATGTTGAAAATATTATAATATACAACCACAGTTAATCACACTCAAAATAAATATATCTAACGTAACCCCAGATCCGTCTAAGGATTGCCTGTGTACGTTAGTCGATGAACCCCAAAACCAGAATCTTTCTAAAGATTGCTGTGTGTGTCACCTTATTTCTCAGAGTATTTCAGCTGGACTTCTTTACAAATTTCTTTTTTTATAACCACTGAAATCTCGGACGACGATTGCAGCTGGGATTCTTTACAATTTTAAAACCACTGCAATCTCGTTACACAATTAATCACACTCAAAATAAATATACTAACGTAACCCCAGATCCGTCTAAGGATTGCCTGTGTACGTTAGTCGATGAACCCCAAAACCAGAATCTTTCTAAAGATTCTGTGTGTGTCACCTTATTTCTCAGAGTATTTCAGCTGGACTTCCTTTACAAATTTCTTTTTTTATAACCACTGAAATCTCGGACGACGATTGCAGCTGGGATTCTTTATTTTTAAAACCACTGCAATCTCGTTACACAATTAATCATATTCCCCGTACAGTCTAGTTGACTTTTATAGTGCGATGTATATTTCAACAGATGGAGAGACTTCCAAAAGCGCTTCGACACCCTCTTCCGAGGATGTGGCTTTTGGCAAGGAGTCGAAACCCAGTCTACAGAATCTCTTTATCGTCACGTTTAGTCTTCTAGATTAACCCCACAGCAAGAGTTTGCGAGATCCGGTCATTTCAAATTGATTTTGAAAGTTGCGTTTCTCCTCTTGAAATACCCCACATATAACACCACTGCAGCTCCTCTTTGAGACTGGAAAGTGTTATTCTGTAGTACTGTTCCCTCTACCGTAAGACTAAAACACTGAAAAATGCCGCTGACAACTCTAAAATTTTGTAGTATAGCCAATCACAGATTTTGATAATAACAGGTATCTGCTCACCTTTCAGTTGTGGGGCGCCCTGGTTTAGTTGTCAGAGGTATTCGAGGTGTCTTCCCTGGACCGTTCGTCCGCTGGCTGCCAGTGTTCCTTCTATGAGACCCTACTCATCACGTCGGTCGGTCACCAAATTGTTGGGTTTTGGAGCACCACCCCTCTGAGTGGCTGAAGGTTCAAACCCGCTCCGCGCTGTTCGTTTGATGAGTGGTCTGCTATGAAAGGAAGGGCTCAGACTCAGAGATATGAGATTTAACAATAAACTGATTTAATGGTAGAAAACAACAGTACAATATAACGAAGTACTTCGGGCCTGGGTTCTTTCACCGTGCGATGTACGTATCAGACAGTCAAACCGAACAGAGGCCCCGTTGGTACAAAATTCACAATATTTATGCACACATATGCAGAGGAGTTCTGAGGGAGGAGTTGTGTCGGTTTCTCCTCCCTAGGTGTTCGGACTCACTCCTGGGCGCCGGTCAGTCTCTGGCCATCTTTTATGGCATTCCTACCATAAACCATCTATGGCAGGCGTACCATAAACAACCATGGGTTGAACGGGGGTCTGAGGTCCCAATATCCCAATCTTTCCCTCAGTACAATCTCTGCATAGACTCAATGGTGTCAGTTTTATTACCTTTCTCCTGCAAAAAACCCCCCTCCCTCCTATCCGGTCATATACAACTGAATCCACTACATTCCTAAGTCACGCACACACAATTGAGCACAGTAAACAAAGGAAAATAAGAACATTTGGTCTAGTTTCATAAGCATACATTTTACACAGATGATATGTGGGTCAAAGTTATAATTATATTTTAACAGGTTATGCAGGTTCCTTTACTCGGTGGAACAACAAGTGTCTTTGGACCACGTTTAGCTATCTCAGAAGGACATGTTTCCCACTGTCTCTGTCTCAGAGTTAGTCGTCTCATAACTGTCAGTGTTTGTCAGTCTGAATATCTAGGTTAGCTACGTTAGCTAGCTAGCTCACAGCAGGTCTGCAGTGACATCAGATGGAGTCATGTGATCACATTGTTAAAAATAGACCATAAAATAATGTTATATCTGCAGCGTTTTCCCGATGGAGGAGTGCTAGAGGGTTAGAAGAAGGTGCAAAAACTAAAAAAATACTTGCAAAAAAATACGACCCAATCTCACAGAGAAGCTGATTCGAACAGGAAATATATTCCATGTGTTTTGGTACATATAAAGACTCTTATTGCACTATTTCACTTGTTTTACTCTTTTTATTAATTATCTTTTTGTATTTACTTGCACCATTTTTTTCGGTTTTTCTGTGTTATTGTGTTGCTCTGTTGGAGGAGCCTGTGACCTCAGATTTTCATCGTCATAACTCCACTGTAGCTGTGCACGTATGACCAATGAAAGCCTTGAACCTGGAACCTTGGTACAGAAGAGGATCAGAAGCCACAGGTAAAACCAGATTTATTTTGAGTCTATAGTCAGATTTCAAATATGCCTTTTCACCCATGTTGGTGAAGCATGGCGGTTATTCTGTTTATACACATTTAACAGACAGAATCTCTCAGGATTATTAACAGACGACCTCTGCGTTAACGACAGATCCTACAGGTCTCCAGCTTGTTTCACTGCAGGTTAATCCCCGGTATCAATAACTTTATTTAACCATAAACGTCTTAATGTCAGTTCCTCTTCAACTGGTACAGAGCTTTGTGACTGTGATGCTGCCCGACACTGCCTGTACAACCAGCCACACACACACACACACAACACACACACACACACACACACACACACACACACACACACAGCTGAGTGTGTTATAAGGCGCACAGAGAGATGCATGCTGGGACTCTTTGTAGCCTGCTCAGTCCCTGGGGGGCATTGTGTGTGTGTGTGTTTGTGTGTTTGTGTGTTTGTGTGTGGTGTGTGTACTCACTGGCCTGGATGATATGAACACCAGAGATGAAACAGTGAGGTCATACGTGTCCTACTTCCTGTTCACAGCTACAGGCATAGCAGGTTATCGTCAAGAGGCTAATGCTAACGGACAGTAGCTAACGGACGAAAGCTAACGGACAGTCGCTAACGGACAGTAGCTAACGGACGAAAGCTAGCGCAACGACACTAAAGTCAACATGTAGCATGACGGGGACAATAAAAACTAAATAAAGACAATACAGAAATATTTTTTACCTGAACACAAAGGGGAGTGGCTAAACAACACACACCTGAGAGCTGGAGGAAGCAGTGTCTCTATTTTAAAGAGTCCTCTCCTGCTGATGTTCAGGTGTATATCAGTATGTAGTGTCTCTACTTTAAAGAGTCCTCTCCTGCTGATGTTCAGGTGTATATCAGTATGCAGTGTCTCTACTTTAAAGAGTCCTCTCCTGCTGATGTTCAGGTGTATATCAGTATGTAGTGTCTCTACTTTAAAGAGTCCTCTCCTGCTGATGTTCAGGTGTATTCAGTATGTAGTGTCTCTACTTTAAAGAGTCCTCTCCTGCTGATGTTCAGGTGTATATCAGTATGTAGTGTCTCTACTTTAAAGAGTCCTCTCCTGCTGATGTTCAGGTGTATATCAGTATGTAGTGTCTCTACTTTAAAGAGTCCTCTCCTGCTGATGTTCAGGTGTATATCAGTATGTAGTGTCTCTACTTTAAAGAGTCCTCTCCTGCTGATGTTCAGGTGTATATCAGTATGTAGTGTCTCTACTTTAAAGAGTCCTCTCCTGCTGATGTTCAGGTGTGTATCAGTATGTAGTGTCTCTACTTTAAAGAGTCCTCTCCAGCTATAGGAGACGTATGAAACCAATAGAACACTACAGGAAGCAGAACAGGAACTCTTTAAAGATGAAGGATGTTTCTCTCTCTGCATCACGTCTGATCTGGGGTTACATCACTGTAATATAAATACAATTAAACATTAAAACTTACAGAGGAAAACACGGAGCTGTGTGTGTGTGCGTGTGTGTGGTGTGTGTATGTGTGTATGTGTGTGTGTTTGTGTGTTTATTTTTTATTTATTTTTTTATTGTTTGTGTGTGTGTATGTGTCTGTGTGTGTTTGTGTGTTTGTGTGTGTGTTTGTGTGTGTCTGTGTGTGTGTGTGTATGTGTCTGTGCGTGTGTTTGTGTGTATGTGTGTGTGTGTTTGTGTGTGTGTGTATGTGTCTGTGTGTGTGTGTGTGTATGTGTCTGTGTGTGTGTCTGTGTTTGTGTGTGTGTGTGTTAATTATAAGGTGTATCTGCGAGCGGAGGGGAATGCTTGTTTCCGTGGCAACCGCAGTAGGGATGTGGGGCTGCGTCCCCGTTTCCGTGGCAACAACAGAGGGTTGATCAATGTGATTTCAGAACAGAAACCACAGAAGAAGAAGAAGGGCTAACGAGGCTAACGAGGGGTTTCTTCTCCTTCTTCTTCTTCTGCTGTTGATCTGCTGTTGATCCCACGGGACGTCTGTTTGTTTACTGATGATGGATCACAGGTGAAGAGTCGATGCTCACCTGTCGCTACCCCCCCCAATATATACATGCACACACACACTGTCCCTCAGGAGTCATGTAGCATTTATTTACATTAGTTGTGCGTCTCTTATTTGTCGTCTTGTGTCCTCTCTGACTCCCTGAGGTCCTCACAGGTAGTTCTTATCTCTGTGATGGTTTACAGAGATCAGGAGTTGCTCTGCTCGTCTTGTGTCCTCTCTGACTCCCTGAGGTCCTCACAGGTAGTTCTTATCTCTGTGATGGTTTACAGAGATCAGGAGTTGCTCTGCTCGTCTTGTGTCCTCTCTGACTCCCTGAGGTCCTCACAGGTAGTTCTTATCTCTGTGATGGTTTACAGAGATCAGGAGTTGCTCTGCTCGTCTTGTGTCCTCTCTGACTCCCTGAGGTCCTCACAGGTAGTTCTTATCTCTGTGATGGTTTACAGAGATCAGGAGTTGCTCTGCTCGTCTTGTGTCCTCTCTGACTCCCTGAGGTCCTCACAGGTAGTTCTTATCTCTGTGATGGTTTACAGAGATCAGGAGTTGCTCTGCTCGTCTTGTGTCCTCTCTGACTCCCTGAGGTCCTTTGTGGCTGTTATCTGTCTCTGGATGTTAGTCTAATGTCCTCTGTTTGCATGGTTTGCATCTCTATGGTTTTAATTCCTTTCCGCTGTCTCTGTGGTACCTATGCGTCGTCTAATGGTCGATTTGCATTTCTTTGTGGTGATAATGCATTCATTTTAGTTTCTTTAAAATCACCATCCAATCTTTTGTTTTGTACAATTTGATCCCAATGTTTACAAAGTCCAACCCATTCACACACGTCAAATAGATTCAGCTAAATAACAACATGACTCCTCTCAGTCTCACGCTGACGTCACGCCTCAATGTTCAAGTTTACATTTGTAATAAAGTCCCCTGCGGGCTTCCTTACATTTAAAGAAAGCCTGCAGTGTGAATACTCAGAAAGACCATGACTGGGAGGCTGTGGCTGTGGCTGGACTTCGAATCAGGGGGTAGCAAGTTCGAGTCCCACTGCAGTCAGCATGTCGTTGTGTCCCTGAGACACTTCACCCCAAAGTGCTCCTGTGGGGATTGTCCTCAGTATTGAGTATGTAAGTCGCTTCGGATAAAAGCGTCTAACAAGTGACATGTAATGTAATGACTGATAATATAAATATAAATACAGGTGTTTATATGTGAGGGCAGTATCAGCTTCTGTCCACCAGGGGCCCTCACACCTGCTCACCTGTCACTAAGTCACAGCTTGAGATGTGGATGTTTTGCAGTCCATCATCTAACGGGCTGATTAGAAACAGCCCATAAGGGTCATTATTTCTGTCATGTTTCCTTACAGAGAAATCACTAAATGTCATTTTAAAAGACAGTATTTCTTTAATAGGTCATATTTTCGACCTAAAATAGGATGAAAATAACTGCATGAAAACATAAAACATGTGCACATAAATCAGTTTAAAGGATTTATACATAATAAACTTTAATATTTAATAATAGTATTCCAATATAAAGGGATTTAAATGTTTAAATGAAGTCTAAATGCTCTCAGTGTTGAGGTGTGCATGTGAGCGCGGGGACGAGCACGTGTCGCTTCATTAATTCACCAAAACACCAGAGAGACGCTCGTGCACGCGCTCCAGCGGCGCAGCACCTCCTCTCCTGTCTGCGTGCACGCGCGGGGCAAGAGCGCGCGTCAGGAGGATCCAAGGACGAGCTTCAGGTCATCCGAAAGTCCGCGAGCATCCTCCGACAGACAGACACCGAGCACCGAAGAGACAGACCGGGACCGCGAGACCACCGGGACTCAGAGACTCAGAGCGGCGCGTGAGGGTCGGTGAGCGCGTGCAGAGGCGGTGAATCAACAGGACGAGATCAACAATGTCACCGGGATTAATGCCGTTAACATGTGAGAGAAAAACAGCATCCCCCCCAGAATCCGGTGAGGGAACTCACATCGTGACCGGAGATTTCCCCGCAGTTTAACATCTGATTCATTCGTTCATTAATTGCTAAAAAGCACCCTGAGAGCCGCGGGCTGAACCGGGAGGATGACCGGGATCTGAAGCTCAGAGGAGGATCAACAGGAGACAGAACACCGGGATCTGATCCGTTACCGGACCCAGAGAGGACAGTAAGTCCCTTCATCACCTGATGACCACACAGACATTTAAAATCACTATAAAAACTGTTTGTTTGTTTTAAAGTGACATGTGTTCTTATCTCTCACTGAAATCAACTCAAACCTCTTCTCTGCAGCTCTCTGACATGTCACCATCATATTCATTTATTTGGGAGAAAGGCTCAACATGTCTGATTCACATAATTGATTAATTGATTCCTATAATCATCACCTGACCCCCCCCCCCCCCCCTTAGAGAGAGCAGCATGGTCACGTGTTTGTGTTTAAAATATGCAGAAAATCAATGAACCCGTTTTTAATGTAACCTTCTGCTGCCCTTTATAAACCACAGTGAAACATAAGATAACACATTCTGTTGTATCACCATCACCAGAAGATCAGAGACGTGAAAACAAACAACTCTGAAATTAGTATATTTCAAATTGTGAGGGATAGAAACGTAAAGATGTGAGGAGTTATGAAAGATTTAAGTTTTAAATACAAAGATTAAAGTCAGAATCCTGAGTCTGATATCAGAGTGAAGCAGCCAATCAACAACACTCCAAACGAACATTCCGAAGCACGTGATTGGTCCGCAGAGAACGTGGGAGTGGCTTAAAGAAACCACGAGTTCCATTAGGTCGGCCGACATCAAGCTGCTGTTAATATTGAATGATATTCAGGATAATATGAGGTTTTGGAGCAGATCGTAATCACGGGGCGATACACACATTCTTTCACTTTCGCTAATGTTGCAAGATAGTGTGTTTGTGCTGCGTTCAGGCGGTGTGGGAAGAATCTGAGACATTATTATCTCACTGGGAACAGCCGGCGTGGGATCAACACGTTTGAAACATCATTGTGTTGTGTCCACATCACAAATGAAAGCTTATAAATACACAGAAGAACAACAACAACAACAACAACAACGTGCATTAATCAGTAAAAGTGAAGCAGCCAATCAACAACATTCCAAACGATCGATTCCGACGGACGTGATTGGTCCACAGAAGCCTTGGGCGTGGCCATTAGTTCTGCCGACTTCCAACTGTTGTAAATATGTAATGATGTTCAGGATAACATCACGCTTCGGACCTGGTCTGAACCTGGTCTGAACCTGGTCTGAACCTGGTCTGAACCGGTCTGAACGTGGTCTGAACCGGTCTGAACCTGGTCTGAACCTGGTCTGAACCTGGTCTGAACCTGGTCTGAACCTGGTCTGAACCGGTCTGAACCTGGTCTGAACCTGGTCTGAACCTGGTCTGAACCTGGTCTGAACGTGGTCTGAACCGGTCTGAACCTGGTCTGAACCTGGTCTGAACCTGGTCTGAACGTGGTCTGAACGTGGTCTGAACCGGTCTGAACCTGGTCTGAACCTGGTCTGAACCTGGTCTGAACCGGTCTGAACCTGGTCTGAACCTGGTCTGAACGTGGTCTGAACCGGTCTGAACCTGGTCTGAACCTGGTCTGAACCTGGTCTGAACCTCTGAACCGGTCTGAACCTGGTCTGAACCGGTCTGAACCTGGTCTGAACCTGGTCTGAACCTGGTCTGAACCTGGTCTGAACCGGTCTGAACCTGGTCTGAACCTGGTCTGAACCTGGTCTGAACGTGGTCTGAACCTGGTCTGAACCTGGTCTGAACCTGGTCTGAACCGGTCTGAACTGGTCTGAACCTGGTCTGAACCTGGTCTGAACCTGGTCTGAACTGGTCTGAACCTGGTCTGAACCTGGTCTGAACCCCGGGGCGATGCACTTCTTATTTGACTTTCAATAGAACTGTGAAAACGGTATTTCTGCTGCGTTCAGGTGGTGACGGAAAAATCATAAATCTTATTTTCTCACACGGAGAATTCACCTGAACGCCCTCATGTTGGACCAACAGCTCTGAGAGAACAACATGTTGCTCAGAAACACCTCAGAGGAAGAGAAACGATGCCCACCATCAGAAGAGCTCCTGAATGCACCTTCTAGATGTGAGATTAGCTCGTATGAATATATACTTTAAATCCCATCATATGTAATGGTTTGATACTGGCTGCTAATGAAAGTGAGACGCGGTGTTTAAACCTTCAGGGTGTTTCTCTGAAGCTGTAACAGAGTGATGTCATCATCCATCCCCCGAATAAAGGAGTTATTCAATGTGATAAATCACCTTTAATACGTAACGGACAGATTATACGACCTGGAGCTCATTGGATTTCTAAAGGAGAGACAAATGGTGTGTGCTGGAATATTTAACACAACATGGTTTAATAACGTTGCGATATTTCTGATCACGTACCTCGATATGCGGTGATATTGTAGGGTTAATAATTGGTGCTTTCCCAGAATCTTTAATATATAAATAATCATCAGTAGAGTGAAATTAATGACTTAGCAGTTGAAGAACACACACACACACACACACACACACACACACACCACACACACACACACACACACACACACACACACACACACACACACACACACACACACACCATGTTTCCATCACTTCAGGGGACATTACATTGACTTACATGCATTTCTTGGAGACTTACCCTAACCTTCAAGTCTTCTTCCTAAAAGAGGCGAGTCCCCACACGTGACTGTGTAAACAGATTTAGGTCCCCACAAGGATAGTAATGCTAGGTCACACACACACACACACACACACACACACACACACACACACACACACACACACACACACACACACACACCACACACACACACACACACACACACACACACACACACGTCGTGACAGACGGTCATCACGGGGGCTTCTCCTTTATTAGATATTGTAAAAAAAACAAGACGTGTAACATTTATTAGATTAGATGTATCGTCCCCAGGGGGAAATTCATTTTCACAGCACTGTACACAGCATACATACAA
The DNA here is from genome assembly GCA_011823955.1 of Dissostichus mawsoni. Taxonomy (NCBI): domain Eukaryota; kingdom Metazoa; phylum Chordata; class Actinopteri; order Perciformes; family Nototheniidae; genus Dissostichus; species Dissostichus mawsoni. The sequence goes on along the minus strand of JAAKFY010000100.1, from coordinate 362,623 downwards.
TATATAAACAACAACAACAACAACAACAGATAGCGACACTTGGCAGAACACTCAGAGAAGCCTGTTGTTAATGTCTGCAGGAACCAAGCTGTTCCCAAAGAGAGCCGTGTGTGTGTGTGTGTGTGTGTGTGTGTGTGTGTGTGTGTGTGTGTGGGTGACGTGTTGTGTGTGTGTGTGTGTGTGTGTGGGGGGGGGGGTGACGTGTGTGTGTGTGTGTGGGGGGGGGTGACGTGTGTGTGTGTGTGTGTGTGTGGGGGGGGGGTGACGTGTGTGTGTGTGGGTGACGTGTGTGTGTGTGTGTGTGTGTGTGTGTGTGTGTGTGTGTGCAGCAGTGCATCATGAATATATATAGGACATAGAACTAATAAAACAGATCAAATAGTGCAAGAAAATGTTTTGAGATGTGAAAGTAAATAAAAATAGTGAAAGAAGAGTCTGTACACAAGTTAGGGGAATATGATATGTTAGATAAATAATCAGCAAGATGCAAACAGATGGATGTTCTGGATGTTCTTCACAGAGTTCAGGTGGTTAACAGTCTGATGGCCTGAGGGAGGAAACTGTCTCTGAGTCTGGGGGTTTTAGACCTGATGAGTTCACCAGAGTCCCGTGAGCTCAGCTGGTCATGTGACCTCAGCTGGTCATGTGACCTCTGTTCTGGAGCCAGGACGGTGTCGCTGAGTGAGGAAAGAGACCAGCGTCTGTTTGACCGTTATGATGCACCCTCCGGTACTCAGAGTGCAGTAACACACCCTGCCTCAGGATGCACTCGACAAAGCAAGAAGTACGCGGACGGTTCATTTCGCAGTAATGAACAACTCCTTGAGAAATATAAATGACCAGAATATTGATTTTAAAATGATTGTATTGATAGAAATCCCTCTGATTCTAGTCATGTCTCCATTACCTCTTAACCTCTTCCCTTTTTGTATTTTCTTGTCCGGTTCATCATCAATCCAGTCAAGTTTCCTGTTTTCCAAGAATATAAAAACGTTCCATGGTGTTTTTTACCGGACTCCAATCCGCTGTACTCTGAGGTTACTGACAATCAGCTAATGTTAGCATGCTAACATGCAAAGCTAAGATTCTAAACTCGAGCATGATGTTAGACACCTGACCGTCACCTGACTCACTCTGGCAGCGGACATCGTTTGAATCCTTATTTTTCATTGATATTTTCCTATTCATTTCAGATTGTAATCCTTATTGTTCCTTCTCCTCTTCCTTCCAGTGGAGCTGCACGGCCTCCTGCTGGCGCTGCTGCAGCTGCTCTCGGTGGCCAGGGGGGGCTGCGAGCCTCGACAGGTGAACCTGGGAGCCGTTCTGAGTCAGAAGAGATACGAGCAGGTGTTCAAAGAGGCTGTGAGCGCCGCCAACCTGCTGTACGGGAAGGACAAGTTCAGGATGAACGCCATCTCCGTCACTCACAAGCCCAACGCCATCCAGATGGCCCTGTCCGTGTGCGAAGACCTCATCTCCAACCAGGTGAGACTCACTCTGTCACCTGACCTCATCTCCAACCAGGTGAGACTCACTCTGTCACATGACCTCATCTCCAACCTGGTGAGACTCTAGGCTTGTTTGAGATGAGCTGCGGCTCGCCTCCAAAGTAGACGAGAATAGCCGATTGCAGCCGGGGGAGGTCTCAAAAAGCTCGCCTGAAGTCGGACAGCTCGGAGTCGGCTTGACCAGTTTGCATTTATAAAGAATGCACAAATGTGTATAATCGTTATTGTCAGATATGTACTAAGTAAATACATTTGTTCCTGCTCAAGATTAGATTCAACTTTATTGTTATTGCACAGATTACAGGAGACAACGAAATGCAGTTTAGCTTCTAACCAGGAGTGCAACAAGCAGTAGAGTGAAAAGTAATGTACACAATCTACAGAATACAATATAGAATGAATTGAATGATGAATAAACAGTGAGGGGTATGAATACACTAGATATACACAGCAGCCTGTGAGCAGTATGAGCAGTATGAACAGTGTGTATGAATACACTAGATCCGGGGTAGCCAACACGGTGCCCGCGGGCACTTAGTCGCCCGCGGGGCATGTTCTAAAAATAGCGATGTACCAGCGAGTCGTTTCCCAAGTCGGACAAAATGACTAACCATCATGCAACGCACGAGCAAGACGGCGGTCGCAATTGCGCAGGTCTGCGTCGGTCTCGCTCATCTGAAACGAGCCTTTTGACTGTCACATGACTATCACCTGACTATCACATGACCATCACATGACCTCATCTCCAACCAGGTGAGACTCACCCTGTCACATGACTATCACCTGACTATCACATGACCATCACATGACCTCATCTCCAACCAGGTGAGACTCACCCTGTCACATGACTATCACCTGACCTCATCTCCAACCAGGTGAGACTCACCCTGTCACATGACTATCACCTGACCTCATCTCCAACCAGGTGAGACTCACCCTGTCACATGACTATCACCTGACCTCATCTCCAACCAGGTGAGACTCAGACTGTCACCTGACCTCATCTCCAACCAGGTGAGACTAATTCTGTCACATGACCTCATCTCCAACCAGGTGAGACTCAGACTGTCACATGACCTCATCTCCAACCAGGTGAGACTAATTCTGTCACATGACCTCATCTCCAACCAGGTGAGACTCAGACTGTCACCTGACCTCATCTCCAACCAGGTGAGACTAATTCTGTCACATGACCTCATCTCCAACCAGGTGAGACTCAGACTGTCACATGACCTCATCTCCAACCAGGTGAGACTCAGACTGTCACCTGACCTCATCTCCAACCAGGTGAGACTCAGACTGTCACATGACCTCATCTCCAACCAGGTGAGACTCAGACTGTCACATGACCTCATCTCCAACCAGGTGAGACTCAGACTGTCACATGACCTCATCTCCAACCAGGTGAGACTCAGACTGTCACATGACCTCATCTCCAACCAGGTGAGACTCAGACTGTCACATGACCTCATCTCCAACCAGGTGAGACTCAGACTGTCACATGACCTCATCTCCAACCAGGTGAGACTCAGACTGTCACCTGACCTCAACTCCAACCAGGTGAGACTCAGACTGTCACATGACCTCATCTCCAACCAGGTGAGACTCAGACTGTCACCTGACCTCAACTCCAACCAGGTGAGACTCAGACTGTCACATGACCTCATCTCCAACCAGGTGAGACTCAGACTGTCACCTGACCTCAACTCCAACCAGGTGAGACTCAGACTGTCACATGACCTCATCTCCAACCCTGTCACCTAACGAAAGTCGTAACAGGAATACAAATTGCGAATTTCCACTCGCCGCTCTCTGTAGAGCGCCGTGTCAGTGCTTCACTATCAAATCCATTCCACTTGCTTATTGAGAGAATGCCCAAATAATGAAACTCCATCCCATGTTTTCACTGCTACTTTGTACCAAGGCAGATTCTCAGAGCCGTACACATGCTGCGTTCTGTGCGTAGCTGTGTCTTTAGTTGTGAGCCCAGTGGCGATCATCTGTCATATCATACAATAAAGCCATCGAAAAGAATAGGATACAGCAGTACAAGTTATTCTGGGTCTTTGTGTGTCATAGCTCGGCTGTGTGTGTGGCACGAGCGCATTTTGTGTGAGCGAGCGAGAGAGAGGGCGCTAACGCACATAAGGAGTTGTTTCTACAACAAGCAGGAGGAGGGCTCTCTCCTGTCAGCTCAGGGAGCTGAAGGACTCTCTGAGGGTTTAGATAGTTCACTTTAGTCTAAGTTATCTCAGGGTCTCATTTATGTAAACAAGTATTTCCAAGGCACTCCTTCATATGATCATTATACAAAACAAGAGAATAACAGGTTTGAAATAATTCCAACTCATACTATAGGACAGTAACACAAGAATACAGTTTAAAAGGGGAGTGATTTGTAAAATATGCATAAAGAAAAAGTAAATCTGTTTCATCTGGGTGTTGAGAGATGTATCCATAGATCTCTCTACATGTAGAGAGATGTATCCATAGATCTCTCCATGTAGAGAGATGTATCCATAGATCTCTCTACATGTAGAGAGATGTATCCATAGATCTCTCTACATGTAGAGAGATGCATCCATAGATCTCTCTACATGTAGAGAGATGCATCCATAGATCTCTCCATGTAGAGAGATGTATCCATAGATCTCTCTACATGTAGAGAGATGTATCCATAGATCTCTCTACATGTAGAGAGATGCATCCATAGATCTCTACATGTAGAGAGATGTATCCATAGATCTCTACATGTAGAGAGATGTATCCATAGATCTCTACATGTAGAGAGATGTATCCATAGATCTCTACATGTAGAGAGATGTATCCATAGATCTCTCCATGTAGAGAGATGTATCCATAGATCTCTCCATGTAGAGAGATGTATCCATAGATCTCTCCATGTAGAGAGATGTATCCATAGATCTCTCCATGTAGAGAGATGCATCCATAGATCTCTACATGTAGAGAGATGTATCCATAGATCTCTCTACATGTAGAGAGATGTATCCATAGATCTCTCCATGTAGAGAGATGTATCCATAGATCTCTCTACATGTAGAGAGATGTATCCATAGATCTCTCTACATGTAG
>JAAKFY010000100.1:305522-353022 GCA_011823955.1 Dissostichus mawsoni | reverse complement strand
CAGTGTCCTTTCCTGTACAAAATACTGAGTTTTTTATTAAAAGGTTGGCTTTTTTCTGAAAATATATAAATTCTGACTTTTTCTCAAAATATCAAAATTCTGACTTTTTCTAAAAATTCTGACTTTTTCTAAAAATTCTGACTTTTTCTAAAAATTCTGACTTTTTCTAAAAATTCTGACTTTTTCTCAAAATTCGGACTGTTTCTCAAAATTCGGAATTTTCTCAAAATTCGGACTGTATCTCAAAATTTGGAATTTTTCTCAAAATTCGGACTTTTTCTCAAAATTCGGACTTTTTCTCAAAATATCAAAATTCTGACTTTTTCTCAAAATATCAAATTCTGACTTTTTCTCAAAATATCAAAATTCTGACTTTTTCTAAAAAATTCTGACTTTTTCTAAAAATTCTGACTTTTTCTCAAAATTCGGAATTTTTCTCAAAATTCGGACTTTTCTCAAAATATCAAAATTCTGACTTTTTCTCAAAATATCAAAAATTCGGACATTTTTCTGTCTCGCGGTATTTCTCATACTATTCTTGAAATGTTTATTGGTCATAAACACATAGTATTAGCGGTAATGCAGCGTGAATAAGTGAGAGTTAAGGACGGTGTGTTTAGTGTGTAACTCCACGCGTCATTCTCCTTATATTCACAAAATACTATTAGCTACAGGCTACAGGCTACAGGCTACAGGCTACAAACAATAATTATTCTAACACTGGAAGTCCAAGTGTCGCTCACACTCGGTCCGGGGGGAAAACACTGCTTCAGTAAATAATGTCTATTTCAGAGTACCCCGGAGTATCGCAGCGCCCAGTAAACTCTCCAGTTCGTTCCACAGGGTTCAGAAGAGTGATGAAATGTTCACGTGTTTATCAGTCCGCTGAACGCAGGGTGATTTCAACACCACACTGACGGTCAGTTCGCCCAGAGCACAGAACAAATATTTCTCGTCAGTTTTATTTTTATATAAACCATAAAAAATTATATTTCTCGGCCTGTCAGTTCTGCCTCATATTTTGTCTTTAGATATTGATATACTAGGTTGTCAGGATACTAGAAATGTAGTATTTGACACCTCCAAATACCATTTAAATTTAAGGATTCCTGAAACCAATTAAATACCCGATAAAAAAATCTAAAAATCTATCCCACGTGCATCAACATACTCTCCTTTTATCACGGTACGTTTAGTAGTTTCTGTCAGGAAGAAAGACACCAGAGAGGGCAACAGTACACATCCTTTACTCAAGTAGAAGTACAGATACTCGTGTTTAAAAATACTCTGGTAAAAGTAGAAGTACTAACTAAACTTCTTTACTCAAGTAAAAGTAAAGAAGTTTGAGCTTTGAAATGTACTTAAGTAAAAAGCACCCATAACTTTGTGTCCTTAGGCGCTTTCACTCCGGAGTGCTTTCCCCAGGAATCCTTCCGATAGTTCCTGGGTTTGCGTTCACACCAAACAAATCTGGAACTAGAACTTTTTTTGGCGAACCTTTTCACCCCTTTTCAGTCCCTGCTAGAGAGGTGGTACTTCCTGGGGAGAAAAGGTTCCCATTTCTGATTGGCGGGCGGATTGCAAACCATGCCCTGTAAAACTCCCAAAAGTTTTGTGAAGCCGCCATTGTATTTGCTGGCATTAGCATTATTAGCATTAGCATTAGCCCAGCGCACCAACGGAGAGAGACTAATTTATGGCAGTACAAAAAAAACGTGGGAGCGGTGGAGTGATGAGGAGGACTGGTGGGCCAGTCCACAACTCCGGGGACTTCCGGCCGGGGACTTCGGGTGGCAGTATATGCCGTGAAGTAGTTTGCTGCCTGCCAGTAAACCCAAAGCAGAAGAAGAAGAAGTGACGTCAGCGGCTTCATTTGCCTAATCCTCCCTCAGGGACTCATTCCGGTGTGAACGCGATCTGCTCTTTAGTTCATCAGAACTTAAAGAGTTCTGATGAACTAAGTACTGGGAACTAAGTATGGCAAAGTACTTGGTGTGAAAAGCGCCTCTTGAGCAAGACATTTCACCCTAGTTTTCTGTATTCACTGTTCCATGTCTGATATGTGTAATATGTAGTGATGTAAAGCGCTTTGAGCATTCGGAAAAGTGCTCTAATCAATTTAATGAAACATAGATTAAAAATAAAGTTATGAGCCGTTTTCAAAATGTAAGAAGTAGAAAGTACAGGTATTTGTGTTCAACATGGAAGAAGTAGAAAGTACAGGTATTTGTGTTCAACATGGAAGAAGTAGAAAGTACAGGTATTTGGGTTCAACATGTGAGAAGTAGAAAGTACAGGGATTTGTGTTCAACATGGAAGAAGTAGAAAGTACAGGTATTTGGGTTCAACATGTAAGAAGTAGAAAGTACAGGTATTTGGGTTCAACATGTAAGAAGTAGAAAGTACAGGTATTTGGGTTCAACATGTGAGAAGTAGAAAGTACAGGTATTTGGGTTCAACATGTAAGAAGTAGAAAGTACAGGTATTTGGGTTCAACATGTAAGAAGTAGAAAGTACAGGTATTTGGGTTCAACATGTGAGAAGTAGAAAGTACAGGTATTTGGGTTCAACATGTAAGAAGTAGAAAGTACAGGTATTTGTGTTCAACATGTAAGAAGTAGAAAGTACAGGTATTTGGGTTCAACATGTAAGAAGTAGAAAGTACAGGTATTTGGGTTCAACATGGAAGAAGTAGAAAGTACAGGTATTTGGGTTCAACATGGAAGAAGTAGAAAGTACAGGTATTTGGGTTCAACATGTAGAAAGTACAGGTATTTGGGTTCAACATGTAAGAAGTAGAAAGTACAGGTATTTGGTTCAACATGTAAGAAGTAGAAAGTACAGGTATTTGGGTTCAACATGTAAGAAGTAGAAAGTACAGGTATTAGGGTTCAACATGTAAGAAGTAGAAAGTACAGGTATTTGGGTTCAACATGGAAGAAGTAGAAAGTACAGGTATTTGGGTTCAACATGTAAGAAGTAGAAAGTACAGGTTTGGGTTTCAACATGTAAGAAGTAGAAAGTACAGGTATTTGGGTTCAACATGTAAGAAGTAGAAAGTACAGGTATTTGGGTTCAACATGTAAGAAGTAGAAAGTACAGGTATTTGGGTTCAACGTGTAAGAAGTAGAAAGTACAGGTATTTGGGTTCAACATGTAAGAAGTAGAAAGTACAGGTATTTGTGTTCAAACATGTAAGAAGTAGAAAGTACAGGTATTTGGGTTCAACATGTAAGAAGTAGAAAGTTCAGGTATTTGGGTTCAACATGTAAGTAGTAGAAAGTACAGGTATTTGTGTTCAACATGTAAGAAGTAGAAAGTTCAGGTATTTGGGTTCAACATGTAAGAAGTAGAAAGTACAGGTATTTGGGTTCAACATGTGAGAAGTAGAAAGTACAAGTATTTGGGTTCAACATGTAAGAAGTAGAAAGTACAGGTATTTGGGTTCAACATGTAAGAAGTAGAAAGTACAGGTATTGTGTTCAAAGTGTGAGAAGTAGAAAGTACAGGTATTTGGGTTCAACATGTAAGAAGTAGAAAGTACAGGTATTTGGGTTCAACATGTAAGAAGTAGAAAGTACAGGTATTTGTGTTCAACATGTAAGAAGTAGAAAGTACAGGTATTTGGGTTCAACATGTAAGAAGTAGAAAGTACAGGTATTTGGGTTCAACATGTAAGAAGTAGAAAGTACAGGTATTTGTGTTCAACATGTAAGAAGTAGAAAGTTCAGGTATTTGGGTTCAACATGTGAGAAGTAGAAAGTACAGGTATTTGGGTTCAACATGTGAGAAGTAGAAAAGTTCAGGTATTTGGGTTCAACATGTAAGAAGTAGAAAGTACAGGTATTTGGGTTCAAAATGTAAGAAGTAGAAAGTACAGGTATTTGGGTTCAACATGGAAGAAGTAGAAAGTACAGGTATTTGGGTTCAACATGGAAGAAGTAGAAAGTACAGGTATTTGGGTTCAACATGTAAGAAGTAGAAAGTACAGGTATTTGTGTTCAACATGTGAGAAGTAGAAAGTACAGGTATTTGGGTTCAACATGGAAGAAGTAGAAAGTACAGGTATTTGGGTTCAACATGTAAGAAGTAGAAAGTACAGGTATTTGGGTTCAACATGGAAGAAGTAGAAAGTACAGGTATTTGTGTTCAACATGTGAGAAGTAGAAAGTACAGGTATTTGGGTTCAACATGTAAGAAGTAGAAAGTACAGGTATTTGTGTTCAACATGTAAGAAGTAGAAAGTACAGGTATTGGGTTCAACATGTAAGAAGTAGAAAGTACAGGTATTTGGGTTCAACATGTAAGAAGTAGAAAGTACAGGTATTTGTGTTCAACATGTAAGAAGTAGAAAGTACAGGTATTTGGGTTCAACATGTGAGAAGTAGAAAGTACAGGTATTTGGGTTCAACATGTAAGAAGTAGAAAGTACAGGTATTTGGGTTCAACATGTAAGAAGTAGAAAGTACAGGTATTTGGGTTCAAAATGTGAGAAGTAGAAAGTACAGGTATTTGGGTTCAAAATGTGAGAAGTAGAAAGTACAGGTATTTGGGTTCAACATGTGAGAAGTAGAAAGTACAGGTATTTGGGTTCAACATGTAAGAAGTAGAAAGTACAGGTATTTGGGTTCAACATGGAAGAAGTAGAAAGTACAGGTATTTGGGTTCAACATGTAAGAAGTAGAAAGTACAGGTATTTGGGTTCAACATGGAAGAAGTAGAAAGTACAGGTATTTGGGTTCAACATGTAAGAAGTAGAAAGTACAGGTATTTGGGCTCAAGTGTAAGAAGTAGAAAGTACAGGTATTTGTGTTCAACATGGAAGAAGTAGAAAGTACAGGTATTTGTGTTCAACATGTAAGAAGTAGAAAGTACAGGTATTTGGGTTCAACATGTAAGAAGTAGAAAGTACAGGTATTTGTGTTCAACATGTAAGAAGTAGAAAGTACAGGTATTTGGGTTCAACATGTAAGAAGTAGAAAGTACAGGTATTTGGGTTCAACATGTAAGAAGTAGAAAGTACAGGTATTTGTGTTCAAAATGTAAGAAGTAGAAAGTACAGGTATTTGGGTTCAACATGTGAGAAGTAGAAAGTACAGGTATTTGGGTTCAACATGTAAGAAGTAGAAAGTACAGGTATTTGGGTTCAACATGTGAGAAGTAGAAAGTACAGGTATTTGGGTTCAACATGTAAGAAGTAGAAAGTACAGGTATTTGGGTTCAACATGTGAGAAGTAGAAAGTTCAGGTATTTGGGTTCAAAATGTAAGAAGTAGAAAGTACAGGTATTTGGGTTCAACATGGAAGAAGTAGAAAGTACAGGTATTTGTGTTCAAAGTGTAAGAAGTAGAAAGTACAGGTATTTGGGTTCAACATGTAAGAAGTAGAAAGTACAGGTATTTGGGTTCAACATGTAAGAAGTAGAAAGTACAGGTATTTGGGTTCAACATGTAAGAAGTAGAAAGTACAGGTATTTGGGTTCAACATGTAAGAAGTAGAAAGTACAGGTATTTGGGTTCAACATGTGAGAAGTAGAAAGTACAGGTATTTGGGTTCAACATGTAAGAAGTAGAAAGTACAGGTATTTGGGTTCAACATGTAAGAAGTAGAAAGTACAGGTATTTGGGTTCAACATGTGAGAAGTAGAAAGTACAGGTTTGGGTTCAACATGTGAGAAGTAGAAAGTTCAGGTATTGGGTTCAAAATGTAAGAAGTCAAAGTAAAAAGTTGTAAAGTAAAGAGTAAAGTACTGATACCAGAACAATGTACTTAAGTAAAGTAACGAAGTATTTGTATTCCAAAACAGACAAAATACGAAACAAAACTCTTAAACAAAAGATTCGAAGCCATACGGAGTATATATCTTGGGTACATTTCCTCATCCAGAATTCACCATGCGCTCTCTATCGGGCGGTTAATGAATAGTTGGCCTTCCACTCATCGTGAGCACCTGTCGTCTGTTAAAGGCCAAAACTCTGTGACGCCACCTTAACAAAGCATTGATAGTTGGCATCAATCAAAACAATAATAAAACATCATATACAAGACATTCATAATATGAGGGAGACCCCATAATACCTCTGATATCTGTTCTATGTTCCTCCTCAGAGCATCCACCTGTCCTTCCTCCGCACCGTGCCTCCCTTCTCCCACCAGGCTCAGGTGTGGTTCGACCTGATGAGGGAGTTCAGGTGGAATCACATCATCCTCATCGTGAGCGACGACCACGAGGGCCGCGCCGCTCAGAAGAGACTGGAGACGCTGCTGGAGGAGCGCGAGACCAAGGTGAGACACACACACACACACCACACACACACACACACACACACACACACACACACACACACACACACACTCACACACTCCGTCATGTCATCAGTTCACACCTCCATCTTCACTCTGCAGTTTCACTTCTATAAATGTTCATCTCTTTAAAATGTGGAGCCACAAACTACAGGACGAGCTGCGAAGTTTTGCACAATGTGTTCCCCTAAAGATTCCCAGAGGTTGCCACGTGTGTTAATCACATGATAATCATTGTATTCAGAGTTTTGAATGATTCATTTGATCTAACTTTGCAAACTGAATCGACAGGGTTCTACACATTTCAAAATTGTTCTGGTAAAATGTTCTCGTGGTCATCAAGTTTAGATGGAGAATCAGGTGTGTCAAAGGTCTCCTATCAGGCAAAATGCACTTTGATGTCTTCTCTACATCACCATGTGTCCCCGGTGTGTCCCCGGTGTGTCCCCGTGTGTCAGGAGACTCACAAAGTGATGTCTTCTCTACATCACCATGTGTCCCCGGTGTGTCCCCGGTGTGTCAGGAGACTCACAAAGTGTCAGGAAATAAAACCCTCTCTCTTCTCCTCCGTACCCACATCTCTAAAAACGGGGGAACAACAGAGCTGATCCAGATTTGCTGCGTCATGACGCAGCAAATGCTAAGACTCAGAGCTAACCTGTACTGGAGAGAGTATGTGTGAAGAAGCAGGAAATCAAAAGGAACTCACCTTGTGGTAAACCTGAGAGAGAGAAAGAGTTTGAGCTCCATGCTGTTTCAGAGAGAATCCTTGATGTGGTTTGGAACAGGATATGGAGTTTAATCACGGCAGCATTTAGCTGAGTTTCTGCTGGGAGAGTTCTCCTGATGAGATCTACTCTCTCTCTAAAGCTACTGACCCAGAGTCAGCTTTTAGTAACAGCTGGGAGAGGGGGGGGGGGGGGGCTACAAGGATCTGTTTGGGGTTTGGAGCAGGACACTTCAGAGACATGTCTTTAGTAACAGCTGGAAGAGAGGGGGGGGGGGGCTACAAGGATCTATTTGGGGTTTGGAGCAGGACACTTCAGAGACATGTCTTTAGTAACAGCTGGAAGAGAGAGGGGGGGGGCTACAAGGATCTATTTGGGGTTTGGAGCAGGACACTTCAGAGACATGTCTTTAGTAACAGCTGGAAGAGGGGGGGGGGGCTACAAGGATTGTTTGGGGTTTGGAGCAGGACACTTCAGAGACATGTCTTTAGTAACAGCTGGAAGAGAGGGGGGGGGCTACAAGGATCTGTTTGGGGTTTGGAGCAGGACACTTCAGAGACATGTCTTTAGTAACAGCTGGAAGAGAGGGGGGGGGGCTACAAGGATCTGTTTGGGGTTTGGAGCAGGACACTTCAGAGACATGTCTTTAGTAACAGCTGGAAGAGAGGGGGGGGGCTACAAGGATCTGTTTGGGGTTTGGAGCAGGACACTTCAGAGATATGTCTTTAGTAACAGCTGGAAGAGAGGGGGGGGGGCTACAAGGATCTGTTTGGGGTTTGGAGCAGGACACTTCAGAGATATGTCTTTAGTAACAGCTGGAAGAGAGGGGGGGGGGACTACAAGGATCTGTTTGGGTTTGGAGCAGGACACTTCAGAGATATGTCTTTAGTAACAGCTGGAAGAGAGGGGGGGGGGGGCTACAAGGATCTGTTTGGGGTTTGGAGCAGGACACTTCAGAGACATGTCTTTAGTAACAGCTGGAAGAGAGGGGGGGGGCTACAAGGATCTGTTTGGGGTTGGAGCAGGACACTTCAGAGACATGTTTAGTAACAGCTGGAAGAGAGGGGGGGGGGGCTACAAGGATCTGTTCGGGGTTTGGAGCAGGACACTTCAGAGACATGTCTTTAGTAACAGCTGGAAGAGAGGGGGGGGGCTACAAGGATCTGTTTGGGGTTTGGAGCAGGACACTTCAGAGACATGTCTTTAGTAACAGCTGGAAGAGAGGGGGACGAGGCTACAAGGATCTGTTTGGGTTTGGAGCAGGACACTTCAGAGACATGTCTTTAGTAACAGCTGGAAGAGAGGGGGGGGGGCTACAAGGATCTGTTCGGGGTTTGGAGCAGGACACTTCAGAGACATGTCTTTAGTAACAGCTGGAAGAGAGGGGGGGGGCTACAAGGATCTGTTTGGGGTTTGGAGCAGGACACTTCAGAGACATGTCTTTAGTAACAGCTGGAAGAGAGGGGGGGGGGGGCTACAAGGATCTGTTTGGGGTTTGGAGCAGGACACTTCAGAGACATGTCTTTAGTAACAGCTGGAAGAGAGGGGGGGGGGACTACAAGGATCTGTTTGGGGTTTGGAGCAGGACACTTCAGAGATATGTCTTTAGTAACAGCTGGAAGAGAGGGGGGGGGGGGGCTACAAGGATCTGTTTGGGGTTTGGAGCAGGACACTTCAGAGACATGTTTTAGTAACAGCTGGAAGAGAGGGGGGGGGGACTACAAGGATCTGTTTGGGGTTTGGAGCAGGACACTTCAGAGATATGTCTTTAGTAACAGCTGGAAGAGAGGGGGGGGGGGGGCTACAAGGATCTGTTTGGGGTTTGGAGCAGGACACTTCAGAGACATGTCTTTATATATCTGAGAGCTGTAATAATGTGAGCTTTAAGATGGAAAGTCGTGTCATAATCAGATATTGTCTCAGATTGTAAAGATTCATTTGATGCTGACTGGGACTGGGACTAAAAATCAGCCCTGGAATCTCACCCAGCCCAGCCCACGTGGATTGTCAACGGGGGGGGTGTGTGCTAGTGAACTGTGAACGGGGGGGAGCCTCGCTGCGGGGGGACGGTGGACCTCTGTCACCTGTCAGCGCAGCTTCAGTGATGCCGTTGAAAACATCCAAATGAAGGGCGGCGCCCGGCCGTTCTGTGATTCTCCAGATTCTCCAGATGGCCAGTCCGCCCCCGATCTCATGGCATTTTGAAGCGACAGTGTTCAATCATTTTTCCAATATGTTTCTGTAAAATGTTCCCGTGGATATGTTGTGTGTGAAGATGGAAACTCACATGTCTCCATGAACCTAATCACTACAACAACCCTAACCTCTTTTTGTCTGAGGCAGTAAACGTTTCATTTTGCTCTAACGTCGGCCGGTTCCTCGGACGTTCAATGACCTGCACGTTCTGGCCCTTCAGTGTACCATCATGTATTCCTAAATCACTGTTTCTAGACTCGGTCGTACTGAGATGCAGTCGAGTAGGAGTATAAAAGGGCCTACAATGGAAAAGTACTTTAAGATAGTGCTACAGTACAGAGTGAGTGTGTGTATAGGAGCCAGTGATGCTGCAGACATCTGTGTCGTTTTGATTGGATCCTTGTGTTTTATTTATTGTGATATTCAACCGACACGTGTTCTCTGACTCAGACCTCACAGAGCCAGTGAGCAGACTGCAGATTATACAAAACATTAATTAAATAAATACAAATCCTGTCAGCAGATGGAAACACCGGCTGGACCTCCACAGGCTGGACCTCCACAGGGTCCCCCCCCCATCTGAGATGCATCAGAAACAGAATAAAGCTTTATTAGGATAACAGAAAAGAAACAGAAAGCCAACAAGATGTCGTTTTTAATTTCATATTTACTGTCAGAATACATTCATATTATTGTCAGGGAATTATTTCGCCCTACATGTTTAGCTTTCGCCCTCTGACGCAGATGACCTAACCCTTGAGCAGCCCTATCTCCCTTAAGGAGGGGCTGCCCTAGCAAGTTGTTGTTGCTACCAGTTTGTGAGCGGGCAGCTCTCGGTCAGAGATAGTTATTGTTGTGGGACACATCCTTCTGGGGGTGTAGATGACCCCGAGCCATAAGAGACAACAAATGTGATTCAGTGTCCTCAGCTGTTTGGTCTCTCTATTGAAGAATGTTGATTATTACACTCTGAACTAAAACCTGGAGCTACAGGAGGGCTCTTCAGAATTGATGGTGGCATCTCAACCGTGTGGTCTCTCTGAGTCCTGACTCCATCAGAGCTCCAGCTCTCCTCGTGTCTCTCTGAGTCCTGACTCCATCAAAGCTCCAGCTCTCCTCGTGTCTCTCTGAGTCCTGACTCCATCAAAGCTCCAGCTCTCCTCGTGTCTCTGAGTCCTGACTCCATCAAAGCTCCAGCTCTCCTCGTGTCTCTCTGAGTCCTGACTCCATCAAAGCTCCAGCTCTCCTCGTGTCTCTCTGAGTCCTGACTCCATCAGAGCTCCAGCTCTCCTCGTGTCTCTTTGAGTCCTGACTCCATCAAAGCTCCAGCTCTCCTCGTGTCTCTCTGAGTCCTGACTCCATCAAAGCTCCAGCTCTCCTCGTGTCTCTTTGAGTCCTGACTCCATCAGAGCTCCAGCTCTCCTCGTGTCTCTCTGAGTCCTGACTCCATCAAAGCTCCAGCTCTCCTCGTGTCTCTCTGAGTCCTGACTCCATCAGAGCTCCAGCTCTCCTCGTGTCTCTCTGAGTCCTGACTCCATCAAAGCTCCAGCTCTCCTCGTGTCTCTTTGAGTCCTGACTCCATCAAAGCTCCAGCTCTCCTCGTGTCTCTCTGAGTCCTGACTCCATCAAAGCTCCAGCTCTCCTCGTGTCTCTCTGAGTCCTGACTCCATCAAAGCTCAGCTCTCCTCGTGTCTCTCTGAGTCCTGACTCCATCAAAGCTCCAGCTCTCCTCGTGTCTCTCTGAGTCCTGACTCCATCAGAGCTCCAGCTCTCCTCGTGTCTCTCTGAGTCCTGACTCCATCAGAGCTCCAGCTCTCCTCGTGTCTCTCTGAGTCCTGACTCCATCAGAGCTCCAGCTCTCCTCGTGTCTCTCTGAGTCCTGACTCCATCAGAGCTCCAGCTCTCCTCGTGTCTCTTTGAGTCCTGACTCCATCAAAGCTCCAGCTCTCCTCGTGTCTCTCTGAGTTCTGACTCCATCAGAGCTCCAGCTCTCCTCGTGTCTCTTTGAGTCCTGACTCCATCAAAGCTCCAGCTCTCCTCGTGTCTCTCTGAGTCCTGACTCCATCAGAGCTCCAGCTCTCCTCGTGTCTCTTTGAGTCCTGACTCATCAGAGCTCCAGCTCTCCATGTGTCTCTCTGAGTCCTGACTCCATCAGAGCTCCAGCTCTCCTCGTGTCTCTTTGAGTCCTGACTCCATCAGAGCTCCAGCTCTCCTCGTGTCTCTCTGAGTCCTGACTCCATCAGAGCTCCAGCTCTCCTCGTGTCTCTCTGAGTCCTGACTCCATCAGAGCTCCAGCTCTCCTCGTGTCTCTCTGAGTCCTGACTCCATCAGAGCTCCAGCTCTCCTCGTGTCTCTCTGAGTCCTGACTCCATCAGAGCTCCAGCTCTCCTCGTGTCTCTTTGAGTCCTGACTCCATCAGAGCTCCAGCTCTCCTCGTGTCTCTCTGAGTCCTGACTCCATCAGAGCTCCAGCTCCTCGTGTCTCTCTGAGTCCTGACTCCATCAGAGCTCCAGCTTCCTCGTGTCTCTCTGAGTCCTGACTCCATCAAAGCTCCAGCTCTCCTCGTGTCTCTCTGAGTCCTGACTCCATCAGAGCTCCAGCTCTCCTCGTGTCTCTCCGAGTCCTGACTCCATCAGACTCCATCAGACTCCATCAGAGCTCCAGCTCTCCTCGTGTCTCTCTGAGTCCTGACTCCATCAAAGCTCCAGCTCTCCTCGTGTCTCTCTGAGTCCTGACTCCATCAGAGCTCAGCTCTCCTCGTGTCTCTCTGAGTCCTGACTCCATCAGAGCTCCAGCTCTCCTCGTGTCTCTCTGAGTCCTGACTCCATCAAAGCTCCAGCTCTCCTCGTGTCTCTCTGAGTCCTGACTCCATCAAAGCTCCAGCTCTCCTCGTGTCTCTCTGAGTCCTGACTCCATCAGAGCTCCAGCTCTCCTCGTGTCTCTTTGAGTCCTGACTCCATCAAAGCTCCAGCTCCCCTCGTGTCTCTCTGAGTCCTGACTCCATCAAAGCTCCAGCTCTCCTCGTGTCTCTCTGAGTCCTGACTCCATCAAAGCTCCAGCTCTCCTCGTGTCTCTCTGAGTCCTGACTCCATCAGAGCTCCAGCTCCCCTCGTGTCTCTCTGAGTCCTGACTCCATCAGAGCTCCAGCTCCCTCGTGTCTCTCTGAGTCCTGACTCCATCAGAGCTCCAGCTCTCCTCGTGTCTCTTTGAGTCCTGACTCCATCAGAGCTCCAGCTCTCCTCGTGTCTCTCTGAGTTTCGTCTCCATTGCTACAGAAGTTTCCCCACAGTTATAACATCACATAAAGTCTAATGTGTCTTTATTACATTCTAATTAAATAGTTTTAATTGGAAGGAAAGTATAAATATAATAGTACACAATATTAATATTTACATGACATTAAGGGTGTTATTTATTCTTCAAAATATTAAATTATTGTTGAAATGTTGTTTTAAATGTCAAATATTTCAATGATTAACAAAGAGGTTAAGAAATGGTGATTGTTAGAAAGCAGATCAAATACAACGTGAATTATAACAAATATCGTAGTAACTTTACTGACAGTAAACAAAAGAATAACATCTGCAAATACATACAAATATATATTTAATTACAATCGATATCTGTATTTAAAACAATACGCATTATTATTGACGTTTCTGATATTTTCTGTGAGAGAGATTGTCTCTGAAAATGGGACCCTATGGACGCTTGTGAACTGTCAGCGGGGGGGAATAGACCCTATGGACGCTTTGTGAACTGTCAGCGGGGGGGGGGGGGGAATAGACCCTATGGACGCTTGTGAACTGTCAGCGGGGGGGGGGGGGGAATAGACCCTATGGACGCTTGTGAACTGTCAGCGGGGGGGGGAATAGACCCTATGGACGCTTGTGAACTGTCAGCGGGGGGGGGGGGGGGGGAATAGACCCTATGGAAGCTTGTGAACTGTCAGCGGGGGGGGGGGGGGAATAGACCCTTGGAAGCTGTGAACTGTCAGCGGGGGGGGGAATAGACCCTATGGACGCTTTGAACTGTCAGCGGGGGGGGGGGGGAATAGCCCTATGGAAGCTTGTGAACTGTCAGCGGGGGGGGGGGAATAGACCCTATGGAAGCTTGTGAACTGTCAGCGGGGGGGGGGGGGGAATAGACCCTATGGAAGCTTGTGAACTGTCAGCGGGGGGGGGGGGGGGGGAATAGACCCTATGGACGCTTGTGAACTGTCAGCGGGGGGAATAGACCCTATGGAGCTTGTGAACTGTCAGCGGGGGGGGGGAATAGACCCTATGGACGCTTGTGAAGTCAGCGGGGGGGGGAATAGACCCTATGGATGCTTGTGAACTGTCAGCGGGGGGGGGGGGATAGACCCTATGGACGCTTGTGAACTGTCTGGGGGGGGGATAGACCCTATGGACGCTTGTGAACTGTCAGCGGGGGGGGGGGGATAGACCCTATGGACGCTTGTGAACTGTCTGCGGGGGGGGGATAGACCCTATGGACGCTCGTGAACTGTCAGGGGGGGGGGGAATAGACCCTATGGACGCTCGTGAACTGTCAGCGGGGGGGGGGGAAGGGGAACACTGTGGAACTCTGTCGCCTGTCAGCGCAACTTACATGATGCCGTTTAAAACATATAATAATAAAGGGCGGTGCCGGCCGTCCGCGAACCGAGTCGGCTTTTCTCCGCATAGAAAAGCGTTTTATCAAATTTAAATATGCGGGACATCGTCTCAATTTGCGGGACGCACCAAAAGTCGTGAAAATGCTGTGCATCTGGTCACCTAGCTCAGTGTGTTTGTGTGATGATATTCCCCGTCTGTGGTTTATTCATCATTAATATTATTATAATTGATTAAGATCTTTGTAGAAATGAAACTGCTCATCTGGCTTCACATTCAGCAGCTTCTCTTTGTTTTTATTTCAATCTCCACCAAGAACGAGATAAATATAAAGATGATTTTCTCTCCGAAGTTCTGTCCGACTTTCTGTCCGTATTTTCACATTTCTTTAAAAACGTCAGTTTGTGTCCTTCGATTTCTTAATTATTTTGCAGCTATTTTTTTTCATATTTTCTTTATGAAATTGTTTTGATTCAGTTTTACAGACGAGTTGGCTCAAATCTCCTAAATATTTTAAACATTTTATTTTATTTATATTTATTCTAAGTTAGAGCACCTGTCACAATACCAGATTCCCCCTGGATAAATGTAGTTATTTAGTCATAAAGTGTAGGTCTGATTGCTACCAAACTGTCTGTGGCTCATTTCTAGCTGTTAGCAGGTAGATGTGGCAGTTAGATGTTGGCAGGTAGATGTTAGCTGTTAGCTGTTGGCAGTAGATGTTGGCAGGTAGATGTTGGCAGGTAGATGTTGGCAGGTAGATGTTGGCAGTTAGATGTTAGCAGGTAGATGTTAGCAGGTAGATGTTAGCTGTTAGCTGTTGGCAGTTAGATGTTGGCAGGTAGATGTTGGCAGGTAGATGTTAGCAGGTAGATGTTAGCTGTTAGCTGTTGGCAGTTAGATGTTGGCAGGTAGATGTTGGCAGGTAGATGTATCAGTTAGATGTTGGCAGTTAGATGTTAGCAGGTAGATGTTAGCAGGTAGATGTTAGCAGGTAGATGTTAGCAGGTAGATGTTAGCAGTTAGATATTATCAGGTAGATGTTGGCAGGTAGATGTTGGCAGTTAGAGTTAGCAGGTAGATGTTGGCAGTTAGATGTTGGCAGGTAGATTGGCAGTTAGATGTTGGCAGGTAGATGTTGGCAGGTAGATGTTGGCAGGTAGATGTTGGCAGTTAGATGTTAGCAGGTAGATGTTAGCAGTAGATGTTAGCAGGTAGATGTTAGCAGTTAGATATTATCAGGTAGATGTTGGCAGGTAGATGTGGCAGTAGATGTTAGCAGGTAGATGTTGGCAGTTAGATGTTATCAGTTAGTGTTGGCAGGTAGATGTTGGCAGGTAGATGTTGGCAGTTAGATGTTAGCAGGTAGATGTTAGCAGGTAGATGTTAGCAGGTAGATGTTGGCAGGTAGATGTTAGCAGTTAGATATTATCAGGTAGATGTTGGCAGGTAGATGTTGGCAGTTAGATGTTTAGCAGGTAGATGTTGGCAGTTAGATGTTAGCAGGTAGATGTTAGCAGGTAGATGTTAGCAGGTAGATGTTAGCAGTTAGATATTATCAGGTAGATGTTGGCAGGTAGATGTTGGCAGGTAGATGTTGGCAGTTAGATGTGGCAGGTAGATGTTGGCAGGTAGATGTTGGCAGTTAGATGTTAGCAGGTAGATGTTAGCAGGTAGATGTTGGCAGTTAGATGTTAGCAGGTAGATGTCAGTAGAAGCTATTTCCAGCTGTAATGGGCAGTTAGTGCCTTTTTCTTGCAGAAAGCTGCTGGGCCGGGTGCTGGGCAGCAGCTACTCTCAGCGTTTCATCAAGAAAACGCTCCAAGACTATTTTACACTTTTTCTTCACTATAAGCACCAACCGGAAGATTCTTGCTTCACAAAAAAAGAATTCATTCTGTGCCATTTGGTGGAGTTTAGTTTCTTCCTCTCTTTTAATTATGTGTTCTTCTTTATTCTACTTAAAAATACCTTAATTTCCCTTTTCCTTCAGTTCTGTCTGTCAGTCTGTCTGTGTGTCTGTGTGTCTGTCTGTCTGTGTGTCTGTCTGTCTGTCTGTGTGTCTGTCTGTGGTGTGTCTGTGTGTGTGTGTGTCTGTGGTCTGTCTGTGTGTCTGTCTGTCTGTGTGTCTGTGTGTCTGTCTGTCTGTCTGTCTGTCTGTCTGTCAGGTTTACCCCCTCAGTTATTCCTCAGGAGTCTCAGTGATCAGTGGTGATAAGCGATCATTTAATCAACAAATCATAATTGATCACCTTTTATACCCAGAGGTATCTTCTGAATATTAATGCAGTAAGAGTTTAACACCAAGGTGAAGAATTACTCTGTAGCAAGTAAACGTCCTGCAACATATGAAGAAAACATCCCTCATGTTCCATGTCTCACCTTTAAATCTATCAAACATGTAGAAATATAATTCACCTCCAAGCCATACAGGTGGAAGAACAGCCAGTGGAGATAAACACGGCGTATCGTAATGTGGGCACAGATCTAAAACAGAGCAAGATCAAAATAAATAAAATATTATGAAGGACTAAAATATTAAAAGCACTTAGAGCAAGTGAAGGCAGCTGAAAATATTTGTAAAGACAAATTAGTAATTAGAGAACACACTTTAATAAAACATGTGCACTAATTATCTCTGGGTGAAGGAGGGCGGCTCGGAGGAGGCTCTCTGATGTGAAGATAGAGATGTTTAAAAGTGAGATCCTCAGAGACGCGGGTAATTAAGTCAGCAAAGTAAAAACCAAAGTTTATAAAAAGTGAAACTGTGACTTCCTGTCTCAGAGACTCATCAATGATGCAGGAGGAACATGAATATTACAGCACATTAGTGAAAGTAGGGAGAGTCCTGAATTAAACATGGGTTCATAACGAAATAATGAAGAATATCACACACACACACACACACAGCTGTACACACACACACACACACACACACACACACACACAAAATGTACTGTTGGATACACTGTGTGCGAATGAACAATTGGAGCTTAACTAGTTAACGAACATTTTGCTCTGGTTAATTAGTGGGGTGAAATGTTTTGAATAGTGACGCCAAAATATCCACTTGTTAGACTTAGTTTTGTTAAAGTTTGATCAGTTAACTAGTTCACTAACAAGGTCTAAAATATCCGTTACAAAAGTTGTGTTAAATATTAAACTAGTGAAGCTCAAGACGTTTGCTACTTAACATGTATGACAGTGGCAGTCCACCCATAGGTAGGTAGTTAACACTCAGAGCCTCACTAGTTAAGATCAATGGGACCCAGCTGGGTGATCAATGGGACCCCAGCTGGGTGATCAATGGGACCCCAGCTGGGTGATCAATGGGACCCCAGCTGGGTGATCAATGGGACCCAGCTGGGTGATCAGTGGGACCCCAGCTGGGTGATCAATGGGACCCCAGCTGGGTGATCAATGGGACCCCAGCTGGGTGATCAATGGGACCCCAGCTGGGTGATCAGTGGGACCCCAGCTGGGTGATCAATGGGACCCCAGCTGGGTGATCAATGGGACCCCAGCTGGGTGATCAGTGGGACCCAGCTGGGTGATCAGTGGGACCCCAGCTGGGTGATCAGTGGGACCCAGCTGGGTGATCAGTGGGACCCCAGCTGGGTGATCAGTGATCACTTCTACACTAGCTAACTGAATAAATGTGTGTAGCTACTAAACTAGTGAAGGGAAAACTAGTTAAATAGTTGAGGAAACTCACGTCTGAATAGGGAATACATTCTCCTTAAAGTGTGTGTGTGTGTGTGTGTAGTTCAGGGACATGGATGTACATTTAATAAGGTGAACATTTGGAGTGTATTGAGTGGAGGGCCAGCTGCTGAGGGGGGTTTACACGCCTCCCTGTGTTTCTACACGCTAACCCATGCATTACACAACATCAATATAGAGTTTCACATTAAAGCAAAGAGAGAATTTAGGAAAAGTCAAAACAAATAGTAAACACACCCACGCTAACGTTAGCCAAGTTGTGTCGACATTCTGAGCTATTGCTTTATTCTTTACATGAAAAACTGATGACATTTAAGAGACAGGTGAAAAACCGACTTGTAGCATACATTTAAACACGTGATAAATCACAGAGTACTTGTAATTATGTAACCCATGTTATTTAAGTGTGTTAATCAAAGTGTTTTAAAAGACTCCCCCGTTCAGTTTTAGCCTTCATTTAAAAAAAAAATGATCCAGATGTGCAGATTTAATATAAAATGTCTTTGTTATTTTTTAAACAATGATTCCCTGATTTGATGAATAAATGAAGCAGCCTCTCCCGCGACTCTTCAGGTTTCATGAGCTGTGTCAGGTCTCCAGCTGTGAGGGATTCAGGTTTCAAACACGTTAAGGTCTTTGTTCTGCTACAAGAAAAAACGCGCTCACAGGTTTATATTTATCTCCAAAACTAAATATATCTCTAGAGACAAACCGGAGGTCGCTGGTGGAGCGTCGCTCTGTAAACTGGAATAACGAGTTATTTTACCTGAAATAAAATGTTATTTGCACAAACACTCCTCACTATCAACGCTCTTCATTCAGCTCAGTGCTGCAATAACAGCTGGTGAATCTGAAACTATTTAAAATGTTATTGTTATCTACTTTAGGACTACAGTTAATACAAATAAGAACTATAATTATATATATATATATATAGATTAATAATAAAGAAAACTGATAATGCGACACTTTTAACAACCAATCTGTTTTAAAAACAGCAGGAGAGCTAGCTAGTGTTAGCTGTTAGCAGTGAAAAGTTAGCTGACAGTTAGCGATGATCTGTTAGCTGTTAGCAGTTAGCTGTTAGCAGTTAGCAGTGAGAAGTTAGGTGACAGTTAGTTGTTAGCGACTAGCTGTTAGCTGTTAGGTGTTGGCAGTTAGCTATTAGCGATCAGACAGACAGGCCCCTCCCCCTCTATGATGCGTTTCTCTTCCTGTCTGTAATCTTCTGTGTCTGCATATTTTCTCTGTGCACATTACCATCAGAATAAAAAAAGGAACTATGAAAACGACCATCAGAACTATGACTTCCGGAGAACGCCCAAGGTAGAAACTTGCATGGTCACATGATGCACGCCGCCCAACCAATGAGCTCGCAGCGGACAGACACGCCCCCCCCGACCCCCCACACCCAGAGATAGACTTTTATTATCCTGGAGGCTCGTCTTTCTCCATCTTTACCTTCCTTTGTCATGACTCCTGCACACCCTCTATTTCCACTCGAACTCTTTGTTTTGATTTGCGGTTGCATCAGCGCTCTCTAACATGCACGTCTCTGATTGGTTGGTTGGTTGCAGTCACTTTGCATGTGCCACCACACCACGCCCCTCCCCCTTTATTTATTCAAGCTTCGGCTTTCAGTTTTCTTTCAGTTCAGCAGATCTTGAACTCTTTTTTTGTTGTTGCCCCCCTCCCCCCGTGGTGGCGTGGGTGAGAGGGAGCATGGGGTCATTGAGGGAGGGGTCAGGGGTCATCAAGGGTGGGGTCATCGAGGGAGGGGTCTGAGGGTTCACTGCTAATAATGCCTTTCCTATGATGTGTGTTCTGTGGTGTTTTGTTCTGCTGTGTTTCTCATTGTCCTGCTCTTCATCTGACGCTCTTCACCTGACGCTCTCACCTGACGCTCTTCACCTGACGCTCCCTGTCGCTCTACACCTGTCGCTCTTCACCTGACGCTCTTCACCTGACGCTCTTCACCTGACGCTCTTCACCTGACGCTCTACACCTGACGCTCTTCACTGACGCTCTTCACCTGACGCTCTCACCTGACGCTCTTCACCTGACGCTCTTCACCTGACGCTCTACAACCTGACGCTCTTCACCTGACGCTCTTCACCTGACGCTTACACCTGTCGCTTACACCTGTCGCTCTACACCTGTCGCTCTTCACCTGACGCTCTACACCTGTCGCTCTACACCTGACGCTCTTCACCTGACGCTCTACACCTGTCGCTCTACACCTGACGCTCTTCACCTGTCGCTCTCACCTGTCGCTCTTCACCTGACGCTCTTCACCTGACGCTCTTCACCTGACGCTCTTCACCTGTCGCTCTACACCTGTCGCTCTTCACCTGACGCTCTTCACCTGACGCTCTTCACCTGACGCTCTACACCTGACGCTCTTCACCTGACTCTTCACCTGACGCTCTTCACCTGACGCTCTACACCTGTCGCTCTACACCTGTCGCTCTTCACCTGACGCTCTTCACCTGACGCTCTTACACCTGACGCTCTACACCTGACGCTCTTCACCTGACGCTCTTCACCTGTCGCTCTTCACCTGACGCTCTACACCTGTCGCTCTTCACCTGACGCTCTACACCTGACGCTCTTCACCTGACGCTCTCACCTGACGCTTCACTGACTCTCTTCACCTGTCGCTCTTCACCTGTCGCTCTTCACCTGACGCTCTTCACCTGACTCTCTCACCTGTCGCTCTTCACCTGTCGCTCTTCACCTGACGCTTCACCTGTCGCTCTTCACCTGCGCTCTTCACCTGCGCTCTTCACCTGACGCTCTTCACCTGTCGCTCTTCACCTGACGCTCTTCACCTGACGCTCTTCACCTGTCGCTCTCACCTGACGCTCTTCACCTGACGCTCTTCACCTGACGCTCTTCACCTGACGCTCTTCACCTGACTCTCTTCACCTGTCGCTCTTCACCTGACGCTCTTCACCTGACGCTCTTCACCTGACTCTTCACCTGTCGCTCTTCACCTGTCGCTCTTCACCTGTCGCTCTTCACCTGACGCTCTTCACCTGGCGCTCTTCACCTGTCGCTCTACACCTGACGCTCTTCACCTGACGCTCTTCACCTGACTCTTCACCTGACGCTCTTCACCTGTCGCTCTTCACCTGACGCTCTTCACCTGTCGCTCTTCACCTGACGCTCTTCACCTGTCGCTCTTCACCTGACGCTCTTCACCTGTCGCTCTTCACCTGTCGCTCTACACCTGTCGCTCTTCACCTGACGCTCTTCACCTGACGCTCTACCTGACGCTCTTCACCTCGCTGTCACCTGACGTCGTCACCTGACGCTCTACACCTGTCGCTCTACACCTCGCTCTTCACCTGACGCTCTACACCTGACGCTCTTCACCTGACGCTCTACACCTGTCGCTCTACACCTGACGCTCTACACCTGTCGCTCTACACGTGGTCCTGCAGGCGGAGAAGGTGCTGTCCTTCAGCCCGGAGACGAACCTGACGGCTCTGCTGCTGGAGGCCAGAGACCTGGAGGCTCGAGTCATCATCCTCTCTGCCAGGTGGGTGTTTGGGTACTTGCTGTTTGCGTAGTTTTGGTAGCAAAGCGTATTCTAAATAGACATCTGTGTAATAACACATGACCCACTTTAAACGCATCTCCAACGTCTCGCTAACAACTTGCTTACAAATCGCTTAGGTCTTGCTCACATCTACCTACTGTCACATTAATGTCTCGCAAATATCTCACTAACATTCTGCTAAGAACCTGGTCCACCGAGACGTGCTCGGCCCTGCCACCCAGGTCCACCACCAAGTGCTTTCCCCCGTGTTCCAAGACTCGGAAAGGCCGTCTTAAGGGGGCTGCAGGGGAACACCGGAGTGCCGTGCTGAGCAGTGGGGATCGGAGCAAAGGCCTTAGCGGTGTCATGCAGGAAAGCGTGCTGGGCGGTCGCCGACCAGAGGGCCAATGTGTTGGGGAGGAAATCCCCTGGAACCCGCAGCGGCTGACCGTAGACCATCTCAGCCGTGGAGCACTGCAGATCCTCCTTTGGTGCGGTCCTAATGCCCAGCATAACCCAAGGCAGCTTGTCGATCCAATTACCGTCCGTTAGGCTGGCTCTGAGGGGCTCGCAGAGGCTGTTGGCCTGAAGGTGATAAGCGGTTGTCCGGTGGAGTTTAACCCCCAAACCCCGGCCACGGCATTCCAGAGCTTGGACGTGAACTGCAAACAACATTACATTACATTGCATTTAGCTGACGCTTTTATCCAAAGCAACTTACAACAAGTGCATTCGACCAAGAAGATACAAACTTGAAGAAAACAGAATCATAAAGTACATAAGTTTCATAGAGCCAAACCATTTCAAGTGCTACTCAACTGGCTTTAGATAAGCCAGTCCTTCATTAGTATATAAGTGCTTTGTTAGTAATTGTATCGCTCGAAGTGGAGTCGAAAGAGATGAGTTTTCAGTCTGCGCCGGAAGATGTGTAAGCTTTCTACTGTCCTGATGTCAATGGGGAGCTCATTCCACCATTTTGGAGCCAGGATAGGAAACCCACGTGTTTTTGCTGATGGGAACTTGGGTCCCCTCGCAGTGCTGGTGCAGCGAGCCGTTTGGCCGATGCAGAGCGGAGTGCACGTGCTGGGGTGTATGGTTTAACCATGTCCTGGATGTAGGAAGGGCCAGATCCATTCACAGCATGGTACGCAAGTACCAGTGTCTTGAAGTGGATTCTAGCAGTTACTGGAAGCCAGTGAAGGGAGCGGAGGAGCGGTGTGTGGGAACATTTAGGAAGGTTGAAGACCAGACGAGCCGCTGCATTCTGGATGAGCTGCAGAGGTCGGATGGCACATGCAGGTAGACCAGCCAGGAGGGAGTTGCAGTAGTCTAGGCGTGAGATGACGAGAGCCTGGACCAGAACCTGCGTCGCTTTCTGGGTCAGGAGGGGACGTATCCTCCTGATGTTGTACAGAGTGTATCTGCAGCAGCGGGTTGTAGCAGCGATGTTTGCAGTGAAGGACAGGTTGTTATCTAGGGTCACACCAGATTCCTTGCAGTCTGAGTCGGGGAAACAACAGAGGTGCCGATGTTGATTGTTAGGTCAAGAGGGGGACACTCTTTGGAAGGAAAAGCAGTTCAGTCTTAGTAGACAAGCAGAGATGCGTGCGACGACCTGGGTCTCTGAGCGGGGAAAGGACAGAATTAATTGGGTGTCGTCAGCGTAGCAGTGGTATGAAAGACCATGCGGGCTAATGACAGATCCGAGCGAGTTGGTGTACAGAGAGAAGAGGAGGGGACCAAGAACAGAGCCCTGAGGGACCGCTGTAGTTAATTGACAAGGGTCGGACTCGGACCCTCTCCAAGTTACCCTGTAGGTGCAGTCTTTGAGGTATGAGGTGAGGAGGAAAGTGCAGAGCCTGAAACTCCAAGTCTTGAAGAGTGCGAAGGAGGATCTGATGGTTCACCGTGTCGAATGCAGCAGACAGGTCCAAAAGGATGATGACAGAGGAGAGGGAGGCTGCTTTAGCCGTGTGCAGTTCCTCAGAGACAAAACACGATCTGAGGAAATGTCGATGGGGTGCCGAAAACGACACACCCATGTCGCAATGAAGGCCCGGGCTATGTCAGCCGCCGCTGTCGATGCGAGTGGGATCACCTCCGGCCAGCGGGTCGTCCTGTCCACCATAGTTAGGTGGTAGGTGAAACCTTGAGAGGAGGGTAATGGGCCAACCAGATCGATGTTGACGTGGTCAAACCTCCTCTCAGGCACGAGGAATTGCTAGAAGCGTGCACTTTGGAAGGAAGAAGGAAGAAACGGTCCGCCTCCTCAGCCAGGGCGCGGGGCTCCGTAATGGTCGTGTTCGCCAGCGCAGTCTGAACCCGGGGCGGCAAGTGGCGCAGGAAGGTCTCCACAAACAAGATCCGGGGATCTTCCCCCCCCAGCAGCTTCAGCATCTTCACCGTGAGCTGGGACGGCTTGCTGTCCCCTAGGCCCTGAATCTTGGAAATCTGGCGAGCCCTCTCATTAGCAGATAAGCCAAATGTCTCAAGGAAAGGGCTTTAATCGCCTCATATTTGCCCAGGCGCGGGGGATCCGCAACAAATTGGCCCAACTTGGATGATGCGGAGCTCCCCAGCGCCGCCATCACGTGGAAATACTTCAGGTCCTCGTTGCGGTCGAACCAGGCCGTAGCGGCAGGTTCCCACACTTTATTTTCATTTGACTGACACACACAAAAACGTACTAGCTGCATGCTACTGCGAAGCTGGAATAACAACAACAGGAAACCGGAACACCAAGGGGCCTTCCACTAACCGGTCCGTGGGGCAACACTATATCGTGTTCCCCACCCACAACAATACAACGGTGAATTATGTCCCTTAATGCTCCGCCACACTATCACCCTAGCTGACGTCTCGTTCCCATCCAGCTAACAACAAACTCGCTAAGATCTCAAGACATTTGGCTTATGTCTCACTTTGCCTACGTTTAGCTCACGTCTCACATGCTAATCTTACATCTCATTTTGCTAATGTTTAGCTCACGTCTCATGCTACGTTGAGCTTACGTCTCTCATGCTAGCGTTAAGCTCACGTCTCTCATGCTAGCTTAGTACATCTCATTTTGCTGTTAGCTCACGTCTACATGCGTTGAGCTTACGTCTCTCATGCTAGCGTTAAGCTCACGTCTCTCATGCTAGCGTTAAGCTTACGTCTCTCATGCTAGCGTTAAGCTACGTCTCTCATGCTAGCGTTAAGCTAACGTCTGCGAACCCCCACAGTGAGGACGAGGCAGCCGCCGTGTACAAAGCGGCGCGGCAGCTGAACATGACGGATCAGGATACGTTTGGCTGGTCGGAGAGAGAGAGATGGGAAGGGAGGCTGAGCGAGGCTCCTGACGGTACTCTTCCTCCTCCTCCCTTCATCACCTCCTCCTCTTCATCACATCCTCCTCCTCTCTCATAAACATCATCTTTATCACCTCTCTTCATCACCTACTCCTTTAGCACTATATCACCTCCTCTTCATCACCTCTTCTTCAGCACTTCTCATCACTTCTTCATGATCACCTCCTCTTCATCACTTCTTCATGATCACCTCCTCCTCTTCATCATCACCTCTCATCACTCTTCATGATCACCTCCTCCTTCTTCAGCATCTTCATCATCTCTTCATCACCTCTCCTCTTCATCAGCTCCTCCTCCCTTCCTCCCTCTCATCAGCTCTCCTCCTCTTCTTCCTCTCCTCTTCCTCACCTCCTCATTATCAAATCCTCTTCATCCTCCTGCTCTTAATCACTACTCTTCCTCCCTTCTTGCTCTCTTCTTCTCACTATTCATTGACACCACTCTTCTTCACTCCTCTTCCTCTCTTCTTTTCCCTCACCTTTCCTCACCTTTCTCTCTTCCTCTTCCTCAACTCTCTCTCTCTTCCTCTACTCTTCCTCAGCTTTCTCTCGTCTTCCTCTCTTTTCTTCCTCTACCTCTCCTCTTCCTCACTCTCTGGAAGTCTCTCTCTTCCTCTCCTCTCTCCTCTTCCTCACCTCTCTGGAAGTCTCTCTCTTCCTCTCCTCTTCCTCTCTCCTCTTCCTCACCTCTCTGGAAGTCTCTTTCTTCCTCACCTCTTCCTCACCTCTCTTCTCTCCCTCTCCTCTTCCTCACCTCTCTGGAAGTCTCTCTCTTCCTCTCCTCTTCCTCTCCTCTTCCTCACCTCTTCCTCACCTCTTCCTCACCTCTCTCCTCTTCCTCTCTTCTTCCTCACCTCTCTCCTCTACCTCTCCTCTTCCTCACTCTCTGAAGTCTCTCTCTTCCTCTCCTCTTCCTCTCTCCTCTTCCTCACCTCTCTGGAAGTCTCTTTCTTCCTCACCTCTTCCTCACCTCTCCTCTCCCTCTCCTCTTCTCACCTCTCTGGAAGTCTCTCTCTTCCTCTCCTCTTCCTCTTCCTCACCTCTCTAGAAGTCTCTTTCTTCTCACCTCTTCTCACCTCTCTGGAAGTCTCTCTCTTCCTCACCTCTTCCTCTTCCTCACCTCTCTGGAAGTCTCTCTCTTCTCACCTCTTCCTCCTCTCCTCCCTCTCCTCTTCCTCACCTCTCTGGAAGTCTCTCTCTTCCTCACCTCTTCCTCACCTCTCCTCTCCCTCTCCTCTTCCTCACCTCTCACCTCTTCCTCTCCTCTCCCTCCTCCTCTTCCTCACCTCTCTGGAAGTCTCTCTTCCTCACCTCTTCCTCCCTCTCCTCTTCCTCACCTCTCACCTCTTCCTCTCTCTCTCTCTCTTCCTCACCTCCTGGAAGTCTCTCTCTTCCTCACCTCTTCCTCACCTCTCCTCTTCCTCACCTCTCTGGAAGTCTCTCTCTTCCTCACCTCTCCCTCTCCTTCTCTCACCTCTTCCTCTCCTCTCTCTCTCCTCTTCCTCACCTCTCTGGAAGTCTCTCTCTTCCTCACCTCTCCTCACCTCTCCTCTTCCTCACCTCTCTGGAAGTCTCTTTCTTCCTCACCTCTTCCTCACCTCTCCCTCTCCTCTTCCTCACCTCTTCCTCTCTCTCTCCTCTTCCTCACCTCTCTGGAAGTCTCTCTCTTCCTCACCTCTCCTCTTCCTCACCTCTCTGGAAGTCTCTCTCTTCCTCTCTCTGGCTCTGCTTCCATCCAACATTAGAGATATTTTTCAAACAAGTCTTTCTAAAAAGTCAGATCCAGGTCAGTGAAGTCGTGAGGAAGAGGAGCTGCAGATCTTCATCAGTCAGCAGCCTGTCAGAAAATAATCCTGCAGATAAAGCTGATCAAAGTCCAGCCGTTGCTCTTCCTCTCTGTTGTTGCTATTTCTGCAGCGAAGAGCCTTCACATAAATCACATCTAAAGGACTCTTTAAAGTAGAGACACTACATACTGATATCCACCTGAACATCAGCAGGAGAGAACTCTTTAAAGTAGAGACACTACAATGATATCCACCTGAACATCAGCAGGAGAGGACTCTTTAAAGTAGAGACTCTACATACTGATATACACCTGAACATCAGCAGGAGAGGACTCTTTAAAGTAGAGACACTACATACTGACATACACCTGAACATCAGCAGGAGAGGACTCTTTAAAGTAGAGACACTATACTGATATACACCTGAACATCAGCAGAGAGGACTCTTTAAAGTAGAGACTACATACTGATATACACCTGAAACATCAGCAGGAGAGGACTCTTTAAAGTAGAGACACTACATACTGATATACACCTGAACATCAGCAGGAGAGGACTCTTTAAAGTAGAGACACTACATACTGATATACACCTGAACATCAGCAGGAGAGGACTCTTTAAAGTAGAGACACTACATACTGATATACACCTGAACATCAGCAGGAGAGGACTCTTTAAAGTAGAGACACTACATACTGATATACACCTGAACATCAGCAGGAGAGGACTCTTTAAAGTAGAGACACTACATACTGATATACACCTGAACATCAGCAGGAGAGGACTCTTTAAAGTAGAGACACTACATACTGATACACCTGAACATCAGCAGGAGAGGACTCTTTAAAGTAGAGACACTACATACTGATATACACCTGAACATCAGCAGAGGACTCTTTAAAGTAGAGACACTACATACTGATACACCTGAACATCAGCAGGAGAGGACTCTTTAAAGTAGAGACACTACATACTGATATCCACCTGAACATCGGCAGGAGAGGACTCTTTAAAGTAGAGACACTACATACGATATCCACCTGAACATCGGCAGGAGAAGACTCTTTAAAGTAGAGACACTACATACTGATATCCACCTGAACATCAGCAGGAGAGGACTCTTTAAAGTAGAGACACTACATACTGATTACACCTGAACATCAGCAGGAGAGGACTCTTTAAAGTAGAGACACTACATACTGATATACACCTGAACATCAGCAGGAGAGGACTCTTTAAAGTAGAGACACTACATACTGATATACACCTGAACATCGCAGGAGAGGACTCTTTAAAGTAGAGACACTACATACTGATACACCTGAACATCAGCAGGAGAGGACTCTTTAAAGTAGAGACACTACATACTGATACACCTGAACATCAGCAGGAGAGGACTCTTTAAAGTAGAGACACTACATACTGATTTACACCTGAACATCAGCAGGAGAGGACTCTTTAAAGTAGAGACTACATACTGATATCCACCTGAACATCGCAGGAGAGGACTCTTTAAAGTAGAGACTACATACTGATATCCACCTGAACATCGGCAGGAGAAGACTCTTTAAAGTAGAGACACTACATACTGATATACACCTGAACATCGGCAGGAGAGGACTCTTTAAAGTAGAGACACTACATACTGATTACACCTGAACATCAGCAGGAGAGGACTCTTTAAAGTAGAGACACTACATACTGATATACACCTGAACATCAGCAGGAGAGGACTCTTTAAAGTAGAGACACTACATACTGATATCCACCTGAACATCAGCAGGAGAGGACTCTTTAAAGTAGAGACACTACATACTGATATACACCTGAACATCAGCAGGAGAGCACTCTTTAAAGTAGAGACACTACATACTGATATACACCTGAACATCAGCAGGAGAGGACTCTTTAAAGTAGAGACACTACATACTGATACACCTGAACATCAGCAGGAGAGGACTCTTTAAAGTAGAGACACTACATACTGATATACACCTGAACATCAGCAGGAGAGGACTCTTTAAAGTAGAGACACTACATACTGATATCCACCTGAACATCAGCAGGAGAGGACTCTTTAAAGTAGGGACACTACATACTGATACACCTGAACATCAGCAGGAGAGAGACTCTTTCAAGTAGAGACACTACATACTGATATCCGCCTGAACATCAGCAGGAGAGGACTCTTTAAAGTAGAGACACTACATACTGATATACACCTGAACATCAGCAGGAGAGGACTCTTTAAAGTAGAGACACTACATACTGATATACACCTGAACATCAGCAGGAGAGGACTCTTTAAAGTAGAGACACTACATACTGATATACACCTGAACATCAGCAGGAGAGGAGTCTTTAAAGTAGAGACACTACATACTGATATACACCTGAACATCAGCAGGAGAGGACTCTTTAAAGTAGAGACACTACATACTGATATACACCTGAACATCAGCAGGAGAGGACTCTTTAAAGTAGAGACACTACATACTGATATCCACCTGAACATCAGCAGGAGAGGACTCTTTAAAGTAGAGACACTACATACTGATACACCTGAACATCAGCAGGAGAGGACTCTTTAAAGTAGAGACACTACATACTGATATACACCTGAACATCAGCAGGAGAGGACTCTTTAAAGTAGAGACACTACATACTGATATCCACCTGAACATCAGCAGGAGAGGACTCTTTAAAGTGGACACTACATACTGATATAACCTGAACATCAGCAGGAGAGGACTCTTTAAAGTAGAGACACTACATACTGATATCCACCTGAACATCAGCAGGAGAGGACTCTTTCAAGTAGAGACACTACATACTGATATCCACCTGAACATCAGCAGGAGAGGACTCTTTAAAGTAGAGACACTACATACTGATATCCACCTGAACATCAGCAGGAGAGGACTCTTTAAAGTAGAGACACTACATACTGATATCCACCTGAACATCAGCAGTGAGACTCTTTAAAGTAGAGACACTATACTGATATACACCTGAACATCAGCAGGAGAGGACTCTTTAAAGTAGAGACACTACATACTGATATACACCTGAACATCAGCAGGAGAGGACTCTTTAAAGTAGAGACACTACATACTGATAACACCTGAACATCAGCAGGAGAGGACTCTTTAAAGTAGAGACACTACATACTGATATACACCTGAACATCAGCAGGAGAGGACTCTTTAAAGTAGAGACACTACATACTGATATACACCTGAACATCAGCAGGAGAGGACTCTTTAAAGTAGAGACACTACATACTGATAATACACCTGAACATCAGCAGGAGGACTCTTTAAAGTAGAGACACTACATACTGATATACACCTGAACATCAGCAGGAGAGGACTCTTTAAAGTAGAGACACTACATACTGATATAACCTGAACATCAGCAGGAGAGGACTCTTTAAAGTAGAGACACTACATGCTGATATATACTCAGACTGTTTACTAATCATGATGGAGGGTTTCTGCATCCTTTGATACATTTCTGAACATCATAAGATCTGCTTATTTTGTCTTCATACCGCTGTAGAAAAGCAGGTACACTCAGCCGCAGTGTACGGGCGGAGACCTTGAGGTTCTGATCGGATTGATAACCGTGTGTTTACGGAGCCGTTGGATGGAAACATGGCCGCCTCTCTGTCTGTCTGTAGTGCAGCAGGTCTCTGATGAAGGAAGATTCTCCTCCTCATCACAGTCAGTTTGCTGCTCAGCGTCCTGGTCGTGTTTCTCTGGTTTTTCTCTCTAATGCTGGTTGAACGTTTAAACATCTGTAAAAAAAACACAACAAAAGAGAGACATGTTTAAAGGTTCCTAACCACTGTTTTCTTTCTGGCTCATTGTAACTGTGTGGCTTTAAATGTGTCTAACATCTTTTTGTTTGTTTCATTTTCTATAGTGTGTGTCCGCCCGCCCGTCTGCTCGTTCTCACCGTACACTATAACATGTGTTGGGGGGGGGGGAATATTCGGGGTTGATGGGGGGGTTTGGGGGGGTTTAAAAACTGCTAATGTTGCTACGATTACCATGACGTGTGTCTGAACAAACACTGGTAAGATGCCGCCGCTGCTTCCCGTTTCTGCTTGAAGATCTGCCCCTATGCCATTGGCCGATAGAGTTCCCGCCCACTGGGAGTAGGGAGGGGGCGGGGCTTATTGAGTCAGCTGATCACTCGGGCACCCAGATGACGTCAACACGCTAATACGGCTAAAAGTATGTGGACACCAAGATAGCCTTGAGAGTATGGTGCGTTCAGGCTCTTGGGATATTCCTGAGTTGGAAAGGTTTTTCTCCGACTTGGTGTGTTCATGAAGATACTATTAATATACTATATATGTAGTTGAGTCAGTACAGTCCAAAAGATTAATAGCTTATCTACTATTTTCAAAGAAGTCTTAATTTACGGTCACATTCTTTGATATTTCACGAGTAAAACATCTTGGAATAGTTTTTGTAAATTGGAATAACCCTTTAATTGTCAAGCTAATATTAAGCGAAAGGTTTTAGTGTTCGCTTTATTTATCTTTCCAAATAATCTGTCTATTAGGTCTATGAAAGTACGATTATCAGCTAACTTTACTTTAGGAGTAATAGCTAGCTTCAGGGCTACAGCGCTAGCTAGTGGTTAAGCAGAAACATGTTAGCTTGTTGTTCTGTTCCCAGTAGTTCTATGGGAATGCTAACATGGTAGCCAGTTATTGTAAGTGTTTTCATCACCAAACATAGCTAGCTTTTACAGGTAGGTGTGGGAATGCTAACAGTATTAGCCAGCTATGTAAGTGTCTTCATTAGTCAACACTAGCCAGCTGTCTGTTAGTGGAAAACTTTGGACGTTTTATCAATTTTGCACTTTCACTACAGTTATTTAGATGTTTGAGATGTCCACATACTTTTGGCCATGTAAGACCCTCCATAGATCTACATTGGATCTGCAGAAGAGCTTTTGGCCGCTGTTTGAAGACTTCCTGTGACATAATGTTGGAGTTAAATTAAACGTGGTCCACGTTGACCCTCAGGTGCGTCCCTCTGGCTGCTGGGTGATCTGCTCCCCGCTCTGATCCCTTTCTGTTTCAGAAAACCTCCTCACCAGCTGCTGCACTCTTAAAAATGATGTGTAATTTTTCTACACATCCCTGTCCCTTCCCGTAACTCCAGATGTGTCCAAAGATTATCCATCATGTTCTTAAAGTGTGGCAAGACAGCACTCTGAAAATAATCCTCAGCTGTTCTGTCTCTGCCAGAGAAGTTTGGGGTTTCTTTTTAGGGAAACCGTTTCAGATTAAAGACATGTTTATTATTGATATTAACCCACCTGGTTTCTTTAACAGCTGTTGATACCAGCAGTCCTTATCCATAAAGAAGACAACGTGAGAGGAGATTGAGTTTTAAATATCATCAGAAAATAGGACTTTTATTTTCATGAAAAACCCTTTTCTCAGAGGATGGACCCTTTTATTATTTGGACTCAAGTTTAGAAATTCATCACTTCTTTATTATTGACATCAGAAAATAAGTTATTATTAATAACCCAAAATCGACTATCTATATGCATTGCAGTGTACGAGTTTTGGCTCAAATTATTACCATTAAGAACCTATACCAGAAACACACAAAATATGTGTTTGTTAATTCATTCCTTGCCATGTTTAATAATCAAAACTATTATTTGAACAGAGTTCCTTATCGATAGAACAGTCTGGATCTCAGGAACACCATTGCTTACCAGTTAAAATGAAACTAGAAAGGACCATGACCTCCGCCAAGGCCGTTTCCATATATTTAAAACAATGCTAGTATCCGCATCGTGATTCCAATCCGCTCCAAAATGTCCACCACCACCTTCCTGAGTTCTGTACAGTGTGACCTCTAAATAATGAGTTATGAAGAGTGGGTGAACATTACAACATGAACACTCGTACCTGACGTAGAATTCAACAGTAAACACCGAGCGTCACAGGTGTGCCACTAACAGACCTGAAGTCTTCTCAGAGGTATTTCTGCTGCTGTTGTGTTGGCTTGCATCAGATCCTACAGGTGTTCCTGTTATTGTGTCCACCCCTGCTCTCTGAAACGATTCCCTGAAAAGAAACCTAAGAAGCAGTACTGTGACGTTATGGATTTGATGTTTTTTTCTTTACCAGACACTTGTCACATTATGAGGAAAAGGTTTCTGCATTTGATGCTTCAGCTAACGGACAACCGTCTGCTAGCACCGTTAGCATTCCTCTTTGCCACGGGAACACGTTAACTTAATTCAGAAAACATTAGTTTTTAACTGCAATAACAAGTTCTACTCTTTATTTTAACTTAAGAAAGGTAGCTCATCCTGTCTTCGTGAGTGAAGGGGGCCGTTGGGCAGGAATGCTTCTGCAGTGCTTCAGTTTCAGTTAACAGCTGAAACAGTGCTAATGTTAGCTAGCTGTTCTCTATTTAATGGCTGAATATTATCTGCTCAGAAGGCACTAGCTAGCTACACTGCTAACAGCACTAGCTAGTAGTTTCTGTTGTTCTCAGTGTTTTCATTAGTAAATATTAGCTAGATGTTCCTGGCAGTTTCATTAGGGAATGCTAACGGTGTTAGCGTGCTGTTCTCAGTGTTTTCATTAGTACATATATGCTAGATGTTCCTGGCAGTTTCATTAGGGAATGCTAATGGTGTTAGCGTGCTGTTCTCAGTTAGCTGGAGCGCAGATGTAGACACTTTTCGTTGCAGTGTGACAAGTTTCTGCTGAAGGAAATCAACAGGCACAGTTCATAACGTCCCAGTGAGGCTTTTCTCTTTCCTCAGACAAACGGCTGTGATTCTCAGAGTGAACTCCCAGCATGCAGTTTGGTGGTACTGAACAATGACCTGACGCCTGAAGCCCTGAGAGAGTGTGTGTGTGTGTGTGTGTGTGTGTGTGTGTGTGTGTGTGTGTTTGAATTACACTGAAGCACTCCTTTAGTTACATCTATAAGATTAGTTAAACTGTGTGTGCGAGTTAATTAGCCGTATGAATGAGGGCAGTTTCCAGTCTGCAGCCCACTTTCTGCTGTGTGTGTAACCTCTCTTTTGTGTGTGTGTGTCTGTGTGTGTGTGTGTCTGTGTGTGTGTGTGTCTGTGTCTGTGTGTGTGTGTGTGTCGTGCAGGCCTGCTGGGCCTCCAGCTGATTAACGGTAAGAACGAGTCGGCTCACATCGCGGACGCGGTGGCGGTCGTGGCTCAGTCGCTGCAGGCTGTTTGAGAAGGAGAACATCACGGAGCCTCCGAGGGGCTGCGTGGGAAACACCAACATCTGGAGGACCGGGCCGCTCTTCAAAAGGTCAGTATCAACGCTGATCCAGGTGAAAGGTCAACTAAGTGATGAGGATGTTATCAGATCTGTATCTTCTTCTGTTGACATCAGATCTCAGACGAGGTTCTTCCTGTGTTGTTCTGAATGTACAGAATCCCTGAGAAACAAACATCTAGGATTCTTACACGTTTAGTTCAGCAGGATAATTTCCACATATTAACACCACTTTATGATTTCTGAAGTAACGTTGGGCTATAAAGGAACTACAGCACGGTCACATGACTTCACGTCACCACCGCTAAGCTAAAGGAGGCTAATGTTGGGCTATAAAGGAACTACAGCACGGTCACATGACTTCACGTCACCACCGCTAAGCTAAAGGTGGCTAATGTTGGGCTATAAAGGAACTACAGCACGGTCACATGACTTCACGTCACCACCGCTAAGCTAAAGGAGGCTAATGTTGGGCTATAAAGGAACTACAGCACGGTCACATGACTTCACGTCACCACCGCTAAGCTAAAGGCGGCTAATGTTGGGCTATAAAGGAACTAGAGCACGGTCACATGACTTCACGTCACCACCGCTAAGCCAAAGGAGGCTAATGTTGGGCTATAAAGGAACTACAGCACGGTCACATGACTTCATGTCACCACCGCTAAGCTAAAGGAGGCTAATGTTGGGCTATAAAGGAACTACAGCACGGTCACATGACTTCACGTCACCACCGCTAAGCTAAAGGCGGCTAATGTTGGGCTATAAAGGAACTAGAGCACGGTCACATGACTTCACGTCACCACCGCTAAGCCAAAGGAGGCTAATGTTGGGCTATAAAGGAACTACAGCACGGTCACATGACTTCATGTCACCACCGCTAAGCTAAAGGTGGCTAATGTTGGCTATAAAGGACTAGAGCACGGTCACATGACTTCACGTCACCACCGCTAAGCTAAAGGTGGCTAATGTTGGGCTATAAAGGAACTACAGCACGGTCACATGACTTCACGTCACCACCGCTAAGCCAAAGGCTAATGTTGGGCTATAAAGGAACTACAGCACGGTCACATGACTTCACGTCACCACCGCTAAGCTAAAGGTGGCTAATGTTGGGCTATAAAGGAACTAGAGCACGGTCACATGACTTCACGTCACCACCGCTAAGCTAAAGACGGCTAATGTTGGGCTATAAAGGAACTACAGCACGGTCACATGACTTCACGTCACCACCCCTAAGCTAAAGGTGCTAATGTTGGGCTATAAAGGAACTAGAGCACGGTCACATGACTTCACGTCACCACCGCTAAGCTAAAGGTGGCTAATGTTGGGCTATAAAGGAACTAGAGCACGGTCACATGACTTCACGTCACCACCGCTAAGCTAAAGGTGGCTAATGTTGGGCTATAAAGGAACTAGACACGGTCACATGACTTCACGTCACCACCGCTAGCTAAAGGTGGCTAATTTGGGCTATAAAGGAACTACAGCACGGTCACATGACTTCATGTCACCACCGCTAAGCTAAAGACGGCTAATGTTGGGTTATAAAGGAACTACAGCACGTCACATGACTTCACGTCACCACCGCTAAGCTAAAGGGCTAATGTTGGGCTATAAAGGAACTAGAGCACGGTCACATGATTCACGTCACCACCACCGCTAAGCTAAAGGTGGCTAATGTTGGGCTATAAAGGAACTAGAGCACGGTCACATGACTTCACGTCACCACCGCTAAGCTAAAGGTGGCTAATGTTGGGCTATAAAGGAACTACAGCACGGTCACATGACTTCACGTCACCACCGCTAAGCTAAAGGGGCTAATGTTGGGCTATAAAGGAACTACAGCACGGTCACATGACTTCACGTCACCACCGCTAAGCTAAAGAGGCTAATGTTGGGCTATAAAGGAACTACAGCACGGTCACATGACTTCACGTCACCACCCTAAGCTAAAGGTGGCAATGTTGGGCTATAAAGGAACTACAGCATGTCACATGACTTCACGTCACCACCGCTAAGCTAAAGGTGGCTAATGTTGGGCTATAAAGGAACTACAGCACGGTCACATGACTTCACGTCACCACCGCTAAGCTAAAGGAGGCTAATGTTGGGCTATAAAGGAACTACAGCACGGTCACATGACTTCATGTCACCACCGCTAAGCTAAAGGTGGCTAATGTTGGGCTATAAAGGAACTACAGCACGGTCACATGACTTCATGTCACCACCGCTAAGCTAAAGGTGGCTAATGTTGGGCTATAAAGGAACTAGAGCACGGTCACATGACTTCATCACCACCGCTAAGCTATAGGTGGCTAATGCTGGGCTATAAAGGAACTAGAGCACGGTCACATGACTTCACGTCACCACCGCTAAGCTAAAGACGGCTAATGTTGGGCTATAAAGGAA
Source organism: Dissostichus mawsoni (assembly GCA_011823955.1). Taxonomy (NCBI): domain Eukaryota; kingdom Metazoa; phylum Chordata; class Actinopteri; order Perciformes; family Nototheniidae; genus Dissostichus; species Dissostichus mawsoni. Next base: position 317,068 of record JAAKFY010000100.1, on the reverse strand, counting down.
CTACAGCACGGTCACATGACTTCACGTCACCACCGCTAAGCTAAAGGTGGCTAATGCTGGGCTATAAAGGAACTACACGGTCACATGACTTCATGTCACCACCGCTAAGCTAAAGGTGGCTAATGTTGGGCTATAAAGGAACTACAGCACGGTCACATGACTTCATGTCACCACCGCTAAGCTAAAGGTGGCTAATGCTGGGCTATAAAGGAACTACAGCACGGTCACATGACTTCATGTCACCACCGCTAAGCTAAAGGGGCTAATGCTTGGCTATAAAGGAACTACAGCACGGTCACATGACTTCATGTCACCACCGCTAAGCTAAAGGTGGCTAATGTTGGGCTATAAAGGAACTACAGCACGGTCACATGACTTCAGGTCACCACCGCTAAGCTAAAGGAGGCTAATGTTGGGCTATAAAGGAACTACAGCACGGTCACATGGCTTCACGTCACCACCGCTAAGCTAAAGGTGGCTAATGTTGGGCTATAAAGGAACTACAGCACGGTCACATGACTTCACGTCACCACCGCTAAGCTAAAGGTGGCTAATGTTGGGCTATAAAGGAACTACAGCACGGTCACATGACTTCACGTCTCCACCGCTAAGCTAAAGGAGGCTAATGTTGGGCTATAATCACATGACTCACGTCACCACCGCTAAGCTAAAGGTGGCTAATGTTGGGCTATAAAGGAACTACAGCACGGTCACATGACTTCACGTCACCACCGCTAAGCTAAAGGTGGCTAATGTTGGGCTATAAAGGAACTACAGCACGGTCACATGACTTCACGTCACCACCGCTAAGCTAAAGGAGGCTAATGTTGAGCTATAAAGGAACTACAGCACGGTCACATGACTTCACTTCACCACCGCTAAGCTAAAGGTGGCTAATGTTGGGCTATAAAGGAACTACAGCACGGTCACATGACTTCACGTCACCACCGCTAAGCTAAAGGTGGCTAATGTTGGGCTATAAAGGAACTACAGCATGGTCACATGACTTCACGTCACCACCGCTAAGCTAAAGGAGGCTAATGTTGGGCTATACAGGAACTACAGCACGGTCACATGACTTCACGTCACCACCGCTAAGCTAAAGGTGGCTAATGTTGGGCTATAAAGGAAATACAGCACGGTCACATGACTTCACGTCACCACCGCTAAGCTAAATGGCTGCATTTGATCGGTTTTGTGAATTGTTAGGTTGTAAACTTTCTGATAAAATGTGTTTTTTTATGTATAACTGGAAATACTCTAAAGCTCTTTAATATGTAAAGAGCAGTTGTTGTGTGTATGTCAGTGTTTGTAAATGGTAGAAGTGTGCAGAGTGAGATCTATATAATCTTTACACACATTTGATTTCAGTCTCGTGGATTAGGACTCTGTTTGCTCTGGCTTTTGTTTCTCAGTATCTAGCGTGGCATGTTTTTGGCTTTTTCAGACATCAGAGATATTTAGCTGACTGAGAAATACAGTCCACATGTAAACCAATCAGACCTCAGGACACGATGCACCGGACACCAGATACAGAGAGCAAGCCTTCATGTGATCTGATGTGAAAGATCTAGGTTTCATTCAAGTGTGTGTGTGCGTGTGTGTGTGTGAGGTCTGTCTGGTGTGTGTGTGTGTGTGTGTGTGTGAGTGTGTGAGTGTGTGTGTGTACCTTGGGGAGGGGGAGGGCATAATGCTGTAAAGCTAAACTTTTCTCATGTAATGTTATCCCGCAGATTCACGAGTATACTTCCCTCCTCCTTGTGTTTACTTAAAGGGGTGCTATTCTTCTTCTGTGGTGTTCCTGCTCCTGTAGTGTTTTTGTAGGTTTAGTGCATGTAAATGGTCTGCAGAGGCTAAAATCCCTGTGTTCCCTCCAGAGGGAGTTTCTGTCACACACAGTTCCCCTATACTACCTGAAACACCTCCATTGGACTCCTTTGTTTTCTTACGGAACATGGTGACATCACTATGTAACACGTGCTCCTATTGGGGCGGGACATCTCTAAGCGGTTGACCAATCACAACAGGGCAGACTGGCTCTGGTTTCAGACAGAGGGTAGTAGCAGCCAGTAATAACATAATTAAATTGTAATACCAGATTCACATCAATGTATTTATCAGATTTCTGCTCATTATTATTACAATTGTATTGTTTGTATTCATCTTAGTATTATTACGGTTTTGATCTCTCTATTATGTTATAAGCTAAGAGACAAGATAAGAGGTTCTTATTGATCCCACATTGGGAAATGTTTGCGATGCAGCAGCATAAACAACAACAAAACAAACAAGGCATAAGTAGAAATAAAAGAGTAGAAATAAACAATACTATAATTTAAACATCTCAAAATGGAATTAAAGCAGCGTTAAGAAGTAGGGAATATACAGTAGACTGTGAAGTCAAAGAATCAAAGTTAATTGTCAATCTTCAAGTTTGTGTACAGAGAGATCGAAATACAGTTTCCCACGATACAAAAACAAATATATATAAAAATATGTATAAGAATATGTATATATACAAGACACATTTATACATATGCACACATTAAGACATACATAAAAGCACAACAATCAGTAAATACAAAATAACAGTCACTTCAATATCTTTGAGGATGTGCATCAGTGAAAGATTGTCCATAGCAGCGTAAAAAGTCTCTGTAATCTAAACTCTGACAATAAAACACAATTGAAGGGTGTATGGGTATGCCCTCTCTATATAATATATATGTCATGTCATGTCTTGTTTCAAAGATCTAGTGATTTCTATATATATGTATTTAATAGATGTGTTCCTGCAGTGTTCAGATATAACAGGACACGCTCCACTGATCTGATTCGGGATAATAACGCTGTCCGTCGCTCAGACTGACCTCAATCCTCCGTCCTCTCACATCACGATGATCATGTGACCTGCTCCACTTTAGACATCCCGCTGATCATGTGACCTGCTCCACTTAGACAGACCTTCAGCAGTCTGACTCCTGCACAATGATAACATTGACCACCACAAACACTACAGCTGAGGATTATTAATGCTGATAGAGTTGCTCACGGACCCTTATTTTCTCCGTCAGGTCCGTGAGCAAAGGTGTCAAATATGGTCATAAATGGGTAAATTGTTTTAAAATGTAAAAGATGAATGAAAAGAAAAGCTGTACATGTTACTGTAAGTTCACCTAAAGCGCAGATCCAAACCTGTTGTACTAGAACATCTTTTTCTGCATTTATACACACACACACACACACCACACACACACACACACACACACACACACACACCCCACACACACACACACACACACACACACATACCATACCATGTATACATCACTTCAGGGGACATTACATTGACTTACATGCATTTCCTGGAGACTGATCCTAACCTTAACCATAACCAATACATGCCTAACCCTAACCAAGTCTTCCTAAAATTAATGATTCCCCTCATGGGGACCTCCATTATGTCCCCATAAGGGAGGCGAGTCCCCACACGTGACTGTGTAAACAGATTTAGGTCCCCACAAGGATAGTAATGCTAGGCAACACACACACACACACACACACACACACACACACACACACACACACACACACACACACACAGTATCTTGCCTAAGGACACATCAAGATACAGATACAGTCGCCTAAAATGCTCTGTTTTTGAAAAAGGCAATATAAAAATAAGTGAGGGTGTATTGCTCTAACCCGGACCCCCCTATCCAAACTTGAGGTCTGTGTCCTATATCAGGTTTTTAAATGTGTAAATTGTTTTAAATTTAAAAGATTTATGGAAAAACTGCGCACTGTTAGTTTACATTGACACAGGTGCAAATTAAACCAGGTTAATCTGAAATGGCTCTTTATCCTCTTCCATTATTCTGTCCAGTATTTAACTGATTGTCTGTTTCATTTTTATATTGAAATGTTTTACCTCACTTCATCGGCCATCAGTGAGGAATGCCAGTTTAAAGTTTTTTTTTTAAAGTTTGGTGATCTGGTGATGTAATGTTGTGTTCTGCTCTCTGATTGGCTCTCCAGAGTGCTGATGTCATCGAAGTATCCCGACGGTCTGACTGGACGCATCGAGTTTAACGACGACGGCGACCGGCGCTTCGCGACTTACAGCATCATGAACTACCAGCAGAAACAAGGGCGCGTCGTCCAGGTCGGGGTCTTCAACGGGTCACAGGTAGGGAAACACACCTGGAAACACACCTGGAGACACACATGGAAATACACTTGTATACACACCTAGATACACACCTGGAAAACACCTGGAAACACACCTGGAAACACACCTGGAAACACACCTGGAAACACACCTGGAAACACACCTGGAGACACACATGCAAACACACCTAGATACACACCTGGAAACACACCTGGAAACACACCTGGAAACACAACTGGAAACACACCTGCAAACACACCTGGAAACACACCTGGAAACACACCTGGAAACACACCTGGAAACCCAACTGGAAACACACCTGCATACACACACCTGCAAACACACCTGGAAACACACCTGGAAACACACCTGGAAACCCAACTGGAAACACACCTGCAAACACACCTGGAAACACACCTGGAGACACACATGGAAATACACTTACATACACACCTAGATACACACCTGGATACCCACGTATATAGACACCTAGAAACACACTTGGATACACACCTGGAAACACACCTGGATACACACATGTATAAACACCTAAAAACACCTGGAAACACACTTGGATACACACCTGGAAACACACCTGGATACACACATGTATAAACACCTAAATACACACCTGGAAACACACTTGGATACACACCTGGATACAAAACTGCATACACACCTGGAAACACACTTGGATACACACATGTATAAACACCTAAATACACACCTGGATACACACATGGATAGACACCTGGAACACACATGTTTAGACACTTGGATACACACCTGCAAACACACCTGGAGACACACCTGGAAACACACATGTAAACACCTAAATACACCTGGAAACACACTTGGATACACACATGTATAAACACCTAAATACACCTGGAAACACACTTGGATACACACCTGGAAACACACCTGGATACAAAACTGCATACACACCTGGAAACACACTTGGATACACATGTATAAACACCTAAATACACACCTGGATACACACATGGAGACACACCTGGAGACACACATGGAAATACACTTGTATACACACCTAGATACACACCTGGAAACACACCTGGAAACACACCTGGAAACACACCTGGAAACACACCTGGAAACACACCTGGAAACACACCTGGAGACACACATGCAAACACACCTAGATACACACCTGGAAACACACCTGGAAACACAACTGGAAACACACCTGGAAACACACCTGGAAACACACCTGGAAACACACCTGGAAACACACCTGGAAACCCAACTGGAAACACACCTGCATACACACACCTGCAAACACACCTGGAAACACACCTGGAAACACACCTGGAAACCCAACTGGAAACACACCTGCAAACACACCTGGAAACACACCTGGAGACACACATGGAAATACACTTACATACACACCTAGATACACACCTGGATACCCACGTATATAGACACCTAGAAACACACTTGGATACACACCTGGAAACACACCTGGATACACACATGTATAAACACCTAAATACACACCTGGAAACACACTTGGATACACACCTGGAAACACACCTGGATACACACATGTATAAACACCTAAATACACACCTGGAAACACACTTGGATACACACCTGGATACAAAACTGCATACACACCTGGAAACACACTTGGATACACACATGTATAAACACCTAAATACACACCTGGATACACACATGGATAGACACCTGGAAACACACATGTTTAGACACTTGGATACACACCTGCAAACACACCTGGAGACACACCTGGAAACACAACTGGAAACACACCTGCAAAAACACCTGGAAACACACTGGAAACACACCTGGAAACACAACTGGAAACACACCTGGAAACACACCTGGAAACACACCTGGAGACACACATGGAAATACACTTACATACACACCTAGATACACACCTGGATACCCACGTATATAGACCCCTAGAAACACACTTGGATACACACCTGGAAACACACCTGGATACACACATGTATAAACACCTAAATACACACCTGGAAACACACTTGGATACACACCTGGAAACACACCTGGATACAAAACTGCATACACACCTGGAAACACACTTGGATACACACATGTATAAACACCTAAATACACACCTGGATACACACATGGATAGACACCTGGAAACACACATGTTTAGACACTTGGATACACACCTGCAAACACACCTGGAGACACACCTGGAAACACACATGTATAAACACCTAAATACACACCTGGAAACACACTTGGATACACACATGTATAAACACCTAAATACACACCTGGAAACACACTTGGATACACACCTGGAAACACACCTGGATACAAAACTGCATACACACCTGGAAACACACTTGGATACACACATGTATAAACACCTAAATACACACCTGGATACACACATGGATAGACACCTGGAAACACACATGTTTAGACACTTGGATACACACCTGCAAACCCAACTGGAAACACACCTGGAGACACACCTGGAAACACAACTGGAAACACACCTGCAAACACACCTGGAAACACACCTGGAAACACAACTGGAAACACACCTGGAAACACACCTGCAAACACACCTGGAAACACACCTGGAAACACACCTGGAAACACACCTGGATAAACACTTCGGCAGACAACTAAATACACACCTTGTCATACACTTGTATAAAAACCTGGATACACACCTGGATACACAACTATATAAATGTGTGTGTGGTGTGTGTGTGGTGTGTGTGTGTGGTGTGTGTGTGTGTGTGTGTGTGTGTGTGTGTGTTGTGTGTGTGTGTGTGTGTGTGTGTGTGTGTGTGTGTGTGTGTGTGTGTGTGTGGTGTGTGTGTGTGTGTGTGTGTGTGTGTGTGTGTGTGTGTGTGTGTGTCCAGGTGGTGATGAACCCTCAGAGGAAGATCATCTGGCCCGGAGGAGAGACGGAGAAACCAGTTGGATATCAGATGTCGACTAAACTGAAGGTACGGATAATTCTTATTTATTAATCAATTCAATTAATCTGGTTTATGGAGTCGATGAACCCACAGTGTGTGTGTGTGTGTGTGTGTGTGTGTGTGTGTGTGTGTGTGTGTGTGGTGTGTGTGTGTGTGTGTGTGTGTGTGTGGTGTGTGTGTGTGTGTGTGTGTGTGTGTGTGTGTGTGTGTGTGGTGTGTGTGTGTGTGTGTGTGTGTGTGTGTGTGTGTGTGTGCAGATCGTGACCATCCACCAGGAGCCCTTTGTTTACGTGAAGCCTACGAAGACTGACGGGACGTGTAAAGAGGAGTTCACGCTCAACGGAGTCTTGATCAAGAAGGTGATCTGCACCGGGCCCAACGGGACACTCCCAGGTACACACACACACACACACACACACACACACACACACACACACACACACACACACACACTTTGTTGTATATCTTTCTTACCTTTACTGAGAGGGTTATGCTGTAAATCCAACAATTATTGAGGAACGTGCACGTCTCTTATTGTGTGTGTGTGTGTGTGTGTGTGTGTGTGTGTGTGTGTGTGTGTGTGTGTGTGTGTGTGTGTGTGTTTGGTGTGTGTGTGTTGTGTGTGTGTGTGTGTGTGTGTGTGTGTGTGTGTGTGTGTGTGTGTGTGTGTGTGTGTGTGTGTGGGTGTGTGGTGTGTGTGTGTGTGTGTGTGTGTGTGTGTGGTGTGTGTGTGCAGGTCAGCCCATCGTCCCTCAGTGTTGCTATGGTTTCTGTGTCGACCTGCTCATCAAGCTGGCGATGAGCATGAACTTCACCTACGAGGTTCACCTCGTGGCTGATGGGAAGTTCGGCACGCAGGAGCGCGTAAGATAAAATATGTATATCAAATAATATATTGTAGTGTAAGGCGCATTTGTTTATTATTGTTGTTATATTATAATATAATGTTAAAGGTTTGATATTTTTGATTGTATTATATAATACGTATTCTTTCATATAATGATTATTAAAACATGTCTGGTTTATTGTTGTTATATATTTGTAGTATACTTTCAATTTAATGTATTATATTGTAATATACAAATTTTCATAGATATATTTCTTAATATTTCAGACTGATGGTAATATTGTACATATGTATTTTATGTATTATATGTATTTTGTGTATCCAGGTGAACAACAGCAATAAGAAGGAGTGGAACGGCATGATGGGGGAGCTGCTGGGGGGGCTGGCCGATATGATCGTGGCCCCCCTGACCATCAACAACGAGAGGGCCCAATACATCGAGTTCTCCAAACCCTTCAAGTACCAGGGCCTCACCATCCTCGTTAAGAAGGTACTGCTCCAAATACTCTAAATACTTTTCAATACTTTAAATACTTCAAGTACCAGTGTCTCACCATCCTCGTTAAGAAGGTACTGCTCCAAATACTCTAAATACTTTCAATACTTTAAATACTTCAAGTACCAGGGCCTCACCATCCCCGTCAAAGAGGTACTGCTCCAAATACTCTAAATACTTTCAATACTTTAAATACTTCAAGTACCAGGGCCTCACCATCCTCGTTAAGAAGGTACTGCTCCAAATACTCTAAATACTTTCAATACTTTAAATACTTCAAGTACCAGGGCCTCGCCATCCTCGTCAAAGAGGTACTGCTCCAAATACTCTAAATACTTTCAATACTTTAAATACTTCAAGTACCAGGGCCTCACCATCCTCGTCAAAGAGGTACTGCTCCAAATACTCTAAATACTTTCAATACTTTAAATACTTCAAGTACCAGGGCCTCACCATCCTCGTCAAAGAGGTACTGCCTTCTCTGTTTCTGATCCAGAAATGCAGTGTATCTGAAGGCCAGAGAGGTATTGAACGGGCGTCAGAGGGAGGGGTTGTAGTGTCAGAGGGGGGGTTGTAGTGTCAGAGGGAGGGGTTGTAGCATCAGAGGGGGGGGTTGTAGCATCAGAGGGGGGGATTGTAGTGTCAGAGGGGGGGTTGTAGTGTCAGAGGGGGGTTTGTAGTGTCAGATGGGGTTGTAGCATCAGAGGGGGGGGTTGTAGTGTCAGAGGGGGGTTTGTAGCATCAGAGGGGGGGTTGTAGCGTCAGAGGGGGGGGTTGTAGTGTCAGAGGGGGGTTGTAGCATCAGAGGGGGGGTTGTAGCATCAGAGGGGGGGGTTGTAGTGTCAGATGGGGGTTTGTAGCATCAGAGGGGGGGGTTGTAGCTTCAGAGGGGGGGGTTGTAGTGTCAGAGGGGGGTTGTAGTGTCAGATGGGGGTTTGTAGCGTCAGAGGGGGGGTTGTAGTGTCAGAGGGGGGTTGTAGTGTCAGATGGGGGTTTGTAGCGTCAGAGGGGGGGGTTGTAGTGTCAGATGGGGGTTTGTAGCATCAGAGGGGGGGGTTGTAGCGTCAGAGGGGGGGTTTGTAGTGTCAGATGGGGGTTTGTAGCGTCAGAGGGGGGGGTTGTAGTGTCAGAGGGGGGGTTGTAGCGTCAGAGGGGGGGTTGTAGTGTCAGATGGGGGTTTGTAGCGTCAGAGGGGGGGGTTGTAGTGTCAGAGGGGGGGTTGTAGTGTCAGAGGGGGGGTTTGTAGTGTCAGATGGGGGTTTGTAGCGTCAGAGGGGGGGTTGTAGTGTCAGAGGGGGGGTTGTAGTGTCAGATGGGGGTTTGTAGCGTCAGAGGGGGGGTTGTAGTGTCAGAGGGGGGGTTGTAGCATCAGAGGGGGGGGTTGTAGTGTCAGAGGGGGGTTTGTAGCGTCAGAGGGGGGGGTTTGTAGTGTCAGAGGGGGGTTTGTAGCATCAGAGGGGGGGGGTTGTAGTGTCAGAGGGGGGTTTGTAGCGTCAGAGGGGGGGTTGTAGCATCAGAGGGGGGGGTTGTAGTGTCAGAGGGGGGTTTGTAGCGTCAGAGGGGGGGTTGTAGCGTCAGAGGGGGGGGTTGTAGTGTCAGAGGGGGGGTTGTAGTGTCAGAGGGGGGTTTGTAGCATCAGAGGGGGGGGTTGTAGTGTCAGAGGGGGGGTTGTAGTGTCAGAGGGGGGGTTGTAGTGTCAGAGGGGGGGTTGTAGCGTCAGAGGGGGGGTTGTAGTGTCAGAGTGTCAGAGGGGGGGTTGTAGTGTCAGGGGGGGTTTGTAGCGTCAGAGGGGGGGGGTTGTAGTGTCAGAGGGGGGTTGTAGTGTCAGAGGGGGGTTTTGTAGCGTCAGAGGGGGGGGTTGTAGTGTCAGAGGGGGGTTGTAGTGTCAGAGGGGGGTTTGTAGCGTCAGACGGGGGGGTTGTAGTGTCAGAGGGGGGGTTGTAGTGTCAGATGGGGGATTGTAGCATCAGATGGGGGGTTGTAGCGTCAGAGGGGGGTTGTAGTGTCAGAGGGGGGGTTGCAGTGTCAGAGGGGGTTTGTAGTGTCAGAGGGGTGTTGTAGTGTCAGAGGGGGGTTTGTAGCGTCAGAGAGGGGGGTTTGTAGCATCAGAGGGGGGGGTTGTAGCGTCAGAGGGGGGGTTGTAGCAGTGGTTGTGTTAGACTTTTTCGTTGTCTGTCAGTTTGACGGACAGGATCGTAAAATTTCCGTCATAATCCATTATTACCCGTCATTTTATTTTTCATGTTTTAATGATGAGACATATTTAATATTTATGTTTGGGTACTAAGCAGCACATGTTCATTCATTCCTTTTTTTTAATGATTCATACAGAACTTTTAAGGACATGGAGAAAAAAAAAGATGAACAGAGACACCGACCGTGCGGTCACTTTTCATGTCAACACGAATATGAATGATTGCCATTGTTTGAAATGAGACAATTACAATTAAAATATGAACAAAACATTTACAAGAACAACTCAATTGACCTGCTGTAGCCTAGCCTGAACTCAGACCTTCCTCCTGGGCCGCATGGATTTTAAACTGGACTGGTGCCCGCTTGTGCGTAGTCAAACGCATCAAGGGAGATTGCAAAAAACATTTTGCCATCTTCCCTCCTCAGCCACTTAAACTCTTGCTCCCACTGAACCCGGTACTCCCGCTTCAACTCCTTGCCACTCGCTTGTCCCTCTGCTGCTTCGGACACTCAGCTGCCGTGACATTTTGCGATTGCTAAAGCCGGTTAAAACAACGAGGTAATCAACGAGGTCAAATACAAGACTAGACAATAGCTACTTAATATGCACACACTCGCCACCAACTGGACAGGGGTGTGAATTACTAAATAATAGTTACAGTAGAGTACAGTAGATCGCCCTCAGTCTACGTGGCCACTAAGGATGTAATAAAATGTGGGCCGCTGGTGGACATTTTGGCGCTGTTCCGAGTTGTGTTCTAATCTGTCAAAATGACGGACTGCTTTCAGATTTTTCCGTCATTCTTGGAAAAATTCCGTCACAGACGGAAAATATTCGGTTAACGCGACCTCTGGGTTGTAGTGTCAGAG
>JAAKFY010000100.1:268022-300522 GCA_011823955.1 Dissostichus mawsoni | reverse complement strand
TCTCAAAATCACAACATTCACACTTTTTCTCAAAATCACAAAATTCAGACTTTTTCTCAAATTCTGACTTTTTCACAAATTCTGACTTTTTCACTTAAATCTCAAAATTCTGACTTTTTCACTAAATCTCAAAATTCTGACTGTTTCACAAAATTCTGACTTTTTCACTAAATCTCAAAATTCTGACTTTTTCTCAAAATTCTGACTGTCTGAATACTTAAACATTTTAATAATCACTTGTCACCGGCTTGAGCTTCAATCAGCTCCATGTATCTCTGATCCTCTCCAGAATGGAAGTAGTCATCACATACAGAGCATCAACTAGTTCCTGAACAGTGTCCTTCACATGATGATATACAAGAGAGGGAGTTACACAGTCACAATATTCAAAATTCAGAATTTAAAAAAAAATTCTGAATTGTTCACAAAATTCTGACTTTTTCTCAAAATCTCAAAATTCTGACTTTTCTCAAAATCACAAAATTCTGACTTTTTCTCAAAATCACAAAATTCTGACTTTTTCTCAAAATTCTGACTTTTTCTCAAAATCACAAAATTCTGACATTTCTCAAAATGTTGGCTTTTTACTGAAAATCTCAAAATTCTGACTTGTTCTCAAAATTCTGACTTGTTCTCAAAATTCTGACTTTTTCTCAAAATTCTGACTTTTCTAAAAATTCTGACTTTCTCAAAATTCCGACTTGTTCTCAAAATCTCAAAATTCAGACTTTTTCACAAAATTCAGACTTTTTCTCAAAATCACAAAATTCAGACTTTTTCTCAAAATCACAAAATTCTGACTTTTTCTCAAAATTCAGACTTTTTCACAAAATTCTGACTGTTTCACAAAATTCAGACTTCTTCACAAAATCTCAAAATTCTGACTTTTTTCTCAAATTCTGACTGTCTGAATACTTAAACATTTAATAATCATTGTCACCGGCTTGAGCTTCAATCAGCTCCATGTATTTGTGATCCTCTCCAGAATGGAAGTAGTCATCACATACAGAGCATCAACTAGTTCCTGAACAGTGTCCTTCACATGCTGATATCCAAGAGAGGGAGTTACACAGTCACAAGATGGAGGAGTAGAATAGATAGATAGAATCGGAGGGATGAAACCCTCTTTAATGGTCACACATGCAGAGCACACAGTGAGATTTGTTCTCTGCATTTAACCCATCCTACATACAGGTTCTTGTAGGTAATCATACATCCTGTCATGTACAAAATACTGACTTTTTCTCAAAATGTTGGCTTTATTCTGAAAATCTCAAAATTCTGACTATTTCAAAAAAAATATGACTTTCTCAAAATCTCAAAATTCTGACAAAGTCAAAGAGAATATTTAAATAAATCAACAATTACTTACTTCCGATTGAATGTGTGTGTGTGTGTGTGTGTGGTGTGTGTGTGTGTTGGTGTGTGTGTGTGTGTGGTGTGTGTGTGTGGTGGTGTGTGTGTGGGTGTGTGTGTGTGTGGTGTGTGTGTGTGTGTGTGTGGTGTGTGTGTGTGTGTGTGTGCGTAGGAGCTCCCAGGAGTTTCTCAGCGAGGATTCTGGGTATGGTGTGGGCAGGATTCGCTATGATCGTAGCATCGTATACTGCCAACCTGGCAGCCTTCCTTGTGTTGGACCGGCCTGAGGAGCGCATCACTGGCATCAACGACCCCAGGGTGAGCCGCTCAGAACACGTTGGAATAAATAGAAAGATTAGTATTTTATAAGTTAAAATGTTTGCGTTAGACCTGGGAGGTTGCACTGCCTGCTCGGTCTTTGTTATCTCGCCGTCTGCAGACTATCGAGTACAAGGTATTACAGAGCACTTTAAAACCAGCAGATGACACAAAGCCTTTCCACTCGCCTGCTTTGATGCTCATCTTTCAAAGGAAATATGGAATATTGCAAAAGGGCTTTGGTGAATGTTTAAAAAAATAGTTTTCTTGTTGTCTGAGGAGGGGTCTTCTAACCGTTTGGTGAATACATAAAGAACCTGGTGTCAAACATTAAGACAAGATGGATCTTTATTTATCCCCGTGGGGAAATTCAGGCGTTTATAGCAGCAACTGGTCAGAGTGAAAAACAGGATTCACAAAAGGTAAACATAGAGATAAAATACAACATACATTTAAATAATAATACAGCAAAAATAAAATGATAAAGTAACTATTGAAACAGGATATCACGGTAAAAAGTTGAGCATTTGTATGAACATATATTTACTTAATGTGCAGATGTGAGTGCATGAAACATGAAATACATGAAACCAAGAAGCCCCTATAAGGCTCAGTCAACCAACTTCTATCAACCATCAAATCATCGACCCACTTTCTTCTGAAGAGATTCTCTAAAAGACATGTGGTCAAACATTGGGATGTTTCTGTGTGTAAGCTCTAGCTAACCTTTAACCCTACAGGGGACGCGCTTCCTGTCCCTGTTGCCGGGCGGATCAGAGTTGACCTGTGCTCTGTTTTCAGCTGCGTAACCCGTCGGATAAGTTCATCTACGCACAGTGAAGCAGAGCTCGGTGGATATCTACTTCAGACGGCAGGTGGAGCTGAGCACCATGTACCGCCACATGGAGAAGCACAACTATGAGAGCGCCGCCGAGGCCATCGTGGCCGTCAGAGACAAGTCAGTGCCTCCTCCTTCCATACCATATACTCTATGTCCCCGTAAGGACATGTGTTCTGGACTCCGGCCTGCAGTTCAAATCAAATCAAATCAACATTTATTATAGCCCCAAATCACAAGAAATGCCTCAAAGGGCTGTACAACGCAAACAAAGGCAAAGACAAATACAAACGTCATAGCATCAAAATGATAAAAACATTATACAACAACATAAGTATTGCCATGTGATGAAAGCATGAGACTGAAGTGATGCTCATGTAGATTGAAACTAGGGATGGAGATTAGTCTAGAAGGAAGACAGATGCGAAGAGATGGGTTTTGAGTTTGCTTTTAAAGAGTCCACAGAAATAGCTTCGTGGATCTGAATACATTACAATACAGTTCTGCATACATGTACATATACAAACATAATAAACATTCAAATACACACACATATCATCACTCATGACTGACGCAGGCGACCTGTTGCACAACCTCATGGCCAACATTTAAAGAGTGTTACATCACATGTGAGTGACTCTCAAAGGACAGACTGTAGGCAGGAATGAGTGCTTATATCGGCTCAGCCTGAATCTTCTACCAGACGGGAGGAGCTGGAGGTCTGTGTGGAGCATGTGGGGGGGGATCAGACACCATGTTTTGTGCCTGTCTAATAATGGACTGCTCGTATATGTTTTGGAGGATGGATTTTTTTATTGACCCTTTAGAGCCGATGAATGGGAGTCGGAGGCGGTGTGTTAAGTATGGAACTCCACACTTTATTTTCCATTAGATTACAGACAAAAGAATATACTTGCTACATGCTACCGTGAAGCTGGAATGCTAACAACAACAACACCGGAACAAGGTACCATCCACTAACTGGTCCGTGTGCAACACACTATATATCACGGTGAATTATGTCCCGTAATGTTCCACCACAACCCCCCATCATTTTGATAGCTGTCTGTACCGGTTTATTCCCATCTCGCCCCCTGTCCCATGCAGCCCCAACAACAGCCTCTGATTCGTCAACAGACTTATTGCAATGCTTCATGGGATGCATCATTAGATCTATAAACTCTAACTCTAACCCTAAGACCCACGACCAAGCAAAACAAGTATCATTTCTTATGTGGCGTAATGTAAAAAAGGGGCGAGATGGGAAGGGTCGAGATGGGAAAGGGGCGAGATGGGAAAGGGTCGAGATGGGAAAGGGGCGAGATGGGAAAGGGGCGAGATGGGAAAGGGTCAAGATGGGAAAGGGGCGAAATGGGAAAGGGGCGAGATGGGAAAGGGTCAAGATGGGAAAGGGGAGATGGGAAAGGGGTGAAATGGAGAAGGGCAAAATGGGAATAATTTAGGCGCGAACTGGGAAGGGGCGAAACGGGAAGACACCGTCTGTACCAGGCGAGCGATCTTTGACTGGACTGTCGAGTTTCCATCCCAGCAGTGACACCATACAGAGGTGTGATGTTCTGCTCAGGTGCTAACCCCCCCCCCCCCCTCCTGCAGCAAGCTTCATGCCTTCATCTGGGACAGCGCTGTGTTGGAGTTCGAGGCGTCGCAGAAGTGCGATCTGGTGACGACAGGAGAGCTCTTCTTCCGCTCCGGATTCGGGATCGGAATGAGGAAAGACAGTCCCTGGAAACAGAACGTTTCTCTGGCTATTCTCAGGTAAACACACCGGACCACCGGGCGGGGGGTTCTCCCAAAGTGTAGAAGTGAGCGTTTCAAACACAGCTTTGTTCCAGCAGCCGACAGGATGTAGCAGCGTCTCACAGAGGCTGCCGATCTGTTCACGTTGTGGATCGCACATGTTTGTTCTAGTGGTTTCTAAAGGTTTTAGATGTGATGAAGCACGATTCAAGTTTCAATGCTTGATTGTCATTAGCACATTAGCACATTAGCACATTAGCACAGCAGCTACAGTGGAGATATGGCAATGAAAAACTGTCCTCCAACTGTGCAACATATATATAGGACATAGAACAAATAAAACAGATCAAATAGTGCAAGAGAATGTTTGGAGATGTGCAAGTAAATACAAATAAATAGAGTAGAGTTGGTGTGGTCGGCTCGCATGTTGCGGACAAAGTTAAAAGCACACGACGAAAAGTAAACAAACACTGAAATAAAACGAAAACAAGGCAGAGTTGGAGAGGAGCCAAAGACACGGCAGCCATCTTCTATAACTGGAGCAGGAGGTACTCTTAGAGGTTGAGAGCGCGTCAGGATGGATGCCTGCTCGGCTCCCCCGGGTCCAGATAAATGACCTGAAGTCTGGTCCCTCCTCCTCAGCTCTCATGAGAACGGCTTCATGGAGGATCTGGACAAGACGTGGGTCCGATACCAGGAGTGTGACTCCAGGAGCAACGCCCCCGCTACCCTCACATTCGAGAACATGGCAGGTAAGGAGACCCATGAGCAGAGGTGGAAGAAGAACTTTTACTCAAGTACTGTTCTTGAGTAACATGTGGAGGTACTTAACACTACAGTTCAGTAGTACATGGTGTACTTCTACTCCACTACGTGTATTTAATACCTTTAGTTACTTCACAGATCTGGATGAATGATGTGAAATATAACCAAGTGTTAAATCAGACTTTAGTTCCACCTGGAGTAAATCCTCAAGCTACCCTGCAGTATACAAAGTCATTCAAACTAGCTGCACCTTTACCAGCTTTGAGAACACTTTCATGATCAATCATTATAAAACATATCATATATATTATTCTGAAATGGACCAATCTGCACAATGACTACTTTTACTGTCGCTACTTTCACTATATTTTGATGAGAATACTTTTCTACTTTTACTTGAGGAACATTTTGAATGCAGGACTTTTACTGTAACAGAGTATTCCTACACTCTGGTACTTCTACTTTTACTCAAGTACAAGATCTGAGTACTTCTACTTTTACTCAAGTACAAGATCTGAGTACTTCTACTTTTACTCAAGTACAGACCTGAGTACTTCTACTTTTACTCAAGTACTAGACCTGAGTACTTCTACTTTTACTCAAGTACAAGATCTGAGTACTTCTACTTTTACTCAAGTACTAGATCTGAGTACTTCTACTTTTACTCAAGTACAAGACCTGAGTACTTCTACTTTTACTCAAGTACTAGATCTGAGTACTTCTACTTTTACTCAAGTACAAGATCTGAGTACTTCTACTTTTACTCAAGTACTAGATCTGAGTACTTCTACTTTTACTCAAGTACAAGACCTGAGTACTTCTACTTTTACTCAAGTACTAGATCTGAGTACTTCTACTTTTACTCAAGTACAAGACCTGAGTACTTCTACTTCTACTCAAGTACTCGACCTGAGTACTTCAGATCTTGTAGTCAACACCTGTGATTGTTTCCTAACGATGTGTTCCTCTCAGGTTGTTCATGCTGGTTGCCGGGGGCATCGTCGCCGGGATCTTCCTCATCTTCATAGAGATCGCGTACAAACGACACAAAGACGCTCGCAGGAAACAGATGCAGCTCGCCTTCGCTGCCGTCAACGTCTGGAGGAAGAACTTACAGGTACCTTTAATCTCTCTGCTCCACTTCCTGCTCCACTTCCTGCTCCACTTCCTCCACTTCCTGCTCCACTTCCTGCTCCACTTCCTCCTCCACTTCCTGCTCCACTTCCTCCTCCACTTCCTGCTCCACTTCCTGCTCCTGCTCTCTTCCGGCCGCTGGTATTCTCGGCTGTGTTTTTGCTTCCCAGGAACTGAATGTCAATACTTCTGTGTGTATTTGTATGTATTTGTCCATCGAGCAGGTCCTCCTGTAACTGTGATGATGTCATTAGATCATATTTCAGGGTTAACACCATGAACCTGCTGATCGTAGTGAGGCCGTTCAGGCGAGCTAAATGCTAACGCTACAGGTGTGAGTCAGGAGGAAGTGAGAAACTTCAGGAAACTCCTGTCAGTCTGGATTCAGAAAGCTGGTATTGAGAGGGCTTTTATTTTGAAATGTATCATCAGTGTGTTGTCAGAGCGACAGTCTGAGGTTGGGTGCTTTTATTTTGAAGTGAAACAGGAAGTGTGTGTAGGGCTCTCTGAGGTGGCGTACTGGGACTGGGAATGTAGTCTTTATCATTACCTGTTACTGATTATTCTCACATTTACATTTCGGCAGATTGAATTTATTATTACATTTTTATTCATCGCTTTCATTTTAAATCTAAAGTACAAACTGTCTGCCTTTTGGATAAAAAATAAATAAATAGGAGTCTTTTATAAGTCGAGCTAAAACATTTCAATACAGTCACTCTAAACCAAGACAATAATAAATGTATAAATACCATATGGATATGGCCATAACTGGAAATGTAGAACAATAACAATGAAACCCAATTAAAACCAGAGAGCCAGAGGCACACACACACACACACACCACACACACACACCACACACACACACCACACACACACACACACACACACACACACACACACACACACACACACACACACACACACACACACACACTGACATGTTTTCCTCCTGACCCTCAGCGCTGTCACTGCTAATCACTGAAGCATGATGGGAAAAAGCCAACGCGTCCGCAGGGGCTGCATTTCCTTCCTGCCGCTCCGTCACACTCTGGTTTGATAAAGAAGCCAAACACCATCTAAATATATCCCATTACTTATTAACACAACCGCACAGAGCAAAGGCGTCATGTTTGGAGGCAAGGAGCTTTTAAGAAATACCATTTCATAAATAAGAAATGCAAAATAAATGACAGTGATGTATTATAATATAAATACTCACTGCTCCGAACCAGAAGCATCAGGTACACTGAACATCAGGTACACTGAACATATGGTACACTGAACATCAGGTACACTGAACATATGGTACACTGAACATATGATACACTGAACATCAGGTACACTGAACATCAGCTACACTGAACATATGATACACTGAACATCAGGTACACTGAACATCAGCTACACTGAACATATGATACACTGAACATCAGGTACACTGAACATCAGGTACACTGAACATATGATACACTGAACATCAGGTACACTGAACATATGATACACTGAACATCAGGTACACTGAACATCAGGTACACTGAACATCAGGTACTCTGAACATCAGGTACACTGAACATCAGGTACACTGAACATATGATACATTGAACATCAGGTACTCTGAACATCAGGTACACTGAACATCAGGTACACTGAACATATGATACACTGAACATCAGGTACACTGAACATATGATACACTGAACATCAGGTACACTGAACATCAGGTACACTGAACATCAGGTACACTGAACATATGATACACTGAACATCAGGTACACTGAACATATGATACACTGAACATCAGGTACACTGAACATATGATACACTGAACATCAGGTACACTGAACATCAGGTACACTGAACATCAGGTACACTGAACATATGATACACTGAACATCAGGTACACTGAACATCAGGTACACTGAACATCAGGTACTCTGAACATCAGGTACACTGAACATCAGGTACTCTGAACATCAGGTACACTGAACATCAGGTACTCTGAACATCAGGTACACTGAACATCAGGTACACTGAACATATGATACACTGAACATCAGGTACACTGAACATATGATACACTGAACATCAGGTACTCTGAACATCAGGTACACTGAACATCAGGTACACTGAACATATGATACACTGAACATCAGTACACTGAACATATGATACACTGAACATCAGGTACACTGAACATCAGGTACACTGAACATATGATACACTGAACATCAGGTACACTGAACATATGATACACTGAACATCAGGTACACTGAACATCAGGTACACTGAACATCAGGTACACTGAACATCAGGTACACTGAACATCAGGTACACTGAACATCAGGTACACTGAACATATGATACACTGAACATCAGGTACACTGAACATCAGGTACACTGAACATCAGGTACACTGAACATATGATACACTGAACATCAGGTACACTGAACATATGATACACTGAACATCAGGTACACTGAACATCAGGTACACTGAACATCAGGTACACTGAACATATGATACACTGAACATCAGGTACTCTGAACATCAGGTACACTGAACATCAGGTACACTGAACATCAGGTACACTGAACATCAGGTACAATGAACATATGATAGACTGAACATCAGGTACTCTGAACATCAGGTACACTGAACATCAGGTACAATGAACATATGATAGACTGAACATCAGGTACTCTGAACATCAGGTACTCTGAACATCAGGTACACTGAACATCAGGTACACTGAACATATGATACACTGAACATCAGGTACACTGAACATATGATACACTGAACATATGATACACTGAACATCAGGTACACTGAACATATGATACACTGAACATATGATACACTGAACATCAGGTACACTGAACATATGATACACTGAACATCAGGTACTCTGAACATCAGGTACACTGAACATCAGGTACACTGAACATCAGGTACACTGAACATATGATCACTGAACATATGACACACTGAACATATGATACACTGAACATCAGATACACTGAACATATGATACACTGAACATATGATACACTGAACATCAGGTACTCTGAACATCAGGTACACTGAACATCAGGTACACTGAACATCAGGTACACTGAACATATGATACACTGAACATATGACACACTGAACATATGATACACTGAACATCAGGTACACTGAACATATGATACACTGAACATATGATACACTGAACATATGACACACTGAACATATGATACACTGAACATATGACCTGTGAGTGTAAATAACACACGCATGACTTTAACATGTGTTATTATAATGTGAATTATTCATGTGAAATATGAGCCTCTATGATCTGCAGCAACAGACAGGAAGCAGAAATACATCTCTGTGTTTACATTAAACATTCATACACATCCAAAACACCCCGAGGACACACACTGCTGTACACACACACTGCTGTACACACACACTGCTGTACACACACGCTGCTGTACACACACTGCTGTACACACTGCTGTACACACACACTGCTGTACACACACACTGCTGTACACACACACACTGCTTACGCACACTGCTGTACACAACACACAGCTGTACACACACACTGCTGTACACACTGCTGTACGCACACTGCTGTACGCACACTGCTGTACACACACACTGCTGTACACACTGCTGTACACACTGCTGTACACACTGCTGTACACACAACTGCTGTACACACACACTGCTGTACACACTGCTGTACACACACATTGCTGTACACACACACTGCTGTACACACTGCTGTACACACTGCTGTACACAACACGTACTAAAAAAACACACTGGAGTACAAAACCCAAGAATATATATTAAAAATGAAATACAATTTGCATTGACTGGATTTAATATTGGGTGTCTGGAGGTATTTTGATGGTTTAAGGTGGTATTTTGATGGTTTAAGGTGGTATTTTGATGGTTTAAGGTGGTATTTTGATGGTTTAAGGAGGTATTTTGATGGTTTAAGGTGGTATTTTGATGGTTTAAGGTGGTATTTTGATGGTTTAAGGTGGTATTTTGATGGTTTAAGGTGGTATTTTGATGGTTTAAGGAGGTATTTTGATGGTTTAAGGTGGTATTTTGGTTTAAGGTGGTATTTTGATGGTTTAAGGTGGTATTTTGATGGTAAGGAGGTATTTTGATGGTTTAAGGAGGTCATTTGGATGTTAAAGATAGTTTTTTGGTGGTTTAAGGGGCATTTTGGGCATGCCAATGTTGTTTTTTTGTTTGGGTGGGTTATTGTGGTATCTCTGGGGGTTAATGTGGTATTTTGGATGGTTAAAGGTAGTATTTTGGGGGCATAATGTAGATTTTTGAACAGTTAAGGTGGTGCATTGCATCGTCATTGTGGTATTCAGGAGAGCAGCTTCTCATATCAGACAGACCCAGGAACCTGTTTGTGTTCCAGCTGCACAGTAAACCGCAGCCACATTAAATCAGTCTGCAGAACAG
Organism: Dissostichus mawsoni; assembly: GCA_011823955.1. Lineage (NCBI taxonomy): Eukaryota > Metazoa > Chordata > Actinopteri > Perciformes > Nototheniidae > Dissostichus > Dissostichus mawsoni. The sequence goes on along the minus strand of JAAKFY010000100.1, from coordinate 289,862 downwards.
ATGAAGACGCCCCTCTTCCTCTGATGCTTGACTGTTACATTTGAAAACAGAAACACAATATGTGTTCAGAGGACGGTCGGAGGGCTTCGTCTGCTCTGTGAAACCTCAGGTAACCTTGAGTCTCCTTGCTGCTGCAGCTTCAGAGCTCTTTAAAGATCCAATCACAGTTTACTGTTCTGAGGTGCTGTTTACACGAGAACGCAAACGGTTGTATGCGCTACTTTTCTCTTTCGTATAGCCCGTTCGTTCACACGAGGCCGTAACGGAAACGCGTAAACGGACCCCGCAAACGATAACGGATTCCAAGGTGGACGTCCTATACGATCATTTCCTGATAACGATGAAGCCACACCTCTCCCCACCTCTGCTGCTCACTGCTGCAGCATGGTCAGTAGCTACAATAACTACTACTGGCTACTAACAGGGTCACGTTTTATTTTCCTATTGAAATCTAAGGGCCAGTGTCCGTGTTACGTGATCCTCAACTTTCCAGGCGTGAAAAAAACAAAACATGGCGGACTCCCGACCTATTTTTAGAGGAAAAAGGTCATTGTAGGATAGTTCGGCCATTATAATTCTTTTTTATTACGTTTCTAGTGAGAAGTGTATAATTGAGTTAATGAATCTACGTCCAGTGGATGTTTGAGGATCGAGCTTGAGAGATATTACGAAGCATTTGTTCAGGTCTCGCCAGGAAAACGTTTTATATACTATGTTACCCCCTACTGATTACATTGACCAGCGTCCATGTAAAGTTATCGTCACACAGTACTTACGGTCTTGGTGTTTCACGACAATTAGGGGGCGTGTTGTCATTGATGTATAATAAGAAGGTTGTTGTGAGGGACGCAACTCTCGCTGCCCCGGATGCTATCGTTGAAACTAGTACATCGTATGTTTTTACATTGTTTATGTTTTTTGTTTGTGTTATTTTACGGAACTGTGTGTTTTTTATTTCCTAGAAACCTTAGATTTGGTTCTCAGCTGTTGGTGAAACCAGCAGGTGGTCTGTAGTCCTCATGCTAACAAGGGAAACAGGGAAACTGTCCAGACTCACCCCTCAGCTTCATGTCTAAAATATATAATACGTCCAGAACTCTGCCGCCAGGCTCTCACCCGCACCAAGCCATGGCGACATATCACCCCACCCTCATCACCCCCACCCTCATCCACCCACCCTCATCACCCCCACCCTCATCACCCCCACCCTCATCCACCTACACCTCATCAACCCCCACCCTCATCCACCCCACCCTCATCCCCCACCTCATCACCCCCACCCTCATCACCCCACCACCATCACCCCACCCTCATCACCCCCACCCTCATCACCCCCCCCTCATCACCTCCACCCTCATCACCCCCACCCTCATCACCCCACCCTCATCACCTCCACCCTCATCACCCCCACCCTCATCACCCCCACCCTCATCCACCTCCACCCTCATCACCCCCACCCTCATCCACCCCACCCTCATCACCCACCCTCACCTCATCACCCCCACCCTCACACCTCCACCCTCATCACCCCACCCTCATCACCCCCACCCTCATCCACCTCCACCTCATCACCCCCACCCTCATCACCTCCACCCTCATCACCCCACCCTCATCACCCCCACCCTCATCACCTCCACCCTCATCACCTCACCTCATCACCCCACCCTCATCACCTCCACCCTCATCACCCCCACCCCATCACCCCACCCTCATCACCTCCACCCTCATCACCTCCACCTCATCACCACCCTCATCACCCCCACCCTCATCACCCCCACCCTCATCACCTCCACCCTCATCACATCCACCTCATCACCTCCAACCTCACACTCCACCCATCACACCTCCACCCTCTCCACCTCCACCCTCATCACCTCCACCCTCATCACCTCCACCCTCATCACCCCCACCCTCATCACCTCCACCCTCATCACCCCCACCCTCATCACCCCCACCCTCATCACCTCCACCCTCATCACCCCCACCCTCATCACCCCACCCTCATCCACCTCCACCCTCATCACCCCACCCTCATCCACCCCCACCCTCATCACCCACACCCTCATCACCTCCACCCTCATCACCCCCACCCTCATCACCCCCACCCTCATCACCTCCACCCTCATCACCTCCACCCTCATCACCCCCACCCTCATCACCTCCACCCTCATCACCTCCACCCTCATCACCCCACCCTCATCACCCCCACCCTCATCACCTCCACCCTCATCACCCCCACCCTCATCACCCCACCCTCATCCACCTCCACCCTCATCACCCCCACCCTCATCCACCCCACCCTCATCACCCCCACTGGCTGCCGGTCAAGTCCCGGATTCAGTACAAAATACTCCTCCTCACGTACAAGTCCCTCCATACCCTCGCCCCCCAGTACTTATCGGCCTCCTCCATCCCTACACCCCTTCTCGGAGTCTGCGGTCCTCAGACACGGGCCTGCTCTCCATCCCCCGCTCTCGCCTCCGAACTGTTGGTGGCAGGGCGTTCAGCCCCCACCCTCTGGAATGCACTTCCTGCCGAGATCCGTAATGCTGCCTCCCTGGACCTCTTCAAATCATCATTAAAAACACACCTGTTCACATGGCCTTCGGGCCCTAGCCCTTTCTTGGTCCTCCGCTTCCTTTATTTTTTGTTTGCCCTTTGATTGTCTGTTTGTTTTGTTTGTCCTCCATGTACAGCGACCTTGGGTCCCTTGAAAGGCGCTATATAATATCATTTATTATTATTATATCTGAATATCTTCTTTCTTTATTTACTTAATGTGTTAACAAGCTGCATTTATTAGGGGAGAAAGAACGTACAACACTAAACTGAAACAGAAGTTTCTCAGGTCTTCAATTAATAAGAAACATCTTTAGTTATTGGGAATATTCCGGCATATCTCATAATATAAAAATATATCTTCATTGTTTCGTAATGTAATGTTTTATTCCCTTTAGTCATTTGTTTCTAACGTATGAAACCCTTAATATATCTTCTTAATTGGACGAAAAGGAAATGCATAGCTACCGAATGAAAGACAGGAAAGCCCTTCATCTGCTTATTATAATTTAAAGTGTGAATCTGCAGAGGGAGAAAGCTGCTCTCTGTTTCCAGATGTGCTGCAGCCTCTTTAACAACCGTCTCTTCCTCCTCTCCTGGATTAGCATTTCAAACAGTGGCTGCTAAAGGCTAGCAGCTAGCCGCAGCAGGATGATTAGCACTTCAAACAGCTTGTGTCTCAAAGCCAGGCGTTAGCGGAGTGGGATTAAAACTGAGCAGCAGCTCTGGAGAGAGATTTAAGACGTTTCAAACCAATGTTCAGGCAGATTCTCCACAGCTCCCTGACAGAAGAACACATTTATTCACAACCAGAAAATATCATGGGTCGTTTTGTTGAGCAGTGTTATTGTACTCTGGGTTTATGTGGTGTTTTGGAGGGTACGGTGGTGTTTTGGAGGGTACGTGGTGTTTTGGAGGGTACGTGGTGTTTTGGAGGGTACGTGGTGTTTTGGAGGGTACGTGGTGTTTTGGAGGGTACGGTGGTGTTTTTGGAGGGTACGTGGTGTTTTTGAGGGTACGTGGTGTTTTGGAGGGTACGTGGTGTTTTGGAGGGTACGTGGTGTTTTGGAGGGTACGTGGTTTTGGAGGGTACGTGGTGTTTTGGAGGGTACGTGGTGTTTTGGAGGGTAGGATATTTTTAGGATAAGGTGATGTTTTTGGGGTGAGGTGGTATTTTATTTGGTTGAGGCTGTATTTTGGAGATTTAAGGTACTAAATTACTTATTTTGAAGGTGTAAGGAGGTATTTTATTGGGTTAGGGATTGTATTTGGTTAAGCTGGTATTTTTGAGGAGTTAGGTGGCATTTCTATGGGGTTAAGGTGGTATTTTATAGGGTTAAGGTGGTATTTGTAGGTTAAGAGGTATTTTGTAGGGTTAAGGTAGTATTTTATAGGGTTAAGGTGGTATTTGTAGGGTTAAGGTGGTATTTTGTAGGGTTAAGGTGGTATTTTATAGGGTTAAGGTGGTATGTGTAGGGTTAAGGTGGTATGTGTAAGGTTAGGTGGTATGTGTAGGGTTAAGGTGGTATTTTAGGGTTAAGGTGGTATTTGTAGGGTTAAGACGGTATTTTGTAGGGTTAAGGTAGTATTTTATAGGGTTAAGGTGGTATTTTGTAGGGTTAAGGTGGTATTTTGTCGGGTTAAGATGGTATTAAATAGGGTTAAGGTGGTATTTGTAGGGTTAAGGTGGTATTTGTAGGGTTAAGGTGGTATTTTATAAGGTTAAGGTGGTATGTGTAGGGTTAAGGTGGTATGTTGGGTTAAGGTGGTATTTGTAGGGTTAATGTGGTATTTGTAGGGTTAAGGTGGTATGTGTAGGGTTAAGGTGGTATTTTATAGGGTTAAGGTGGTATTTTTAGGGTTAAGGTGGTATTTTGTAGGTTAAGGTGGTATTTGTAGGGTTAATGTGGTATTTTATAGGGTTAAGGTGGTATTTGTAGGGTTAAGGTGGTATTTGTAGGGTTAAGGTGGTCTTTTATAGGGTTAAGGTGGTATTTGTTGGGTTAGGTGGTATATTATAAGGAGTTAGGTGATATTTTATAGGGTTAAGGTGGTATTTGTTGGGTTAAGGTGGTATATTTAAGGAGTTAGGTGATATTTTATAGGGTTAGGTGGTATTTGTTGGGTTAAGGTGGTATTTGTTGGGTTAAGGTGGTATATTATAAGAGTTAGGTGATATTTTGTAGGGTTAAGGTGGTCTTTTATAGTGTTAAGGTGGTATTTTGTAGGGTTAAGGTGGTATTTCTGGACAGTTAAGATGGCATTTTATTGGTATTCTGGAGGTGGTTTTTCATGCTGCAGCTTCATAACTGAGGACAGGTTTGATGGTGTGTTGTGTAAGTAGACAGTTCACAGTGAGGATCAGCAGTATTACCTGCAGGGCGGCGTTCATGGTGTTATTTTTATTATTTTCCATGTCAATGATCAAAGTCTTCCTCTGCTCTGTGACTAATGTTTTATCAATATCTAGAAACATGCTTTTTATCTCTGCTGGAAAAACAGGCTGATGAAACTCTTTATTCATCCTCAATGTGTTTTATTGATTCTGATTTCCATTTCAAACTGAATATGTTACAGGGCTGGGTATTATTAAACATTTAAAGTATTCACTATTGTTCTTCTTCTCCTCAAGTCCATGTGTAGCTTTCACACCAACAGTATATGTACAGACTACTAAAGCGAATAAAGTCTATTAAAAAGCACTTTACAAAAAAACACAGCAGATTAAAACCAAACACAACAGCGAGGAAAATGTTTGTTATAAAACCTTATATTTGACATTTAATAATAAAGTGTGTTAGATGTGATGCCCAGCCCTTCACTGACGGGTCAGAGGTCAAACTGGTGATGTCTGTAGAAAATGTGAAAGGTAAAATACCATCATACATGTATGTGCTCCCCCCCCCCCCCTCTCACTCTGTTTCCTGTTCAACCAACACACACCAGGTGAGGTTTCTTTACTACCTGCTTCATCAGGAATCATCCGGCATCTTCGCCCCCCCCCTCCCTCCCCCCCCCCTGGCTTCGTGTACTTTGTGTTTCTGCCTCGTGTTGTTTGTTCGTGGCTCTTGGCGGTAAACAGAGTGAAGCTGTTTTTACTGAAACATCATCTCATCTGAAACAGGAACCAGTTTGTTGTAGTTGCAGAAGCTGTACCTGTATTCACTAAAGCTGAATAGAGAGCTGCAGGAATCTTTTCTGTGTAGGACCCTGAAGGCAGCATCTGGTTCCCTCCACAAGAAGCCAATGGGACTCTGGATTTGGTCAGAAATAATCTCTCAAAAAAACGTTTAGTTCAGCCGGAGAATCTCCACATATTAAAACCACTTGATGATTTCTGTAGTAAAAAGCTAACGTTAGGCTATAAAGGAACTACAGCACGGTCACATGACTTCACGTCACCACCGCTAAGCTAAAGGGGCTAATGTTGGGCTATAAAGGAACTACAGCACGGTCACATGACTTCACGTCACCACCGCTAAGCTAAAGGTGGCTAATGTTGGGCTATAAAGGAACTACAGCACGGTCACATGACTTCACGTCACCACCGCTAAGCTAAAGGAGGCTAATGTTGGGCTATAAAGGAACTACAGCACGGTCCATGACGTCATTACCACCGCTAAGCTAAAGGAGGCTAATGTTGGGCTATAAAGGAACTACAGCACGGTCACATGACTTCACGTCACCACCGCTAAGCTAAAGGAGGCTAATGTTGGGCTATAAAGGAACTACAGCACGGTCCATGACTTCACGTCACCACCGCTAAGCTAAAGGAGGCTAATGTTGGCTATAAAGGAACTACAGCACGGTCACATGACTTCACGTCACCACCGCTAAGCTAAAGGAGGCTAATGTTGGGCTATAAAGGAACTACAGCACGGTCACATGACTTCACGTCACCACCGCTAAGCTAAAGGTGGCTAATGTTGGGCTATAAAGGAACTACAGCACGGTCACATGACTTCACGTCACCACCGCTAAGCTAAAGGAGGCTAATGTTGGGCTATAAAGGAACTACAGCACGGTCACATGACTTCACGTCACCACCGCTAAGCTAAAGGTGGCTAATGTTGGGCTATAAAGGAACTACAGCACGGTCACATGACTTCACGTCACCACCGCTAAGCTAAAGGAGGCTAATGTTGGGCTATAAAGGAACTACAGCACGGTCACATGACTTCACGTCACCACCGCTAAGCTAAAGGAGGCTAATGTTGGGCTATAAAGGAACTACAGCACGGTCACATGACTTCACGTCACCACCGCTAAGCTAAAGGTGGCTAATGTTGGGCTATAAAGGAACTACAGCACGGTCACATGACTTCACGTCACCACCGCTAAGCTAAAGGTTGCTAATGTTGGGCTATAAAGGAACTACAGCACGGTCACATGACTTCATGTCACCACCGCTAAGCTAAAGGAGGCTAATGTTGGGCGTGATGAAGTTTAGTCTCTCATTTAGACACTTGTTAGCAACCAGTGGGGTATTTACTGAAGTATTTTATGTCGTAGAACAAACGTTTAAATCTCTTCAGCTTGTTTTAACCACAGACCTGATTTCAGATAACAATCAAAAACACATTCAGAAAACCATTGACTTTTAGTGGAGGGACGGAAGCACCAAACTGCTCAGTCATTTAGGGTTTCACAAGTGATTCCTGCAGCAAGCTATTTCCAACACGCGTCCCTTGATGGGCGTTATTGTTGTTAATAGTAAATTAGTGCATATCCTAATCACTATACTACACACACAGTGTAAGTACTGCTACGTGTGAGTGTAGCTGTGTTAATGTGTGTGTGCACCTATCGTATTGTTTATTTTAGGATAGGAAAAGTAGAGCAGAGGCCGAGTCCCAACCTCTTTTAGGTCCATCACTGCGACCTCCGACCTGAAACGCCGTGTTGCCTCCGGGGACGCCACGGTAAGGAGACAAGACCACTTCCTATCCTCCGTCCTGCCCCTCTTACCTCTCATATGTGTGTCTTTGCTCATCCTTTTTGTCCGTCTACTTTTTTTTCTCTCTTCAGTTCTTTTACATGTTTTTTCCATCCAAACCGATCTTTGCGTTGGTCATTCATCGTCATGTGTCCCTCCCTTCAGGGCTGGGTACCCGTACTCTAAGCTGTTGATTAAAGTAGCAGAAGGAGTTATGCTAAAGCTCAAACTTAAATCTTGTGTTTACCAGAGATGACCTCAAATGTTCCTTGGAAATATATTGAGCTAAAGAGAATTTTAAAATGACTTAAACTGGCAAGGTACTGACAGCCTGAGGGAATAATGTCAGCCGTGGCCGAGGCAAAGCAGCGTGAGGGGAGTTCGAAGAAGCCATGGAGAAGGACCCTTGGTCAGCTCCAAAGCAGTCCTGGAAAACCACCGGCACCTCAGGGGGGGAAGCAGGAACAACCCTCGCTGTTTATAGTTGGGATGGGAAGCTGTTGACCTCAACTGAGGGGTGTTTGGTGCGCTCATACTGGACGCAAAGCACATTTCCCCCCCCGCTTCTTTTGCAAAGTTACATTTTCTCAATTTGCGCTACGCTGTCTTGCGAAAGCCAATCAGCAGTGAGGATCTCAGCCTGTCGTCACTGACAGGTTTGAATCAGAAAACCAAACAGTAGCTGTTAGCTGTTAGCTGTTAGCACGCAGCACCTCATATCTGTTCAGAAACTGGTTAAAGACCAGTGTTTATATGTACAAACAACAGACTGTCAGTGTAGTAAACAGTTGCTGCAGTATGATGTTATTGTGAGTGTGGACGGTACAGCTACATGTTAGCCTATCCTGATCGATCCGACAGATTTGCCGAAGCATTACTTCATGGTTTAACTAATCGGTATTAGTATGAAGTTATCTCGTCATCATTTTGATACCTGTATTATTACACATATACATTTAAATCAATGCAAAATATGTTCATTTTGTGTTGGTGGTATCTAGAGAAGCCTCCTGCCAGTGTGTCTAGTTTGAGAGACGCTATTAAACTCAAACGATGCCGCGGTCAAACTTGCGCGAGTGAACGCACCTTTAGGGCGATGGAAGGAACACTTTGGGGAACTCCTGAACCCTACAGACCCTCCCAGAGCTGGAGGATCATGAGGGATCAACACCATCTCTCTGGAGGAGGTCCCTGCAGGAGTAAACTCCACAGAGGCAAAGCCCCGGGGGGGGGGGGGGGGTGAGATCCGTCCAGGAAGGCTGGAGGCTCTGGGTGTTGAGGGACTGTCATGGTTGACACGTCTCATCAACATTGCATGGAAGTCAGGGGCAGTACTGAAGGAGGTTTAGCTGAAGAAGTCCACTGGTGTCTTTTATTTTGAAAATACCCAGCCCACCCTTCCTCTCTCCTCATCCTCACCTCCAGACTCTGTATCGACAGACAGACAGACAGACAGACAGACAGACAGACAGACAGACAGACAGACAGACAGACAGACAGACAGACAGACAGACAGACAGACAGACAGACAGACAGACAGACAGACAGACAGACAGACAGACAGACAGACAGACAGACAGACAGACAGACAGACAGACAGACAGACAGACAGACAGACAGTATTAGGTATGATCAGAGGGGTTTTTTGTCCACTTTGAGTCGTCCTCTTGCAAAGGAGAAATGAAGAGTGTGTGGTTTGTCCTCTGTTTGTCTTTTTCCTGTCTGTTCTGACTTCGTTTGTCTTGGTCCTGTCTGTCTCTGTCCTAACGTCATGTCTATCCTTTGTTAGTCTTTGTCTTGTCGTCCTGTCTGTCCTCTTGTAGTGTCTATCCTTCAGTCCTCACAGTTTGTCTTCGTCCTGTCTGTCTTTCGTTATTCTTGTCCTGTCTGTCTTTCGTTACTCTTTGTCCTGTATGTCCTTTGTTGGTCTTTGTCCTGTCTGTCCTTTTTTAGTCTTTGTCCTGTCTGTCCTTTGTTGGTCTTTGGCCTGTCTGTTCGTTTACTCCTTTGTCCTGTCTGTCCTTTGTTGGTCTTTGTCCTGTCTGTCTTTCGTTACTCTTTGTCCTGTCTGTCCTTTGTTCTTTGTCCTGTCTGTCTTTCGTTACTCTTTGTCCTGTCTGTCCTTTGTTGGTCTTTTCCTGTCTGTCCTTTGTTAGTCTTTGTCCTGTCTGTCTTTCGTTACTCTTTGTCCTGTCTGTCCTTTGTTAGTCTTTGTCCTGTCTGTCCTTTCGTTATTCTTTGTCCTGTCTGTCTTTCGTTACTCTTTGTCCTGTCTGTCCTTTGTTGGTCTTTGTCCTGTCTGTCTTTCGTTACTCTTTGTCCTGTCTGTCCTTTGTTGTCTTTGTCCTGTCTGTCTTTCGTTACTCTTTGTCCTGTCTGTCCTTTGTTGGTCTTTTCCTGTCTGTCCTTTGTTACTCTTTGTCCTGTCTGTCCTTTGTTGGTCTTTGTCCTTTGTTAGTCTTTGTCCTGTCTGTCTTTCGTTACTCTTATCCTTTCTCCCTTTGTTAGTCTTTGTCCTTTGTCTTGTCCTGTCTGTCTTTCGTTATCTTGTCCTGTCTGTCTTTCGTTACTCTTTGTCCTGTATGTCCTTTGTTGGTCTTTGTCCTGTCTGTCCTTTTTACTCTTTCCTGTCTGTCCTTTGTTGGTCTTTGTCCTGTCTGTCTTTCGTTACTCTTTGTCCTGTCTGTCCTTTGTTGGTCTTTTCCTGTCTGTCCTTTGTTACTCTTTGTCCTGTCTGTCCTTTTTTACTCTTTGTCCTGTCTGTCCTTTGTTGTCTTTGTCCTGTCTGTCTTTCGTTACTCTTTGTCCTGTCTGTCCTTTGTTGGTCTTTTCCTGTCTGTCCTTTGTTACTCTTTGCCTGTCTGTCTTTCGTTACTCTTTGTCCTGTCTGTCCTTTGTTGGTCTTTGTCCTGTCTGTCCTTTGTTAGTCTTTGTCCTGTCTGTCTTTCGTTAGTCTTTGTCCTGTCTGTCTTTCGTTACTCTTTGTCCTGTCTGTCCTTTGTTGGTCTTTGTCCTGTCTGTCCTTTTGTTAGTCTTTGTCCTGTCTGTCCTTTGTTAGTCTTTGTCCTGTCTGTCCTTTCGTTAGTCTTTGTCCTTTCTGTCCTTTGTTAGTCTTTGTTCTTTGTTGGTCTTTCCTGTCTGTCCTTTGTTAGTCTTTGTCCTTTCTGTCCTTTGTTAGTCTTTGTCCTTTGTTGGTCTTTTCCTGTCTGTCCTTGTTTTATCTTTGTCCTGTCTGTCCCCTGTCCTGTCCCTTCCTCCCCCCTCCCCCCCTCTCTGGTGATGGTCGTCCTCAGAGTCTTTTAATCCTTGCAGCTCTTCAATGCGGAGCCTCGTCTCTGTCCTCTCTAACTCGTCTTGTTTTCAGCGTCTCGTCCTCGCCGATGTCTCCGATAATAAACGTGTCTCTGCTTTCAGCCTCCCTTCAGAACAAAGGGTTTCAAAGGGTTGATGAAATGTGCCAAGTCTTCTGTTTCTGTCTCTTCTGTCTTTTAAATCCACAGCAGACGGACATGTTGCGTCCCCTGTCCGTCCAGATGTGGTTTTATGTGAAGGGGCAACATATGTACGACAGTCAACCACGAGAATGGAATATCTCGTGTAACTTGTGGCATGAACTACACTGATATGTTTTTTATTTAAAATCATTTTTGCAAGTCTAGAGAGTTGCTCATTGTTGTCAACAAGCTTCAAACACACCAGGCTTTCCTGAGTCATTTGCTCCTTTGTTCTTTAGGGTTTCAGTGCATGTAAAGGGTCTACAGACGCTAAAATCCCTGTGTTTCGATTGTCGTACATATTATCTTTAGGGTGGGGGGGTATCTGGTGTCTCTCTGTGACCGTCTCTTTATATTTGATGACTGTTTCTCTCTGGCTGGATTTGAATGGTGTTCATGCTACACACACTGCCTCTGTCCTCCTCTGCAAGCACGACTGACCTTTATTCTGAAAATACAGCTTCCTGTCCAGCTTCAGAGCAGAGCAGGAGTCTCTGTTTAAAACTTATCTTATATTTTACTTCTGTTTATGTTCTCAGGGAATTATTAGAACTAAAACATGTATTTTACTATCATTATTAATATTATAATAAATAAATAATAATAACAGTAATAATAATGATATGAAATAATAATATTAATAGTAGTAGAATTAATCTACTTAAGTTGTTATTTTCAAGAGTAAAGATTGTGTTAAAAATTAAACAATATGTTCAGTGAAACTGTGAAATCAGGCCGAACCTGTGTGTGTGTGTGTGTGTGTGTGTGTGTGTGTGTGTGTGTGTGTGTGTGTGTGTGTGTGTGTGTGTGTGTTGTGGGTGTGTGTGTGTGTTGTGTGTGTGTGTGTGTGTGTGTGTGTGTGTGTGTGTGTTTGTGGTGTGTGTGTGTGTGTGTGTGTGTGTGTGTTGTGTGTGTGTGTGTGTGTGTGGTGTGTGTGTGTGTGTGTGTGTGTGTGTGTGTGTGTGTGTGTGTGTGTGTGTGTGTGTGTCGATTGTGAATAACTAACGTGTGTGTTTTTCTGTTTTTGTCTCTGCAGCCGTACCCGACTGACATCACCGGCCAGCTCAACCTATCGGATCCCTCCGTCAGCACCGTGGTCTGAGAGAGGACACACACACACACACACACACACACACACACACACACACACACACCCACACACACAAACCCACACACACACAGAAAGACAGACTGAGCATCCTCTGAGACAGGAAGTAGAGAACGATAGCATCAGGACTTTTGGATGGCATCACACTGTGCCAACACACACACACACGCACACACACACCACCACACACACACACACACACCACAAACTCGCCTTTTCTCCACTTGTAGCCATCAGCCGTCCTCCAACCAGAGGATGTCTTTTATTTTGAAAGAACAGTTTTTCCAATGGCTTTTATTTTGGTAGATTTCTTGATGTGTACAGTTTCCTGTGCGTCACATCGATCCTCCCGATTCCTTTTTTTTGTAATTCCTGCCGGTACCTCGAGCTCCTGAGCGTCCAGCGCCTCACCTGCCGATCGATCGGGTCTCGCGCCCGGTCAGTGGGTTATCGATCGACCCGGGGGCAACCGGTGGGCCACGCCTCTGGGACAGGAAGTAGATTCTCTGACCTGCAGCATTGAACCAAACCCCGAGGATCATGGGTCGTAGCCTTTAAACTGAGGGCGTGAACAACTGATCACAATATGGATTGGAGTGGAATTTCAAAATAAAACGCAGGTGAATAGGGTGAAATATGAACTAGCCCTGAAACGTCCCCTCTGCATTCCCAACATTAACTAAATAACTTTCTATTTCACAAGCTTTTTCCCGCTCGCCCCCCCCCTTTTTAAAACCCCTGTTTAGCATTTAAATAATTATAAAATATAAATAGTTTATAACACACTCTTTCCGCAGATATCAGCGCATTTTTATTGTTAACTATATCACAACAAAAAAATTCTTCTTCACTTTAATGACAAGTTATAATTGTTGTCAAATCCACTAATAATAAATGCTGTTAAGTCTTTTATCTGTTGTGTTATAAACCATTTATTAAGTGTATATTGCTTATTAATGCTAACTTTTACTACATTATAATGATCAATATTTAAGGAAAAGGTTAAATATTTGCTTATTTTAATTTATATGAAATTCACAGAAGAACTTATTATTAGGATTTAATGAGAAAAACGTTTTTTACTAAAAATCAGAACCGAAACACGAATATAAAAATATATAAATTGCGAAATCAGTAACACTTATTTATATATCCTTCATACTTCTTATTACTTTTATTTTGAAATTTTGAACGTTTTATTTTGAAAGGAACATTTAATGTATTATTATTGTAGATGTTATTGTTTATTTGTTATGATGCCACTGCCAGGAATCTTTCATTTAATGTAATAGTTATTATGAAATACTCCCTGAACCAGAAGCCCGGCCCACCGCCCCCTGACCGCCCCAGGGCATGATGGAAATGTAGTCATTGCTCCGCCTCCACTGACGTCCAGTGAAAACCTCCTGGCTCCTCCGGAGATAAGGGGTTTTGAGAAGCTGGCGTCTCTTTAAATAAAGTGTGTGCTAGAAATAGAAGTACACCTGTTGATGAAGACACCTGAGCGTCACTGAGAACCAGAACCCTGTCACCATCTTCACTTCCTGTCTGTGAAAGCCTGCAGAGCTCTGAGGGTCCTGCTGATGCTCTTAGTGTTAGCATCATGACGTCTGAGTCAGAATGGGAGAAAGAAACGCTCAATACTTTCAAGCAATATCCCAACAGCTTGTCATCAACTGAAGCTCAGCTAACGCTAATAAGCTAGCTGTTTGTTTTCCATTTCTGAAGGACAGTTTTGTTGTTGTACGAGAAACACCGATGCTAAGATAGCAGCTAACACTAATAAGCAAGCTAAAGTAAATCAGGAAATCCAGATCCAGTTGTATTTGCTATGATTAAACCTCAGCTAATGCTAATGCTACTCTACCAGCTAAAGCTATCTGTAGTCCTTCAGCTGGACTACAGAGATTACAGGGTTTCTAAACATGACAAAGATTAAAGCTACATTAAAATAAAACCACTTTAATAATATTTCCTATAATTGCCAATTGAGCACAGGCTAGCGTCTGTGTTCAAACTATAGCTATATATTTTCAAAATAAAGCAACATTAATGCTATTGCTAATGATACATTCCTGATCTGATGAACTATAGTAATGAGGAGACCTACATGCCAAATGCATGCCAATGTAGCTCATGATGCTAGCTAGCTTGCAGTTACCTGTCCATGAGGGTTAAGCTAATGCCAATGTAGCTCATGATGCTAGCTAGCTAGCTTGCAGTTACCTGTCCATGAGGGTTAAGCTAATGCCAATGTAGCTCATGATGCTAGCTAGCTAGCTTGCAGTTACCTGTCCATGAGGGTTAAGCTAATGCCAATGTAGCTCATGATGCTAGCTAGCTTGCAGTTACCTGTCCATGAGGGTTAAGCTAATGCCAATGTAGCTATGATGCTACTAGCTTGCAGTTAATGTCCATGAGGGTTAAGCTAATGCCAATGTAGCTCATGATGCTAACTAGCTTGCAGTTACATGTCCATGAGGGTTAAGCTACTGTAATGCCAATGTAGCTCATGATGCTAGCTAGCTTGCAGTTACCTGTCCATGAGGGTTAAGCTAATGCCAATGTAGCTCATGATGCTAGCTAGCTTGCAGTTACCTGTCCATGAGGGTTAAGCTAATGCCAATGTAGCTCATGATGCTATACTAGCTTGCAGTTACCTGTCCATGAGGGTTAAGCTATCTCTTAGGATTTCTTTTTCTTTTTCAAAAATTGTAAAACTATATTCATTTTTGAATGATTTTTCTAAAATTACTTGTTTTAATTAAATAATATATTTATTCTTTACTTACATGCATTATATTATTAACAGTATATATAATAATATTAATAATAATAACTGTGATATTTATTGTGGCACGGTTCACTTTTCATTTCCTGTTGACTTCAAAATAAGAGCACCGACAGAAACTGTTAAATAGAGCGTTTTCTTTGGAGTTTCATTAATAAATACTAAACAAAAACAGTGATGACAAAGCGAAACCAGTTGCTGTGACAATGAGAAGATATTGAGGTTACTTTAAGCTGAACTGAAGGAACCGTGTGTCCTGAAGTCTGCAGGAGGATCTCTGAGGAACTAACATGTAATGTGTGCTTCGAATCACACAGAGAATTATTATTATGTAATATATATATACAGTATATAGTGTTTTATCTGTTCTCAGTGACCTTCAGCTCTAGTGACGCTGAGTCATTACAGTATGAACAGAGGTGGAGAAGTACTCAGATCTGGTACTTTAGCGACAGTGAAAGTAGTCATTGTGCAGATTGGTCCATTCAGAATAATATATATGATATGTTTTATAATGATTGATCATGAAAGTGTTCTCAAAGCTGGTAAAGGTGCAGCTAGTTTGAATGACTTTGTATACTGCAGGGTAGCTTGAGGATTTACTCCAGGTGGAACTAAAGTCTGATTTAACACTTGGTTATATTTCACATCATTCATCCAGATCTGTGAAGTAACTAAAGGGATTAAATACATGTAGTGGAGGAAAAGTACACCATGTACCTCTGAACTGTAGTGGAGGAGAAGTACACCATGTACCTCTGAACTGTAGTGGAGTAGAAGTACACCATGTACCTCTGAACTGTAGAGGAGTAGAAGTACACCATGTACCTCTGAACTGTAGAGGAGTAGAAGTACACCATGTACCTCTGAACTGTAGTGGAGTAGAAGTACACCATGTACCTCTGAACTGTAGAGGAGTAGAAGTACACCATGTACCTCTGAACTGTAGAGGAGTAGAAGTACACCATGTACCTCTGAACTGTAGAGGAGTAGAAGTACACCATGTACCTCTGAACTGTAGAGGAGTAGAAGTACACCATGTACCTCTGAACTGTAGAGGAGTAGAAGTACACGGTAGCAGTAAATGGAGATACTCAAGTAAAGTACAAGTACCTCTAAAGTGTACTTAAGTAATGTTGATGTACTGAGTTACTTCCCACCTCTGAGTACGAGAGACTGATATTATATATATGCTGAAGCTAATTAAAGGGACCATCACTGTTTTATTTCAGAGTGAAATCAGTTTTTTAAGCTTCATTTTTTATCCTCAACTTTAATTTGGCTGTTTTTGTGTTGTTCCCAGCAGGATGTGAACACCGTGTATCATAACGTCTCTGTTCCGCTCGGAGACATGTGTTCATAGGAATCCTCTTCACGCTGCTGTCACCTGAGTTTGAACACAGGAGTGAAACCATGTGCTTTTAAATGATACTTTTTTAAATACAAAGTGACTCAGAAGACAGTTTTAATTAATATAAATATAATACAAATCAACGAGAGCAATAAGAAGACGCCTGAAGGCACCGTGCATTATTACAATGTAATATAACGAATATGTATTAACCTTTAAATAATAACACAGCAGCATTTAAAGGAGTTTTATCCATCGTCTTTGATAAATAAATATGTAGCATTAACTTATATATAAATACCAGATTGACCTTCTCTAGTCATCCTTATCTTTAAATACTCTGACGTGTTTTGATTGTAAAACGATGCGTGTTCGTGCCGCTCACCCAGTGCTAATATTACGCTGTCATTTTATTTAGTTTTGAAATGATTTTGTTTTGGATGTAAAGCTCTGATTGAACTTCCTGTTTGAGGATTACTTCCTGCTGTTGTACAGAAGAAGAAGAAGGAGATGTCGTCTCACTGCTGTTTGTAGTAAATCTATAACCCTGTGGAAACTGATCTGAGGTCAGTGGCATTAAACAGATGTAGAAAAACAAGACGTGCTTCCTGTCCTCCTTTCTCCGTATATATGAAATAATAAGGCTCTTTGAAACCTGATGTACGTATGATATGATTCTGTTTTCTTCTAGTTTGTATCTTCTTGGTCGAATGCACTTATTGTGTTTGGATAAAAGCGTCAGCTAAATGCAATGTAATTAGTTATTGATATGTAATGTAATAAAACACAGCAGTGTGATGATGAAACTCAGAGGGAGGATTCGAAGATTAACAACCGCAAAACTAAAACTGGTTCAAAACACAGCTGCCGGGTTATTAACCAGAACCTTTGATCACATCACGCCTGTCCTCATTGTATTGGCTCCCGATTCACATAAGACTTCAATAGATATAGATATATAGAATTGGGAGGGATGACACCCTCTTTAATGGTCTCACATGCAGAGCACACAGTGAAATGTGTTTCTCTGCTTTTAACCCATCCTAGTACCAGGAGTCTAGTACCAGGATTTAGTACTAGGAGTCTAGTACCAGGAGTCTAGCACCAGGAGTCTAGCACTAGGAGTCTAGCACTAGGAGTCTAGCACCAGGAGTCTAGTACCAGGAGTCTAGCACTAGGAGTCTAGCACCAGGAGTCTAGTACCAGGAGTCTAGTACTAGGAGTCTTGTACCAGGAGTCTAGTACCAGGAGTCTAGTACTAGGAGTCTTGTACCAGGAGTCTAGCACTAGGAGTCTAGCACTAGGAGTCTAGTACCAGGAGTCTAGTACCAGGAGTCTAGCACTAGGAGTCTAGCACTAGGAGTCTTGTACCAGGAGTCTAGCACTAGGAGTCTAGTACCAGGAGTCTAGCACCAGGAGTCTAGCACTAGGAGTCTAGCACCAGGGGTCTAGTACCAGGGGTCTAGTACCAGGAGTCTGGGAATCTAGTAGTAGGAGTCTAGTACCAGGAGTCTAGCACCAGGAGTCTAGTACCAGGAGTCTAGCACTAGGAGTCTAGTACCAGGAGTCTAGCACCAGGAGTCTAGTAGTAGGAGCAGAGGGCAGCTATTGTCCTGCCCCCGGGGAGCAATGGGAGTGAGGGGGGTTGTCCGGTGCCTTGCTCAAGGGCACCACGGCAGGGCCCAGGAGGTGAACTGGGACCTCTCCAAGTAGAAGTCCACACTCCATATTTAGGTCTGGTCAGGGACTTGAACCGGCGACCTTACAGCTCACAGTCCAAGCCCCTACTGACTGAGCCACTGCCGGACCTACTGTTAACTTTTAAAATCTTACATGGACTAGCACCTCCCTAAAATAGAGCGGCATGTTTAGGAGAATGTGTTTTGATTGGTTGTGAGAGGGATGAGGCGCGTAGGGTATTTTAGCTCTGAGTTAGGAATAGCTCAAAAGAGTCCAGGAAGCTTCTCTCCAAGTTAACAACGTTTTTAATATAATGATACAACAAATTTGCAAAAGGTAATCGGCCGAGCTCTTCCTTCCAGTCACTTACACACTGTTAGCTACATGCTAGCTAGAGGCTGCTAATAACACCTATTGTCAAACCGGAAGTCGAGTGTGTCGACAATGTCGTGAACATCCGGTTTCAGAATAAAACAGTCATAGAGCATGCGCCTCTTAAGCCCCGCCTCCTGTCATTAAGCCCTGCCCCCCGAGATCCCACTCTCGGCTCACTAGAATGAATGGAGAGAGAAAATAAATCTAGATTCGGTTTTTAGTGCATTTTAAAACTTGAGGACCAAATGATTCTAATAAGGGCTATACCATAGTTCATACTGGGTAGTTTAATTAGTTAAAAACAATTATCCACTGATTTACAGACGTCTCTTTCCCCATGTTAGTCAATGGGAGAAAGTCTTTCTGGGCCCAGTGATGTCACGGACTGATACGGGAGTTGTAGTACCGCCGTTTGGACACTAGGAATATTTTCCTCAGAGTCCGGCGCACTTCATGGGGGCGTGGCCTGAACTAGCTCGCAGGCCTCGCCCATTTCTCTCCTTTGGAATCGCTTCAGATCCCAGAAACTCATCTCTCCCATCTGTCTTCCTTGTCGTTTCCATCTTCATTAGCGTCACTTCTGAATGGTTTAGCATCATATGGAACTACTTATGTTGTTGTTGTTGTTCCTAATGTTTTCATCGTGTTTGTGCAATGATGTTTGTATTTTGCTTTCCTTTGCGTTGTACAGCCCTTTGAGGCCTTTTCTGTGATTTGGGGCGATTTAATTAAAGTCATGATTTTAAGAAAAAAATTAAAGAACAATTTTATAGGAAAAGAACATATATTAAAACTCAGAGAAATTTAGTTTGATAGGTTCACTTTTGTTTTCCATTTTTGTGCCTTTTTACAGATATGAACTTACATAGTAAAATAGATGTGTCAGAGCTGATCTCAGGTCAGGTGTTCAGCACGGAGCGTTTCTGTCCCATCAATAAATAATAAACAAAAACCACAAACACATTTGAATGTGAAAAGATATGAGGTTTTAGTTTAACGTGGTATTTCCCAGCGTCTCTGAGCAGAACGTCTCCAGAGAGCGTCTGAGTTTCCTCGGGAGAACGCTTCCTGCTCCGGTTCATCGGAGCGTTTCCTCTCGGAGGATTTCATCATGAACTGACCTGAAGTCAGCGCTGAAGGTCTGCTGAGGTGAAGCTCTGAATGTGTGCTTTTAATCGTAGAAATGTCTCATAAGTCTCATTTAATTGTATATAATGTCACTGTAACTTAACAGTTTAAATTCACGCCTAGCTCCTACATGTTCTCAGACAGAACGGTTGACCATTGTCAGGAAATTATCTTTTGATCTTAGGTCTATAATTAGAATAGAATGGGAGGGATGAAACCCTCTTTAATGGTCACACATGCAGAGCACACAGCTCACACAGTGACATGTGTTCTCTGCTTTTAACCCATCCTAGCACCAGGAGTCTAGTACCAGGAGTCTGGTACCAGGAGTCTAGCACCAGGAGTCTAGCACCAGGAGTCTAGTACCAGGAGTCTAGCACCAGGAGTCTAGCACCAGGAGTCTGGCACCAGGAGTCTGGTACCAGGAGTCTAGTACCAGGAGTCTGGCACCAGGAGTCTGGCACCAGGAGTCTAGCACCAGGAGTCTGGCACCAGGAGTCTGGTACCAGGAGTCTGGCACCAGGAGTCTAGTACCAGGAGTCTAGCACCAGGAGTCTAGCACCAGGAGTCTAGTACCAGGAGTCTAGCACCAGGAGTCTAGTACCAGGAGTCTAGTACCAGGAGTCTAGCACCAGGAGTCTAGTACCAGGAGTCTAGCACCAGGAGTCTGGTACCAGGAGTCTAGCACCAGGAGTCTAGCACCAGGAGTCTAGTACCAGGAGTCTGGTACCAGGAGTCTAGCACCAGGAGTCTAGCACCAGGAGTCTAGTACCAGGAGTCTAGCACCAGGAGTCTAGTACCAGGAGTCTGGTACCAGGAGTCTAGTACCAGGAGTCTAGCACCAGGAGTCTAGTACCAGGAGTCTAGTACCAGGAGTCTAGCACCAGGAGTCTAGCACCAGGAGTCTAGTACCAGGAGTCTGGTACCAGGAGTCTAGCACCAGGAGTCTAGCACCAGGAGTCTAGTACCAGGAGTCTAGCACCAGGAGTCTAGTACCAGGAGTCTGGTACCAGGAGTCTAGTACCAGGAGTCTAGCACCAGGAGTCTAGCACCAGGAGTCTAGCACCAGGAGTCTAGTACCAGGAGTCTAGTACCAGGAGTCTAGCACCAGGAGTCTAGCACCAGGAGTCTGGTACCAGGAGTCTAGTACCAGGAGTCTAGCACCAGGAGTCTAGCACCAGGAGTCTGGCACCAGGAGTCTAGCACCAGGAGTCTAGTACAGGAGTCTAGTACCAGGAGCAGTGGGCAGCTATTGCACAGCGCCCGGGGAGCAATGGGAGTGAGGGGGGTTGCTCAAGGGCACCACGGCAGGGCAGGAGGTGAACTGGGACCTCTCCAAGTAGCAGTCCACACTCCATATTTAGGTCTGGTCGGGGACTTGAACCGGCGACCCTACGGCTCACAGTCCAAGCCCCTACTGACTACCATCAACATTTCAATGGTCTGTAATGTGAATTCTAGCTGAGACCCCCCCCTTTTGTCTTGTTCCTGTACAAAGTGCTTGTGTTTCTGTTGTAACGGGGTCAGATCTTTGAACTTCATCAGTGCTGCAGGTCGTCTGTCCTTCAGCTGGAAACACATTCTGTTAAATGCTATAACTCTTTAAATAACACACCTTTGGTTCCACCACACGTTTAATCACCACAGACTATTAATACATTTCATCTGTTCTCAGATCAGCTCCAACTCATCCCCATGTTCCAGTGACGAGTCAGTTTCATGTGTTTGATTATGTAACCTTTATTGGCACATGACATGATGACACACTGTGTTAAAGGAGACATCTGTTTACATCGTCAGCGAATAACATTCATCCTTTGTTATCTCCCCGTTTATTAAATTAAAAAGTGCAGTTACGATGAGTTGGGACAGCCGGATAACTGCAGGTCCAGAGCAAAGTCCTCCAGGTGGGAAATGTAGTCCGTACACTCGGGAGAACTACAAACTGTCGGCCATAGATCCACCAGCGCCTCCGAGTCCACAGGTAGACGATACCTGAGGAGGAATAAAGCATAGAGAAATGATCACTTCCTGTTGGAGGGGTTAATTACTTTAGGGTCCTGTTAAGATAGGATAAGATAGGATAGGATAGGATAGGATAGGATAAGATAGGATAAGATAGGATAAGATAAGATAAGATAAGATAGGATAAGATAAGATAAGATAGGATAGGATAAGATAGGATAGGATAGGATAAGATAAGATAAGATAGGATAAGATAGGATAAGATAAGAGAAGATAAGATAAGATAAGATAGGATAGGATAAGATAGGATAAGATAAGATAAGATAAGATAGGATAGGATAGGATAAGATAAGATAGGATAAGATAAGATAAGATAAGATAAGATAAGATAGGATAGGATAGGATAGGATAGGATAGGATAAGATAGGATAAGATAGGATAAGATAGGATAAG
>JAAKFY010000100.1:253022-263022 GCA_011823955.1 Dissostichus mawsoni | reverse complement strand
CAAAGAGACACACAGTGACACAAAGAGACACACAGAGACACAAAGAGACACACAGTGACACAAAGAGACACAAAGAGACATACAGTGACACAGAGTGACACAAAGAGACAAACAGTGACACAGAGACACAAAGAGACACACTGACACAGAGTGACACAAAGAGACCAAAATGATTCAAAGAGACACAAAGAGACACAAAATGACTCAAAAGAGACACATACAGTAAAGACAGAAAAATAGTCAAAAGAGACACAAAATGACTACAAAAAGACACAGAGACACAAATGATTCAAAGAGACACAAAGAGACACAAAGAGACAAACAGTGACACACAGTGACACAAAGAGACACACAGTGACACAAAGAGACACACAGTGACACAAAGAGACACAAAGAGACACAAAGAGACACACAGTGACACAAAGAGACACAAAGAGACACAAAATGATTCAAAGAGACACAAAGAGACACAAAGAGACACACAGTGACACAAAGAGACACAAAGAGACACACAGTGACACACAGTGACACAAAGAGACACAAAATGATTCAAAGAGAAACAAAGAGACACAAAGAGACACACAGTGACACAAAGAGACACAAAGAGACACACAGTGACACAAAGAGACACAAAAAGAAACAAAATGACTCAAAAGAGACACATACAGTAAAGACACAAAAATAGTCAAAAGAGACACAAAATGACTGCAAAAAGACACAAAGAGACACAAAATAAATTAAAAGAGACACAACATGACTACAAAGAAACACAAAATGACTACACAATGATTTAAAAGAGAAAACAAATTACACAAAATGACTACAAAGGGACACAACATTACATACGAGGTGCAAAATGACTTAAATGAGACACAAAAAGAAACAAAATGACTCAAAAGAGACATAAAACAACTACAAAGAAACACAACATTACATTTGAACATTAAAAGTCAGCAATGTGCACATGTGGTTCAGTTGTGTGTCTCTCACTCACAGAGTCGGCTGGATGATCACGGTGTTTCCTTGCAGCTCAAAGTGAGAGATGCTCGGCTCCTGGGAGTCTCTGAACTGAAAACAGCAGATCAAACAGTTCAAACATCACATCAACACTCCTGGAAAACCATCAAACACATCACCTGGAAAACCATCAATCACATCTCCTGGAAAACCATCAAACATATCTCCTGGAAAACCATCAAACACATCTCCTGGAAAACCATCAAACACATCTCTGGAAAACCATCAAACACATCTCCTGGAAAACTAACAAACATATCTCCTGGAAAACCATCAAACACATCTCCTGGAAAACCATCAAACACATCTCCTGGAAAACCATCAAACACATCTCCTGGAAAACCATCAAACACATCTCCTGGAAAACTAACAAACACATTCCTGGAAAACCATCAAACACATCTCCTGGAAAACCATCAAACACATCTCCTGGAAAACCATCAAACACATCTCCTGGAAAACCATCAAACACATCTCCTGGAAAACTAACAAACACATCTCCTGGAAAACTAACAAACACATCTCCTGAAATGCTATCAAACACATCTCCTGGAAAACCATCACACATCTCCTGGAAAACCATCACACATCTCCTGGAAAACTATCAAACACATCCTGGAAAACCATCAAACAAAACTCCTGGAAAACCATCAAACACATCTCCTGGAAAACCATCAAACACATCTCCTGGAAAACTATCAAACACATCTCCTGGAAAACCATCAAACACAACCTGGAAAACTCTCAAACACATCTCCTGGAAAACCATCAAACACATCTCCTGGAAAACCATCAAACACATCTCCTGGAAAACCATCAAACACATCTCCTGGAAAACCATCAAAACACATCTCCTGGAAAACCATCAAACACATCTCCTGGAAAACCATCAAACACATCTCCTGGAAAAACTATCAAACACAACGACTGGAAAACAATCAAACACATCTCCTGGAAAACCATCAAACACATCTCCTGGAAAACCATCAAACACATCTCCTGGAAAACCATCAAACACATCTCCTGGAAAACTATCAAACACATCTCCTGGAAAACCATCAAACACAACGACTGGAAAACTATCAATCACATCTCCTGGAAAACCATCAAACACATCTCCTGGAAAACTATCAAACACAACGACTGGAAAACTATCAAACACAACGACTGGAAAACTATCAATCACATCTCCTGGAAAACCATCAAACACATCTCCTGGAAAACTATCAATCACATCTCCTGGAAAACCATCAAACACATCTCCTGGAAAACCATCAAAACACATCTCCTGGAAAACCATCAAACACAACAGAAACACCTGCAGACTTTCAGAAACACTGCAGACTCTCAGAAACACCTGTAGACTCTGCAGACTCTCAGAAACACCTACAGACTCTCGGAAACACCTGCAGACTCTGCAGACTCTCAGAAACACCTGCAGACTCTGCAGACCTACAGAAACACCTACAGACTCTCGGAAACACCTGCAGACTCTCGGAAACACCTGCCTTCGGAAACATACAGACTCTCGGAAACACCTGCAGACTCTCGAAACACCTGCAGACTCTCAGAAACACCAGTAGACTCTCAGAAACACCTGGAGACTCCAGAAACACCAGTAGACTCTCAGAAACACCTGGAGACTCTCAGAAACACCTGCAGACTCTCAGAAACACCAGCAGACTCTCGGAAACACCTGCAGACTCTCAGAAACCTGGAGACTCTCAGAAACACCTGTAGACTCTCAGAAACACCTGTAGACTCAGAAACACCTGAGACTCTCAGAAACACCTGTAGACTCTCAGAAACACCTGCAGACTTTCAGAAACACCTGCAGACTCTCAGAAACACCTGCATACTCTCAGAAACACCTGCAGACTTTCAGAAACACCTGCAGACTCTCAGAAACACCTGCAGACTCTCAGAAACACCTGCAGACTTTCAGAAACACCTGCAGACTTTCAGAAACACCTGTAGACTCTCAGAAACCCTGCAGACTTTCAGAACACCTGGAGACTCTCAGAAACACCTGCAGACTCTCAGAAACACCTGCAGACTTTCAGAACACCTGCAGACTCTCAGAAACACCTGCAGACTCTCAGAAACACCTGCAGACTCTCGGAAACACCTGGAGCCTCACCTGTCTCAGGTCCTCCAGGAACGCCTCACACCTGTGGGCAGCTGGATCTTCATCACCGTCAGACTGGACTCTGTGAACAACTCGTTGGGAGGCTTGTACCTGGAACCAATGTAAAGGGAATTTAGATTCATTCGATTTCCTTTATTCCTGAAGCTGTTCTGAGGAGTTCTGGACCTCGTTAGCACCTGTCGGCCTCCGTACAACGGTACAACGGTACAACGGTACAAAGGTACAACGGTACAAAGGTACAACGGTACAACGGTACAACGGTACAACGTACAACGTACAACGTCAGTGATCTTTTAAAAATCTTGTATTAGAGTTTCCTCACTTTGCACAGGCGACCAGGTGAGGAGCAGTCATGCCGGCATCTGAGGAGAGACGAACACATCAACTCCCACACACTCTCCACGTTTTCCATGTTCTACAAACAAGTTGTATTCAGTAACTGAGAAAATGAATCTCTTTATAAAATGTTAGTCACTATAAAATGGGTTATATTCCAATAAAAAAGCTGTAGAAATGAAACTCTTTCTGTTGCGTTGCATCTTTTTCTGGTAAATGGGGTCAAGTTGTTTTAAATCTTGACGCTCTTTAAAGACATCCAGACAGGCAGCATGTGTTTGAAACTCCACCGCGCGTCGACTAAATCAAATCAATGGTTAACGATACGTCATTCGTTTTTCCAATAGACTCCTGAAATGAGGACTTCTTATTAACCAGGTGGAACAAATGTAAGCTGTACTTTTAATGTTTACCTTTTCACTCCAACTTTCTTTGTCCAAAGACAACAGTGTGTTTCTGGGCTGAACATCCAACAAGATGTTCCTGATACAATCATTACTGTCTAAATATGATGGGGCAAAACATTCACACAATGATATTTTCTGTAAATAATCATCAGTTATGTGGATATAAATTCTAAGTACGTAAAGAAAAAGAATCTGGTAAATTCGTAAAGTTACGCTCTACTGGTTTAGACAATTTAGCAATATCCAATAAACCATAATCTGTAACCAATTATATTTACAAACCTGAACACCACGAGACGTCACAGGTGCATTAACCTAGTAATCTAACACCTTACTCCATGGTTACGTTGGGTTGTTATTAACGTGGTACTGTGATTGGAATAGAGTAATAGAGTAATAGAGTAATAGAGTAATAGAGTAATTAGAAGCTGTACTTGTGGAGTTGTTGGGGCCCACTGCCTCGATAGTCAGGTGAAAGTTACAGTTCTGGGCCGGGGGGGTGGTCTCATAGTACACCGTCTTCAGCTGCAAGAACAATACCATGTTGTTATTCATATTTAATCAATATGGATTTCTTATTATGGATCTCATGGCTGTGAAAAACCCTTATTGAAGTTATTAGGGCCTTAAAGTTGTGAATGGTGCTTAAATCCAAATCCAGAGATATAAGTAGATATTCCCCTGGATCTAGGAAACATCTAGGGAAGATCGAAGGAATAATTAGGGTAGATCTAGTTTAGATCTAGGGAAGATCCAGGAAAGATCCAGGTAAGGTACAGGGAATATCTAGGAAAGATCCAAGAAGAACCAGGGAAGAATTAGGGAAGATCCAGGGAGGAGCTAAGGAATATCAAGTAAGATCTAGGGAAGATCAATGGAAGATCAAGGGAAGATCTAGGGAAGATCAAGGGAATATCTAGGGAAGATCAAGGGAATATCTAGGGAAGATCAAGGGAAGATCAAGGGAAGATCTAGGAAGACCAAGGGAAGATCTAGGGAAGACCAAGGGAAGATCCAGGGAAGACCAAGGGAAGATCTAGGGAAGACCAAGGGAAGATCTAGGGAAGACCAAGGGAAGACCAAGGGAAGATCCAGGTAAGGTCTAGAGAAGATCTAGGGAAGATCTATGGAAGATCAAGGGAAGATCCAGGTAAGATTTATGGAAGATTTAGGAAAGATCCAGGAAGAGGTAAGAATGAGGTAAGATCCAGATAAGGTCTAGAGAAGATCTAGGGAAGATCTATGGAAGAGCTAGGGAAGATCAAGGGAAGATCTATGGAAGAGCTAGGGAAGATCAAGGGAAGATCTATGGAAGGTCTAGAGAAGGTCTATGGAAGATCAAGGGAAGATCTATGGAAGATCGACGGAAGAATTAGGGTAGATCCAGCTCTTCCGGTTGGTGCTCATAGCTTCCCCAGCGCCTTTTTGCCAGATAAAGACGCTATGTGGACACAGACCCTAACACTGAGGATGAATGTTTAAGTGTGTTTAAATTTAAGACTGAAGTGTCCCCCACCTTTACATTGGACACGCCCTTCCCGTAACCCGTGGACACGGTGATGGCGTCCTCCTTCGTCACCTGGGAAACAGGAAGACAGTCAGAATCTTGTCATGGTTTATGGCAGTTTGAGACATATTCTGGTTCTCCGAGGGCAAACAGCTGCAACTGTCTCTCTCTCTTGAGTCTCTCTTGAGTCTGTCTCCCTCTCTTGAGTCTGTCTCCCTCTTTTGAGTCTGTCTCCCTCTCTTGAGTCTGACTCTCTCTCTTGAGTCTCTCTTAAGTCTGTCTCCCTCTCTTGAGTCTGTCTCCCCTCTCTTGAGTCTGACTCTCTCTCTTGAGTCTGTCTCCCTCTCTTGAGTCTGTCTCCCTCTCTTAAGTCTCTCTTGAGTCTGTCTCCCTCTCTTGAGTCTGTCTCCCCTCTCTTGAGTCTGTCTCCCTCTCTTGAGTCTCTCTTGAGTCTGTCTCCCTCTCTTGAGTCTCTATTGAGTCTGTCTCCCTCTCTTGAGTCTCTCTTGAGTCTGTCTCCCTCTCTTGAGTCTGTCTCCCTCTCTTGAGTTTCTCTTGAGTCTGTCTCCCTCTCTTGAGTCTGTCTCCACTCTCTTGAGTTTCTCTTGAGTCTGTCTCCCTCTCTTGAGTCTGTCTCCCTCTCTTGAGTCTCTCTTGAGTCTGTCTCCCTCTCTTGAGTCTGTCTCCCTCTCTTAAGTCTCTCTTGAGTCTGTCTCCCTCTCTTGAGTCTGTCTCCCCTCTCTTGAGTCTGTCTCCCTCTCTTGAGTCTCTCTTGAGTCTGTCTCCCTCTCTTGAGTCTGTCTCCCTCTCTTGAGTCTCTCTTGAGTCTGTCTCCCTCTCTTGAGTCTGTCTCCCCTCTCTTGAGTCTGTCTCCCTCTCTTGAGTCTGTCTCCCTCTCTTGAGTCTGTCTCCCTCTCTTGAGTCTGTCTCCCTATCTTGAGTCTCTCTTGAGTCTGTCTCCCTCTCTTGAGTCTGTCTCCCCTCTCTTGAGTCTGTCTCCCTCTCTTGAGTCTGTCTCCCCTCTCTTGAGTTTGTCTCCCTCTCCTGAGTCTGTCTCCCCTCTCTTGAGTCTGTCTCCCTCTCTTGAGTCTCTCTTGAGTCTGTCTCCCTCTCTTGAGTCTCTCTTGAGTCTGTCTCCCTCTCTTGAGTCTGTCTCCCTCTCTTGAGTCTGTCTCCCTCTCTTGAGTCTGTCTCCCCTCTTGAGTTTGTCTCCCTCTCTTCTGTCTCCCTCTCTGAGTCTGTCTCCCCTCTCTTGAGTTTGTCTCCCTCTCCTGAGTCTGTCTCCCTCTCTTTGAGTCTGTCTCCCTCTCTTGAGTCTGTCTCCCCTCTCTTGAGTTTTGTCTCCCTCTCCTGAGTCTGTCTCCCCTCTCTTGAGTCTGTCTCCCTCTCTTGAGTCTCTCTTGAGTCTGTCTCCCTCTCTTGAGTCTCTCTTGAGTCTGTCTCCCTCTCTTGAGTCTCTCTTGAGTCTGTCTCCCTCTCTTGAGTCTGTCTCCCTCTCTTGAGTCTCTCTTGAGTCTGTCTCCTCTCTGAGTCTGTCTCCCTCTCTTAAGTCTCTCTTGAGTCTGTCTCCCTCTCTTGAGTCGTCTCCTCTCTGAGTCTGTCTCCCTTCTTGAGTCTCTCTTGAGTCTGTCTCCCTCTCTTGAGTCGTCTCCCTCTCTTGAGTCTCTCTTGAGTCTGTCTCTCTCTTGAGTCTGTCTCCCCTCTCTTGAGTCTGTCTCCCTCTCTTGAGTCTGTCTCCCTCTTTGAGTCTGTCTCCCTCTCTTGAGTCTGTCTCCCTATCTTGAGTCTCTCTTGAGTCTGTTCCCTCTCTTGAGTCTGTCTCCCCTCTCTTGAGTCTGTCTCCCTCTCTTGAGTCTGTCTCCCCTCTCTTGAGTTTGTCTCCCTCTCCTGAGTCTGTCTCCCCTCTCTGAGTCGTCTCCCTCTTGAGTCTCTCTTGAGTCTGTCTCCCTCTCTTGAGTCTCTCTTGAGTCTGTCTCCCTCTCTTGAGTCTGTCTCCCTCTCTTGAGTCTTCTCCCTCTCTTGAGTCTGTCTCCCTCTCTTGAGTTTGTCTCCCTCTCCTGAGTCTGTCTCCCTCTCTTGAGTCTGTCTCCCTTCTTGAGTTTTGTCTCCCTCCTGAGTCTGTCTCCCTCTCTTGAGTTGTCTCCCTCTCTTGAGTCTGTCTCCCCTCTCTTGAGTTTGTCTCCCTCTCCTGAGTCTGTTCCCCTCTCTTGAGTCTGTCTCCCTCTCTTGAGTCTCTCTTGAGTCTGTCTCCCTTCTTGAGTCTCTCTTGAGTCTGTCTCCTCTTGAGTCTCTCTTGAGTCTGTCTCCCTCTCTTGAGTTTGTCTCCTCTCCTGAGTCTGTCTCCCTCTCTTGAGTCTGTCTCCCTCTCTTGAGTCTCTCTTGAGTCTGTCTCCCTCTCTTGAGTCTCTCTTGAGTCTGTCTCCCTCTTAGTCTCTCTTGAGTCTGTCTCCTCTCTTGAGTCTGTCTCCCCTCTTGAGTCTGTCTCCCTCTCTTGAGTCTCTCTCTTGAGTCTGTCTCCCTCTCTTGAGTCTCTATTGAGTCTGTCTCCCTCTCTTGAGTCTCTCTTGAGTCTGTCTCCCTCTCTTGAGTCTGTCTCCCTCTCTTGAGTTTCTCTTGAGTCTGTCTCCCCTCTTGAGTCTGTCTCTCTCTTGAGTCTCTCTTGAGTCTGTCTCCCTCTCTTGAGTCTGTCTCCCTCTCTTGAGTCTCTCTTGAGTCTGTCTCCCTCTCTTGAGTCTGTCTCCCTCTCTTAAGTCTCTCTTGAGTCTGTCTCCCTCTCTTGAGTCTGTCTCCCCTCTCTTGAGTCTGTCTCCCTCTCTTGAGTCTCTCTTGAGTCTGTCTCCCTCTCTTGAGTCTGTCTCCCTCTTGAGTCTCTCTTGAGTCTGTCTCCCTCTCTTGAGTCTGTCTCCCCTCTCTTGAGTCTGTCTCCCTCTCTTGAGTCTGTCTCCCTCTCTTGAGTCTGTCTCCCTCTCTTGAGTCTGTCTCCCTATCTTGAGTCTCTCTTGAGTCTGTCTCCCTCTCTTGAGTCTGTCTCCCCTCTCTTGAGTCTGTCTCCCTCTCTTGAGTCTGTCTCCCCTCTCTTGAGTTTGTCTCCCTCTCCTGAGTCTGTCTCCCCTCTCTTGAGTCTGTCTCCCTCTCTTGAGTCTCTCTTGAGTCTGTCTCCCTCTCTTGAGTCTCTCTTGAGTCTGTCTCCCTCTCTTGAGTCTGTCTCCCTCTCTTGAGTCTGTCTCCCTCTCTTGAGTCTGTCTCCCCTCTCTTGAGTTTGTCTCCCTCTCCTGAGTCTGTCTCCCTCTCTTGAGTCTGTCTCCCTCTCTTGAGTTTGTCTCCCTCTCCTGAGTCTGTCTCCCTCTCTTGAGTCTGTCTCCCTCTCTTGAGTCTGTCTCCCCTCTCTTGAGTTTGTCTCCCTTCCTGAGTCTGTCTCCCCTCTCTTGAGTCTGTCTCCCTCTCTTGAGTCTCTCTTGAGTCTGTCTCCCTCTTTGAGTCTCTCTTGAGTCTGTCTCCCTCTCTTGAGTCTCTTGAGTCTGTCTCCCTCTCTTGAGTCTGTCTCCCTCTCTTGAGTCTCTCTTGAGTCTGTCTCCCTCTCTTGAGTCTGTCTCCCTCTCTTAAGTCTCTCTTGAGTCTGTCTCCCTCTCTTGAGTCTGTCTCCCTCTCTTGAGTCTGTCTCCCTCTCTTGAGTCTCTCTTGAGTCTGTCTCCCTCTCTTGAGTCTGTCTCCCTCTCTTGAGTCTCTCTTGAGTCTGTCTCCCTCTCTTGAGTCTGTCTCCCCTCTCTTGAGTCTGTCTCCCTCTCTTGAGTCTGTCTCCCTCTCTTGAGTCTGTCTCCCTCTCTGAGTCTGTCTCCCTATCTTGAGTCTCTTGAGTCTGTCTCCCTCTCTTGAGTCTGTCTCCCCTCTCTTGAGTCTGTCTCCTCTCTTGAGTCTGTCTCCCCTCTCTTGAGTTGTCTCCCTCTCTGAGTCTGTCTCCCCTCTCTTGAGTCTGTCTCCCTCTCTTGAGTCTCTCTTGAGTCTGTCTCCCTCTCTTGAGTCTCTCTTGAGTCTGTCTCCCTCTCTTGAGTCTGTCTCCCTCTCTTGAGTCTGTCTCCCTCTCTTGAGTCTGTCTCCCCTCTCTTGAGTTTGTCTCCCTCTCCTGAGTCTGTCTCCCTCTCTTGAGTCTGTCTCCCCTCTCTTGAGTTTGTCTCCTCTCCTGAGTCTGTCTCCCTCTCTTGAGTCTGTCTCCCTCTCTTGAGTCTGTCTCCCCTCTCTTGAGTTGTCTCCCTCTCCTGAGTCTGTCTCCCCTCTCTTGAGTCTGTCTCCCTCTCTTGAGTCTCTCTTGAGTCTGTCTCCCTCTCTTGAGTCTCTCTTGAGTCTGTCTCCCTCTCTTGAGTCTCTCTTGAGTCTGTCTCCCTCTCTTGAGTCTCCCTCTTGAGTCTGTCTTCCCTCTCTTATAATAAAACATGGATTGTTGTAGCGCTTTTCCTAATGCTCAAAGACGCTTTACATAAAATCAGAAACAGAAACAGCACAAAGAAAAACAAAAGTCTGTCTCCCTCTCTTGAGTCTGTCCCCCTTCTTGCACCTGTCCCCCCCCTCCTCACCTGGATGGGCGTGGCC
>JAAKFY010000100.1:243022-245522 GCA_011823955.1 Dissostichus mawsoni | reverse complement strand
GAGCATTAACATGTTAACGCTGGCAGCCATGGACCTTATTTCAGGACAACAACTAAGTGTCTTTTTGAAATCGACCAATAGGGAATTTTTTTTGGGGGTTATGTGAAAAAAGTCAGAATTACGAGAATTAATTCCAAAGTTCTGAGAAAAAGTCAGAATGACAAATTCTGAGAAAAATCTTTTTTACAAAAATAAATTAACATTCTATAATTAGTCCGAATTATTCCAAAAAGTAAAATTCTGAAAAAAATCTAATTCTGTAAAAAACTCAGAATAAAAAAAAAAAAACATTTAGAAAAAAATGTCAAAAATCATAAAACTCTGCAAAAAAGTCTAAATTATTAGAAAAAAGTAATCACAAGTTTTAAAAAAATTAAAAGTACTGAAAAAGTCAAATTCAGAGAAAAAAGTCAAAAATCAGAGAAAAATACAGAATTCAGATTTTTTTAAAAAGATTATTGGAACAAGTTGTCTGAAAAATCAGAATTCCGAAACGTATCTCTTCAACTTATTTCAGGACAAAAACTAAAACCACATTCAGAGAACCATTGACCTTCAGAGGGGACAGGAAGTGCTAAGAGTCATATAGAGCGGTGCAGTGAGGACGTATTTTAATAGTTCGACCCTTTGTAAGCTGCTGGTTCCCTCGACAAAAACAACGGGATTTCTCCTCAGGATTCTGGAAAATAGCTCTAAATAAGGTCTGTGGAAAACGAACCTGTTTGATAAATGTTTTGTTCAGGATAATCTCCACGTGTCTTCCCTACTTTTATAATGTTGGAATCATAAATCTAATGGCCAGAAGCTAAATGCTAACGTTATGCTATAAAGGAACTACAGCCGAGTCCAGCAGCACGACTTCAACGTCACGCCAACTTCAGATCCATATTCAAACATACAGATTCTAAATGGAACGAGTTGAAGCGTTTGTTTGAACACTTTGCAGGAGGCAGGTACTTGCTTTCAAGCAGAACAGGGCAAACTAACTTAGAGGAGTGTTTACGTGTTCGGCGTAATGACGTACAACGTCCTCCAGACTTCTGTAGTCCTATTCAGCCACTTGGTAACAACCATCGTTTTTCAGACATGTCAACTCTTCAGAGATCACCAGTGGGGTCACTGCTGATGGATTAATGTCCTAGAACAAAACGTGATCCGTCTTCAATGTGTCTCAACCACAGACCTTAGTTCCAGATATTTTCCAAACCCTATGGAGAAATCCCATTGGCTCTGAGACCAGGGAACAGGAAGTGGTGAAATGCTGACTCACTTCCTGGTTTTAGGACTCATTCCTGCACCACTCTATAGGGGAATCTTTAGCTCTCTACAGGTAGACTTTTCTCCCCCTCCCTCGGATCGTACCACCACCCTCAGCTTCTTCTCCAGGACGTCCCTCCCGCCCCCCTTGGTCTTCAGGGTGAAGGTCAGAGTGTGCTCTCCGGGCTCCAGCCCCAGCAGGGTGAACTCCACCTTCCCCACCCCCCCCGCTGAGAGGGACCTCCAGGTGCAGGCCGTACTGTGCAGACCCCCCCCCCCGGCTGGGACTCCTGCAGGCAGAGAGCCGGGCCGGCCGTCAGCGTCACGCAGAACTGGGGACGAGAGAAAGAGAGTTATAAAGAGAGAGAGATAGCAGAACTGGGGACGAGAGAGAGAGAGATAAAGAGAGAGAGATAGCAGAACTGAGGAGAGAGAGAGAGAGAGAGTTATAAAGAGACAGAGATAGCAGAACTGAGGAGAGAGAGAGAGAGAGAGTTATAAAGAGACAGAGATAGCAGAACTGGGGACGAGAGAGAGAGAGTTAAAAGAGAGAGAAATAGCAGAACTAGGGACGAGAGAGAGAGAGAGAGTTATAAAGAGAGAGAGATAGCAGAACTGGGGACGAGAGAGAGAGAGAGTTATAAAGAGAGAGAGATAGCAGAACTGGGACGAGAGAGAGAGACAGAGAGTTATAAAGAGAGAGAGATAGCAGAACTGGGACGAGAGAGAGTTATAAAGAGAGAGAGATAGCAGAACTGGGGACGAGAGAGAGAGAGTTAGTAGAACTGAGGAGAGAGAGAGAGAGAGAGAGAGAGAGAGAGAGAGTTATAAGAGAGAGAGATAGCAGAACTGGGACGAGAGAGAGAGAGTGTTATAAAGAGAGAGAGAGAGAGTTAGTAGAACTGAGGAGAGAGTAGTGGTTAGGGTTAGCAGCGAGCAGAGGATCATGGGATATGTAGTGTGCAGAGGATCATGGGATATGTAGTGCTCTAGTGGTTAGATGTCACGATGGGTCGAGCACTACTCAGAGCTCTATGGCAAACCAAGGAGCATCAGCGACGTGGCTTTGGCCTCAGCACCCAGCTTTGACATCAATGCTGAGCTGGACAACTTGCCAACCATGGCAGAGCTAGTGAACGTGCTGAAGCACACTACTAAGGGCAAAGCTGCGGGCACGGACGGCATCCTGGCTGATCTCCTCAAATGTGACAGCTGCTTACTGCCGCACATGCACAAGCTGCTC
>JAAKFY010000100.1:213022-233022 GCA_011823955.1 Dissostichus mawsoni | reverse complement strand
GTTGTGATGTGTTGGACAGTTTGTTACTGGTCACTGATTGGATGTTGTGATGTGTTGACAGTTTGTTACTGGTCACTGATTGGATGTTGTGATGTGTTGACAGTTTGTTACTGGTCACTGATTGGATGTTGTGATGTGTTGGACAGTTTGTTACTGGTCACTGATTGGATGTTGTGATGTGTTGGACAGTGTGTTACTGGTCACTGATTGGATGTGTGATGTGTTGGCACAGTTTGTACTGGTCACTGATTGGATGTGTTGACAGTTTGTTACTGGTCACGATTGGATGTTGTGATGTGTTGCACAGTTTGTTACTGGTCACTGATTGGATGTTGTGATGTGTTGCACAGTTTGTTACTGGTCACTGATTGGATGTTGTGATGTGTTGACAGTTTGTTACTGGTCACTGATTGGATGTTGTGATGTGTTG
This sequence comes from Dissostichus mawsoni, assembly GCA_011823955.1. Lineage (NCBI taxonomy): Eukaryota > Metazoa > Chordata > Actinopteri > Perciformes > Nototheniidae > Dissostichus > Dissostichus mawsoni. The sequence continues at coordinate 232,592 of JAAKFY010000100.1, read as the reverse complement.
CACAGTTTGTTACTGGTCACTGATTGGATGTTGTGATGTGTTGGACAGTTTGTTACTGGTCACTGATTGGATGTTGTGATGTGTTGCACAGTTTGTTACTGGTCACTGATTGGATGTTGTGATGTGTTGACAGTTTGTTACTGGTCACTGATTGGATGTTGTGATGTGTTGGACAGTTTGTTACTGGTCACTGATTGGATGTTGTGATGTGTTGCACAGTTTGTTACTGGTCACTGATTGGATGTTGTGATGTGTTCGACAGTTTGTTACTGGTCACTGATTGGATGTTGTGATGTGTTGCACAGTTTGTTACTGGTCACTGATTGGATGTTGTGATGTGTTGCACAGTTTGTTACTGGTCACTGATTGGATGTTGTGATGTGGCACAGTTTGTTACTGGTCACTGATTGGATGTTGTGATGTGTTGGACAGTTTGTCACTGGTCACTGATTGGATGTTGTGATGTGTTGCACAGTTTGTTACTGGTCACTGATTGGATGTTGTGATGTGTTGGACAGTTTGTTACTGGTCACTGATTGGATGTTGTGATGTGTTGCACAGTGTTACTGGTCACTGATTGGATGTTGTGAAGTGTTGCACAGTTTGTTACTGGTCACTGATTGGATGTTGTGATGTGTTGCACAGTTTGTTACTGGTCACTGATTGGATGTTGTGATGTGTTGCACAGTTTGTTACTGGTCACTGATTGGATGTTGTGATGTGTTGCACAGTTTGTTACTGGTCACTGATTGGATGTTGTGATGTGTTGGACAGTTTGTTACTGGTCACTGATTGGATGTTGTGATGTGTTGGACAGTTGTTACTGGTCACTGATTGGATGTTGTGATGTGTTGGACAGTTTGTTACTGGTCACTGATTGGATGTTGTGATGTGTTGACAGTTTGTTACTGGTCACTGATTGGATGTTGTGATGTGTTGACAGTGTTACTGGTCACTGATTGGATGTTGTGATGTTGCACAGTGTTACTGGTCACTGATTGGATCTTGTGATGTGTTGACAGTTTGTTACTGGTCACTGATTGGATGTTGTGATGTGTTGGACAGTTTGTTACTGGTCACTGATTGGATGTTGTGATGTGTTGACAGTTTGTTACTGGTCACTGATTGGATGTTGTGATGTGTTGACAGTTTGTTACTGGTCACTGATTGGATGTTGTGATGTGTTGGACAGTTTGTTACTGGTCACTGATTGGATCTTGTGATGTGTTGCACAGTTTGTTACTGGTCACTGATTGGATGTTGTGATGTGTTGGACAGTTGTGTTACTGGTCACTGATTGGATGTTGTGATGTGTTGGACAGTGTGTTACTGGTCACTGATTGGATTTGTGATGTGTTGCACAGTTTGTTACTGGTCACTGATTGGATGTTGTGATGTGTTGGAGAGTGTTACTGGTCACTGATTGGATGTTGTGATGTGTTGGACAGTTTGTTACTGGTCACTGAGTGGATGTTGTGATGTGTTGCACAGTTTGTTACTGGTCACTGATTGGATGTTGTGATGTGTGGATTGAGTGTGTACTGGTCACTGATTGGATGTTGTGAAGTGTTGCACAGTTTGTTACTGGTCACTGATTGGATGTTGTGAGTGTTGCAGTTTGTTACTGGTCACTGATTGGATGTTGTGATGTGTTGCACAGTTTTACTGGTCACTGATTGGATGTTGTGATGTGTTGCACAGTTTGTTACTGGTCACTGATTGGATGTTGTGATGTGTTGCACAGTTTGTTACTGGTCACTGATTGGATGTTGTGATGTGTTGACAGTTTGTTACTGGTCACTGATTGGATGTTGTGATGTGTTGGACAGTTTGTTACTGGTCACTGATTGGATGTGTGTTGCACAGTTTGTTACTGGTCACTGATTGGATGTGTTGCACAGTTGTTACTGGTACTGATTGGATGTTGTGATGTGTTGCACAGTTTGTTACTGGTCACTGATTGGATGTTGTGATGTGTTGGACAGTGTGTTACTGGTCACTGATTGGATGTTGTGATGTGTTGGACAGTTTGTTACTGGTCACTGATTGGATGTTGTGATGTGTTGGACAGTTTGTTACTGGTCACTGATTGGATGTTGTGATGTGTTGCACAGTTTGTTACTGGTCACTGATTGGATGTTGTGATGTGTTGGACAGTTTGTTACTGGTCATTGATTGGATGTGTTGCACAGTTTGTTAGTGGTCACTGATTGGATGTTGCCGTACTGATGGCTGACGGTTGGGCGTTGGCGTTGGTGATGAAGGTGAGTCCAGCCAATCGGAAGACATCAGCGCTGTCCAGGCCGCCGCCCCCCCCACAGCCCAGGTCACTCTGCTCCAGGTGAGACATTACCTGCAGGCCACCGTACTTCCTTTTAGACGTTTTAATAACACTTCACATAAAAGAGAGCTGAAGGGATGAAGTATAGTTCTGTATTGGTCCCTGAAGGCACCATCTCCCTGATCCAATGGGATTCCTCTATCAGGGTTTAGGACTAATTCCTGAAATGCCTCTACATCAGTGTTTCTCAAACTGTTTCATAGCAAGGAGCACTTAACCAATAAAAGAAACACTCACCTGACTCCCCTAATACCCAGAAACGAGCGGCCTGCTCCCCACTCCAACAGATTATAACACATTACAGCCTGATAATGACCGCTTAACTCCTCTGTATCGTTCACACATTCAATCAACAATACAAAAATACAGATTCTACATTTCCTTCACATGAGATTTAAAATGCTCACGGTTTTACACCTCATATGAAACGTAGACCACATTTAATACAGAGTTTATGTCCAACAGACTCTCAGATCGTCTGAGAGAAATGCTAAATGCATGTAGAACAACTCCCCTGTGGATTTCCTAAATAAAATACGGTAAAACTATGGTTTCAGGCATGAATTCAACATTAAACACTAGTTCATTATTTATGTTTCATATATTTAGCATTGTTTATGCACTCATGACTGCGTGCCACCTATACTAGTCATTTTTAAACAATTTGAGAAACACTTTCAATTTATTTATTTCAAATGCGAAACTTCACCAATATACTCACGGACCACCAGGGCTCCATGGACCACCAGGGCTCCACGGACCACCAGGGCTCCATGGACCACCAGGGCTCGACGGACCACACTTTGAGAACCCCTGCTCTATGTCAACAACCTGTATTCAGTAAGTGTGATTCAGAGTGTGTGATGGGATGTCTTTGTGTTACCTTGGAAATTGGGTCTCTGTAGTTGGGTTTCAGCGCGAAGAGGGCGGAGTCAACGGCGGAAAGAGCCACAAGTCCGTCCTGATTGGTTCTGATGTCCAACCGGAGGTTCTGCTTCGGCTTGTAGACGCCAGCTCTATGGGAGAGGTCAGTCTGACAAACACACACACACCACACACACACACACACACACACACACACACACACACACACACAACACACACACACACACACACACACACACACACACACACACACACACACACACACACACACACACACACACAGAGACACACACAGAGACACACACACACAGAGACACAACACACACACACACACACACACACACACACACACACACACACACAGAGAGACACACACACAGAGACACACACACACACACACACACACACACACACACACACACACACACACACACACAGAGACACACACACAGAGACACACACACACAGAGACACATACACACACACACACACACACACACACACACACACACACACACACCACACACACACCACACACACACACACACACACACACACACACACAGGGTCAGCAGTGTGCAGCATCCAGCCTCTATCGGTTTCCTTTGTTTCGTTCTGGGACATAGTGACATCCTATTGGCTAGCGCTCCAACACATTGTGAGTGATAGGCTAAGGGGCGGGACATCTCTAAGAGGTTCACGAATCACACAGGAGCCGGCCAGCTAACCAATCAGAGCAGACTGGGCTCTGGTTTCAGACAGAGGGTGAAAAGAGGTGCTGCAGCACAGGCAGTATGAGAAAAATAAAGAGCTTTTTGAACATTAGAGCATGGAGACATGTCCCAGTAGAGACACTACATACTGATATACACCTGAACATCAGCAGGAGAGGACTCTTTAAAGTAGAGACACTACATACTGATACACACCTGAACATCAGCAGGAGAGGACTCTTTAAAGTAGAGACACTACATACTGATATACACCTGAACATCAGCAGGAGAGGACTCTTTAAAGTAGAGACACTACATACTGATATACACCTGAACATCAGCAGGAGAGGACTCTTTAAAGTAGAGACACTACATACTGATATACACCTGAACATCAGCAGGAGAGGACTCTTTAAAGTAGAGACACTACATACTGATATACACCTGAACATCAGCAGGAGAGGACTCTTTAAAGTAGAGACACTACATACTGATATACACCTGAACATCAGCAGGAGAGGACTCTTTAAAGTAGAGACACTACATACTGATATACACCTGAACATCAGCAGGAGAGGACTCTTTAAAGTAGAGACACTACATACTGATATACACCTGAACATCAGCAGGAGAGGACTCTTTAAAGTAGAGACACTATATACTGATATACACCTGAACATCAGCAGGAGAGGACTCTTTAAAGTAGAGACACTACATACTGATATACACCTGAACATCAGCAGGAGAGGACTCTTTAAAGTAGAGACATTACATACTGATATACACCTGAACATCAGCATGAGAGGACTCTTTAAGTAGAGACACTACATACTGATATACACCTGAACATCAGCAGGAGAGGACTCTTTAAAGTAGAGACACTACATACTGATATACACCTGAACATCAGCAGGAGAGGACTCTTTAAAGTAGAGACACTATATACTGATATACACCTGCACATCAGCAGGAGAGGACTCTTTAAAGTAGAGACACTACATTCTGATATCAAACACATGTAAGTACTGAAGACACAGCATCTGAGTTGTGGATCCCTTCTGAGATCTAGAGATTAAATCTGTCTTACCTGCAGGCCGTTGACACACTTCCCTTTGACGTCCAGCCAGACGGAGTCGGCCACCAGCTCTGAGGTCCCTTCCCCGAACAGGATGTAGTACACCAGCAGCCTGATGGACGGCACCATCGCCGGCGTCACCTGGAAGCTCAGCACCTGCCTGTGATCGTCGCTGGAGACAAACTTCTGACTGCCGAAGTCCAACACCTTCCCTTTGGAGAGCACCTGCAGCAGAGACAGTGAATATAGGTTTTTAATTGGGTTTTGCAACGTTTTAATATATTATCATTATTATTAAATAGTGAACAGCTTTTTTATTAATACATTTTACAAATAAATATTATTTTAGTTCCTTTATAGCCCAATATTAGCGCCTTTAGCTTAGCGGTGGTGACGTGAAGTCATGTGACCATGCTGTAGTTCCTTTATAGCCCAACATTAGCCTCCTTTAGCTTAGCGGTGGTGACGTGAAGTCATGTGACCGTGCTGTAGTTCCTTTATAGCCCAACATTAGCCACCTTTAGCTTAGCGGTGGTGACGTCAAGTCATGTGACCGTGCTGTAGTTCCTTTATAGCCCAACATTAGCCACCATTAGCTTAGCGGTGGTGACGTCAAGTCATGTGACCGTGCTGTAGTTCCTTTATAGCCCAACATTAGCCACCTTTAGCTTAGCGGTGGTGACGTGAAGTCATGTGACCGTGCTGTAGTTCCTTTATAGCCCAACATTAGCCACCTTTAGCTTAGCGGTGGTGACGTGAAGTCATGTGACCGTGCTGTAGTTCCTTTATAGCCCAACATTAGCCACCTTTAGCTTAGCGGTGGTGACGTGAAGTCATGTGACCGTGCTGTAGTTCCTTTATAGCCCAACATTAGCCTCCTTTAGCTTAGCGGTGGTGAAGTGAAGTCATGTGACCGTGCTGTAGTTCCTTTATAGCCCAACATTAGCCGCCTTTAGCTTAGCGGTGGTGACGTGAAGTCATGTGACCGTGCTGTAGTTCCTTTATAGCCCAACATTAGCCGCCTTTAGCTTAGCGGTGGTGACGTGAAGTCATGTGACCGTGCTGTAGTTCCTTTATAGCCCAACATTAGCCTCCTTTAGCTTAGCGGTGGTGACGTGAAGTCATGTGACCATGCTGTAGTTCCTTTATAGCCCAACATTAGCCGCCTTTAGCTTAGCGGAGGTGACGTGAAGTCATGTGACCGTGCTGTAGTTCCTTTATAGCCCAACATTAGCCTCCTTTAGCTTAGCGGTGGTGACGTGAAGTCATGTGACCGTGCTGTAGTTCCTTTATAGCCCAACATTAGCCGCCTTTAGCTTAGCGGTGGTGACGTGAAGTCATGTGACCGTGCTGTAGTTCCTTTATAGCCCAACATTAGCCACCTTTAGCTTAGCGGTGGTGACGTCAAGTCATGTGACCGTGCTGTAGTTCCTTTATAGCCCAACATTAGCCACCATTAGCTTAGCGGTGGTGACGTCAAGTCATGTGACCGTGCTGTAGTTCCTTTATATCCCAACATAGCCGCTTTAGCTTAGCGGAGGTGACGTGAAGTCATGTGACCGTGCTGTAGTTCCTTTATATCCCAACATTAGCCGCCTTTAGCTTAGCGGAGGTGACGTCAAGTCATGTGACCGTGCTGTAGTTCCTTTATATCCCAACATTAGCCGCCTTTAGCTTAGCGGAGGTGACGTGAAGTCATGTGACCGTGCTGTAGTTCCTTTATAGCCCAACATTAGCCGCCTTTAGCTTAGCGGAGGTGACGTGAAGTCATGTGACCGTGCTGTAGTTCCTTTATAGCCCAACATTAGCCGCCTTTAGCTTAGCGGTGGTGACGTGAAGTCATGTGACCGTGCTGTAGTTCCTTTATAGCCCAACATTAGCCACCTTTAGCTTAGCGGTGGTGACGTCAAGTCATGTGACCGTGCTGTAGTTCCTTTATAGCCCAACATTAGCCACCTTTAGCTTAGGTGGTGACGTGAAGTCATGTGACCGTGCTGTAGTTCCTTTATAGCCCAACATTAGCCACCTTTAGCTTAGCGGTGGTGAAGTGAAGTCATGTGACCGTGCTGTAGTTCCTTTATAGCCCAACATTAGCCGCCTTTAGCTTAGCGGTGGTGACGTGAAGTCATGTGACCGTGCTGTAGTTCCTTTATAGCCCAACGTTAGCTTTTTTCTTCAGAAATCATAAAGTGGAGTTAATATGTGGAGATTATCCTGCTGAACTAAACGTGTAAGAATCATAAACGTTTGTTTGACACAGAGATTATTTTCTGATAAAATCACATGGAGAAATCTTATTGGTCCAGGAAGATGCTGCCTTCAGGGACCAACACAGAAATACGACATCCCTGTATTAATGTGTGAAATTGAATATATGATCAGCAGGGTCTCCTCACCAGGTAGCTGAGCGCTCTGATTGGAATGTAGGAGGGCGAGGCAAAGTACACCTTGATGTTGCAGAAGCGCCCGGCCTCCAGGCTTCTGCCCGGCATCGGAGGGTCGATGTGCAGGTAGCGCTGGTTCGGGGAGTGGAAGGCCAACGCCTCGAGGACAGGAGCGCCTGAGAGGCTGCTGGGAGGGCCGGGTCCTCCGTCTGAAACTGTGAACACAACAGAGGACAAAGAAGTCAACAACAGCAGGTTTAATATGATAAACAAGGAGACAACAGGAAGAAAAGAAGACAGCTGCAAATAAATTACATGTAAAAATCAACACGTTGAAACAGCAAACCCATGTAAACAACAACAGGTTTACAAAACATAAATAAACGATGAGTGTAAAAGAGAGTTGTGGTGTTTTTAGTAAACGTTGACCCCTGACCTTCAGCAGCGCTCGGACCCCCTCGCGCGGCGTGTTGCAGATGAACACAGCGATGCCGTCTGATTGGCTGACGGAGCTCAGGGGGCAGGGCAGATCCTCGCTCGCCCCCCCCTTGCTGAACAGCTGCCTCTCCACCAGGCGCACCTTGACCCTGTTCACCGGTTTGTCCAAGTGATCCTTCACCACCACCTGCAGGGAGACGCAGAGGTCAGAGGTCAGAGGGGGGTCTTAATAAAGGTCTCTGAACCGAGCGACCAGGGTTTCCGTTCAACATGACCGGTAAGATTTAAATTTTGAGGCCTAGCCTTTTATTAAACTGATCACATGTTTTTAAGTGTAACTGGTAATATGTTAAAGTCACCTCACCTGGATGTTATAGGGGAGTCCAGGTTTGATGAAGGGGGGCGTGGACACCAGGCTCAGTCTGTACGGAGACTTTAGGAACTTCACTGCAGCAAACTCCGCCTCCTGAGTGATCCCACCTGACACACACACACACACGCACACACGCACACACACACGCGCACACGCACACACACACACACACGCACACAATAAATAAATTAACATTCTGCAATAGAATCAAGTCAAAAACAAAGTGAGAGTTCTCAGAAAAAGTCAGAAAGTCAGAAAAACAACTAATTCTGTTGGTTTTCTGGGTGTGTGTTTAGGGACAGACTGGATGGAAGGGATTTGAACCTGTGTCCTCTGCAGCAGCACGGCGATGTACAGATACTTCCCCACCAGACTGTCCAGGTCTCTGGGTCCGTCGTGTTTGGAGAGAACTTTCTCCATGTTCACCGTCACGTCCAGATCGCCTGCCGAGGACAACTGACACACACACATCAGACACCCATGGACACACACACACATCGATCCATGGACACACACATATCATATCCATGGACACACACACATCAGATCCATGGACACACACATATCAGATCCATGGGACACACACACACATCAGATCCATGGACACACACACTCAGATCCATGGACACACACACATCAGACCCATGGACACACACATATCAGATCCATGGACACAAACACCATCAGATCCATGGACACACACATATCAGATCCATGGACACACACACATCAGATCCATGGACACACCATATCAGATCCATGGACACACACACATCAGACCCATGGACACACACATATCAGATCCATGGACACAAACACACATCAGATCCATGGACACACACATATCAGATCCATGGACACAAACACACATCAGATCCATGGACACACACATATCAGATCCATGGACACACACATATCAGATCCATGGACACACACACATCAGATCCATGGACACACACACATCAGATCCATGGACACACACACACATTACATTACATGTTACTTGTTAGACGCTTTTATCCAAGCGACTTACATACTCAACACTGTGGACAATCTCCACAGGAGCACTTTGTGGTGAAGTGTCTCAGGGACACAACGACATGCTGACTGCAGTGGGGTTTGAACCTGTGACCCCCTGATCCGAACACCAACGAGCACACACACAGCAGATCCATGGATACACACATTCACCCAAGTAAACAGACGGTCTGATGTTCATTTGATCAATATACGATAATAATTTACTGTCAGACCGAGGCTGAACTTTACTTGCATCACAGCAGCTCCGTTTGCAACATCAACAAGAAAAAATTGAGACACGAAACAAGGTAAACAAACATTTAACATACCATCACAAACACTGAGAGAAACCTGCTCAAAGACCCTCTATGAGAGACATTAGATCTGAGTTCAAACTCTGTATTTACTGTGAGGATTGACTCAGGAAGGAGGGCTTCAGTCTGACTTTATTCAATCCCAGGACCTGTATCTCTGATCTGATTGGTCGTTCATCGTCTGTTCAGGACGTGTTGGGGTCAGAGGACGAGTCTCTCTCTCAGACCTGCAACCTTTGAGCAGATTGACAGATGGAGCCGTTTTGATTTTAAAGCGGTAGATAAACACTTGCACCTGCAGACCAGTAGGGGGCCCACAAAAAAGACAACATACAAATGCTATGTAAAATAGTTCTCTATCTGTGTTTTTAATTTTAGTTTTATTTTATGTATGCACCACGACACAAAGTCAAACTCCTCGTACGTGTCAACCTACCTGGTGATAAACCTGATTCTGGCATCTCCAGAACCCCTAAAAGGGTCCCCATGCTATTTGGGAAGGGAAACCCCAAAGACGGCTGTTAACATTGGTCAACATCAGCAGCGACAACATGAAACCCCCTTTAATGTCTGTAGGAGGCTGCAATGACACGTCGGGAATCCCCCTAAAGGGCCCCATGCTACGAGCACGTGGTCAAAGCTTCGTCATTTCTGTTCTGTGTGGGATTTCTTTTGTTGGGGGTCATGAGAAAAAAAGAGTTCTCAGAAAAAGTCTGAATTAATAAAAAGTAAATAATCTGATTCTGGAAAAAGTCAGATTTGAAAAAAGAAACTACATTTTGAAAAAAAACACTTTTTCCTTCAAAGTTATTATTGATGTGTGTGTGTGTGTTGTGTGTGTGTGTGTGTATGTGTGTGTATGTGTGTGTATGTGTGTGTGTGTGTGTGTGTGTGTGTGTGTGTTCCCCTGGTACCCTGTAGTATTGCAGTACTGTAGAACACTCAAAATCACAGATGTACAAAAAAAGGAAAGAAGACTTTGTCTAGTCGCCCCGACAGACCTGAGACGATGGAGCGAATCATTATCTGTTTGACCAGGACAGAACAGTCCTTAAATATCAGTGTTCTCGTCTCCTACCCTCTCTCTGGTGACGGAGCTGGGGATGATGACCGGAGGTTTCGTCCCGCTGACGTATCCGTAACGCAGGAACACCTCGCCCTCCGCCACCGGAGCCCCGTGGACGTACCTGAGGGAGAAAGCACCGCTTCAGTCTCAATGATACTGTTTTCATCAATATATCACAGCTCTCAGATATATCCAGAGCCTGTCTCTGATTGGCTGAAACACCAAACAGATCATTGCAGCATTACCCATAATCCCCTCTGTTTCAGCCCTGTTTCCAAAGTGCTGATTCTCTGTCTGTTACTTTAGATGAAAATAAGGAGCCCCTCCCCGCCCCTCTGAGAGAGATTTGGTTACAAAGAACTCAATGGTGCTCTAGGAGGAGATTCAGGTGATAAGGGGGGGGGGGGTTACCTTGGTTGCTGATTGGCTAATGGTTACACAAGACAAAACATCGTGATGACATCATCAAGTGTCCAAAATCTGATCAGCTCATTTTCAGACAGGTTTTTATAGAAATGGATCGGAGAAAAAGAGAGAGAATCTTTGTTCCTGAAACTTTCAGAGTCTCTTTACACAGAGGGGACACATGTTGATGTAGAAGAGACATGTGTCCCCTCTGTGTGAAGAGAGAGTCTCTTTACACAGAGGGGACACGTGTTGATGTAGAAGAGACACGTGTCCCCTCTGTGTGAAGAGAGAGTCTCTTTACACAGAGGGGACACGTGTGATGTAGAAGAGACACGGGTCCCCTCTGTGTGAAGAGGAGTCTCTTTACACAGAGGGGAGACGTGTGTGATGTAGAAGAGACACGTGTCCCCTCTGTGTGAAGAGAGAGTCTCTTTACACAGAGGGGACACGTGTTGATGTAGAAGAGACACGTGTCCCCTCTGTGTGAAGAGAGAGTCTCTTTACACAGAGGGGACACGTGTTGATGTAGAAGAGACACGTGTCCCCTCTGTGTGAAGAGAGAGTCTCTTTACACAGAGGGGACACGTGCTGATGTAGAAGAGACACGTGTCCCCTCTGTGTGAAGAGAGAGTCTCTTTACACAGAGGGGACACGTGCTGATGTAGAAGAGACACGTGTCCCCTCTGTGTAAAGAGAGAGTCTCTTTCCACAGAGGACACATGTTGATGTAGAAGAGACACGTGTCCCCTCTGTGTAAAGAGAGAGTCTCTTTCCACAGAGGGGACACATGTTGATGTAGAAGAGACATGAAGAAGAGGATTTTGCATACTAGGTGACCTTTAAATAATAATGCCAACACCTCCAGCTCCTCCCGTCTAGAAGATTCAGGCTGAGCCGATATAAGCACTCATTCCTGCCTACAGTCTGTCCTTTGAGAGTCACTCACATGTGATGTAACACTCTTTAAATGCTGGCCATGAGGGTTGTGCAACAGGTCGCCTGCGTCAGTCATGAGTGATGATATGTGTGTGTATTTGAATGTTTATTATGTTTGTATATGTACATGTATGCAGAACTGTATTGTAATGTATTCAGATCCACGAAGCTATTTCTGTGGACTCCTTTAAAAGCAAACTCAAAACCCATCTCTTCGCATCTGTCTTCCTTCTAGACTAATCTCCATCCCCTAGTTTCCATCTACATGAGCATCACTTCAGTCTCATGCGTTCATCACATGGCAATACTTATGTTGTTGTTGTATAATGTTTTTATCATTTTGATTTTATGACGTTTGTATTTTGTCTTTGCCTTTGTTTGCGTTGTACAGCCCTTTGAGGCATTTCTTGTGATTTGGGGCTATAATATCCAGAACACATGTCCTTACGGGGACATTAAAGTACATGGTATGGTATATTACTCTAACACTTGTTTCCTGACCTGGCTGAAACCTTGAAGTTGAAGCTCTTGAAGTTTCCGGAGCTCACGTAGTTGGTGTCTGGTTCCACGAGGATGTAGAAACTGGAAGAACTGGAACAAACAGGTTTTAATGAACATTTAAGAGTTCATTAAAACTGACCTCCTGTGATGGTTTCGGATGTTTTCTCCTGTTACCGTATTCTTTCACTTCAAACTCTGCTCTCGCTGTGGTGGTGAAATCATCAGAGTACGCAGCTTCAATCGACCAAATCCCCAACCTGGAGACAAACAAGTAAACAAGTAAACAACAAACAACAGACAGACAGGAATCACTTTAACTATCATGAGAGACTTTAAAAACGTTGTCACCAAACTGGGTCCCCGATGACATTTGTGTTTTCCAACAAGTTGTAGTTGGACCTTGTGTTTGATGTTAGATAAGATTAGATAAGGAAATGTTTGCGTTGCAGCAGAATAAAAAGACAAGACATTGAACATTAGAGAAATGAAAAGCTTAGAAATAAACAATCCAAAATGTAAACATCTCAAATAGAAATGAAATAGCATTAAAAAAGTAGAAAATATGATTCCACTCAGTGTTATATTCCCGTATGATGACAATGTATCTGAAAACTTTATTTAAAATCTTCAAATCCAGTGGATATTTGGCAACATTTGAATGAAACTGCATGTGTTCCTGTGATATTGTGAGAATGGAACGGATGGACGGAAGACCACAAATATTTTGCCTTCACAGATTACAAAAAACCACTTGTTAAATGTCAAGCTTTGAGTCCAGCGTGGAAACACTGAAAGGGTCGAAGGAGTGTGATATTAGTTCCTATTTTATAAGAGAGGAACCAGATCGAAGATACAAGCGTACTAAATGGCTTTCTTCATTAACGCTGAGTTCACTGCTTCCTGTGTTTTAATGTGTTACGTGTGTTTTTTTAAAGGCCGACTTCAGGAAACAAGTTGCTCATTGGCTGGGCTTTCCTTTTCTACTGGAGAGCTCCCAAAAACAGATTACTGGGATCCAAAAGACGTTGAACTAATCTTAAATAACTTGCACAAATTTATGATCAGATTATTTTATCTTGTTCTCTATTTATTTGAATATTGCTGTTATGTTTTCTTCTTGTTCTGTCGAGCACTTGGGCTGCGTTGTACAAATAAAGTCTATTGTTATTATTATTATTATTATTATTATCTCTTACTTTGGTTTAATGGGGATCTTGAAGGGGTTTTGCATCGAGGGGATCCATTGTTGACATCAATCATTTCCACAATGTCCACTGTGGTACGATCCGGGTCCTATTGGGGAGTCAGAGAGAAATCAATAAGTTACAGGTGATTCTTTACAGGTGATTCTTTACAGGTGATTCTTTACAGGTGATTCTTTAGTTAATCTACAGGTGATTCTTCAGTTAATCAGCAGGTGATTCTTCAGTTAATCAGCAGGTGATTCTTCAGTTAATCCAGGTGATTCTTTAGTTCATCTGCAGGTGATTCTTTAGTTCATCTGCAGGTGATTCTTTAGTTCATCAGCAGGTGATTCTTTAGTTCATCTGCAGGTGATTCTTTAGTTCATCAGCAGTGATTCTTTAGTTCATCTGCAGGTGATTCTTTAGTTCATCAGCAGGTGATTCTTTAGTTCATCTGCAGGTGATTCTTTAGTTCATCTGCAGGTGATTCTTTAGTTCATCAGCAGGTGATTCTTTAGTTCATCTGCAGGTGATTCTTTAGTTAATCTACAAGTGATTCTTCAGTTAATCTGCAGGTGATTCATTAGTTCATCTACAGGTGATTCATTAGTTCATCTACAAGTGATTCTTTAGTTCATCTACAGGTGATTCTTTAGTTCATCTACAGGTGATTCTTTAGTTAATCTGCAGGTGATTCTTAGTTCATCTGCAGGTGATTCTTTAGTGCATCTACAGATGATTCTTTAGTTCATCTGCAGGTGATTCTTTAGTTCATCTGCAGTGATTCATTAGTTTACTGCAGGTGATTCTTTAGTTCATCTGCAGGTGATTTTTAGTTCATCTACAGGTGATTCTTTAGTTCATCTGCAGGTGATTCATTAGTTTCTGCAGGTGATTCTTTAGTTCATCTGCAGGTGATTCTTTAGTTCATCTGCAGGTGATTCATTAGTTTATCTGCAGGTGATTCTTTAGTTCATCTGCAGGTGATTTTTAGTTCATCTACAGGTGATTATTTAGTTCATCTACAGGTGATTCTTTAGTTCATCTACAGGTGATTCTTTAGTTCATCTGCAGGTGATTCATTAGTTCATCTAGATGATTCTTTAGTCATCTACAGGTGATTCTTTAGTTCATCTGCAGGTGATTCATTAGTTTATCTGCAGGTGATTCTTTAGTTCATCTGCAGGTGATTTTTTAGTTCATCTACAGGTGATTCTTTAGTTCATCTGCAGGTGATTCATTAGTTTATCTGCAGGTGATTCTTTAGTTCATCTGCAGGTGATTCTTTAGTTCATCTGCAGGTGATTCATTAGTTTATCTGCAGGTGATTCTTTAGTTCATCTGCAGGTGATTTTTTAGTTCATCTACAGGTGATTTTTAGTTCATCTACAGGTGATTCTTTAGTTCATCTGCAGGTGATTCTTTAGTTCATCTGCAGGTGATTTTTAGTTCATCTGCAGGTGATTCTTTAGTTCATCTGCAGGTGATTCTTTAGTTCATCTGCAGGTGATTTTTAGTTCATCTGCAGGTGATTCTTTAGTTCATCTACAGGTGATTCTTTAGTTCATCTACAGGTGATTCTTTAGTTCATCTACAGGTGATTCTTTAGTTCATCTGCAGGTTCTTTAGTTCATCTACAGGTGATTCTTTATTTCATCTGCAGGTGATTCTTTAGTTCATCTGCAAGTGATTCTTTAGTTCATCTACAGGTGATTCTTTATTTCATCTGCAGGTGATTCTTTAGTTCATCTACAGGTGATTCTTTATTCATCTGCAGGTGATTCTTTAGTTCATCTACAAGTGATTCTTTAGTTCATCTGCAGGTGATTCTTTCATTCATCTACAGGTGATTCTTTAGTTCATCTACAGGTGATTCTTTCTATTACAGGTGATTCTTTAGTTCATCTACAGGTGATTCTTTAGTTCATCTGCAGGTGATTCTTTAGTTCATCTACAGGTGATTCTTTAGTTCATCTACAGGTGATTCTTTACAGGTGATTCTTTAGTTCATCTACAGGTGATTCTTTAGTTCATCTACAGGTGATTCTTTAGTTCATCTACAGGTGATTCTTTAGTTCATCTACAGGTGATTCTTTAGTTCATCTGCAGGTGATTCTTTAGTTCATCTGCAGGTGATTCTTTAGTTCATCTGCAGGTGATTCTTTAGTTCATCTACAGGTGATTCTTTAGTTCATCTACAGGTGATTCTTTAGTTCATCTACAGGTGATTCTTTAGTTCATCTACAGGTGATTCTTTCATTCATCTACAGGTGATTCTTTAGTTAATCTATAGGTGATTCTTTAGTTCATCTACAGATGATTCTTTAGTTCATCTACAGATGATTCTTTAGTTCATCTACAGGTGATTCTTTAGTTTATCTGCCGGTGATTATTTAGTTAATCTATAGGTGATTCTTTAGTTCATCTACAGATGATTCTTTAGTTCATCTACAGATGATTCTTTAGTTCATCTACAGGTGATTCTTTAGTTTATCTGCCGGTGATTATTTAGTTAATCTATAGGTGATTCTTTAGTTCATCTACAGATGATTCTTTAGTTCATCTACAGGTGATTCTTTAGTTCATCTGCAGGTGATTCTTTAGTTTATCTGCAGGTGATTATTTAGTTCATCTACAGGTGATTCTTTAATTCATCTACAGGTGATTCTTTAGTTCATCTGCAGGTGATTCTTTAGTTTATCTGCAGGTGATTATTTAGTTCATCTACAGGTGATTCTTTATCATCTACAGGTGATTCTTTAGTCATCTACAGGTGATTCTTTAGTTCATCTACAGGTGATTCTTTAGTTCATCTACAGGTGATTCTTTAGTTCATCTACAGGTGATTCTTTAGTTCTTACAGATGATTCTTTAGTTCATCTGCAGGTGATTCTTTAGTTCATCTACAGGTGATTCTTTAGTTCATCTACAGGTGATTCTTTAGTTCATCTACAGGTGATTCTTTAGTTCATCTACAGGTGATTCTTTAGTTCATCTACAGTGATTCTTTATTCATCTACAGGTGATTCTTTAGTTAATCTATAGGTGATTCTTTAGTTCATCTACATGATTCTTTAGTTCATCTACAGATGATTCTTTAGTTCATCTACAGGTGATTCTTTAGTTCATCTACAGGTGATTCTTTAGTTCATCTACAGGTGATTCTTTAGTTCATCTACAGATGATTCTTTAGTTCATCTACAGATGATTCTTTAGTTCATCTACAGGTGATTCTTAGTTCATCTGCAGGTGATTCTTTAGTTCATCTACAGGTGATTCTTTAGTTCATCTAGGTGATTCTTTAGTTCATCTACAGCTGATTCTTTAGTTATCTGCAGGTGATTCTTTAGTTCATCTACAGGTGATTCTTTAGTTCATCTGCAGGTGATTCTTTAGTTCATCTACAGGTGATTCTTTAGTTCATCTGCAGGTGATTCTTTAGTTCATCTACAGGTGATTCTTTAGTTCATCTACAGGTGATTCTTTAGTTCATCTACAGGTGATTCTTTAGTTCATCTGCAGGTGATTATTTAGTTCATCTACAGATGATTCTTTAGTTCATCTGCAGGTGATATTAGTTCATCTGCAGGTGATTCTTTAGTTCACTACAGGTGACTTTAGTTAATCTATAGGTGACTCACTCACCTTGAAGGTCAGGAAGACGCTCCGATTGGCCGGCCTCAGTTCCTGGTTCAACTGAACGCTCTCACTTTGACTGGAAACACAAAAACACACTCTCTATTTCAGGAGAACAAACAAAAACAATTCAGAAAACCATTGACCTACACAACAGGGGACAGGAAGTGGAAAAATGCTGAGTCATGTCAGGGTTTTAGGACTCATTCCTGCCACCTCTTTTTAGTTTAGACACACAGTGATTAAACAGGGTGCATTGTGGGAGACTGAGTGTTACACTGGAAAAATGCCACTCAAAGTCAAGTAAAACAAGGTGTTTCTTTTTACTTTGACTTCTTACACTTTGAACGCAAATACCTGTACTTTTATCTTACACTTTGAACCCAAAATACCTGTACTTTCTACTTCTTCCATTGAACCAAATACCTGTACTTTCTACTTCTTCCATGTTGAACCCAAATACCTGTACTTTCTACTTCTTCCATGTTGAACCCAAATACCTGTACTTTCTACTTCTTCCATGTGAACCAAATACCTGTACTTTCTACTTCTTCCATGTTGAACCAAATACCTGTACTTTCTACTTCTTCCATGTTGAACACAAATACCTGTACTTTCTACTTCTTACACTTGAACACAAATACCTGTACTTTCTACTTCTTACATGTTGAACCAAATACCTGTACTTTCTACTTCTTACATGTTGAACCCAAATACCTGTACTTTCTACTTCTTACATTTGAACACAAATACCTGTACTTTCTACTTCTTACATGTTGAACCCAAATACCTGTACTTTCTACTTCTTACACTTTGAACCAAATACCTGTACTTTCTACTTCTTCCATTTGAACACAAATACCTGTACTTTCTACTTCTTACACTTTGAACACAAATACCTGTACTTTCTACTTCTTACACTTTGAACACAAATACCTGTACTTTCTACTTCTTACACTTTGAACAAAATACCTGTACTTTCTACTTCTTACACTTTGAACACAAATACCTGTACTTTCTACTTCTTACACTTTGAACCCAAATACCTGTACTTTCTACTTCTTACACTTTGAACACAATACCTGTACTTTCTACTTCTTACACTTTGAACACAAATACCTGTACTTTCTACTTCTTACACTTTGAACCCAAATACCTGTACTTTCTACTTCTTACATGTTGAACACAAATACCTTACTTTCTACTTCTTACACTTTGAACCCAAATACCTGTACTTTCTACTTCTTACATGTTGAACACAAATACCTGTACTTTCTACTTCTTACACTTTGAACCCAAATACCTGTACTTTCTACTTCTTACACTTTGAACACAAATACCTGTACTTTCTACTTCTTACACTTTGAACACAAACCTGTACTTTCTACTTCTTACACTTTGAACCCAATACCTGTACTTTCTACTTCTTACATGTTGAACACAAATACCTGTACTTTCTACTTCTTACACTTTGAAACCCAATACCTGTACTTTCTACTTCTTACATGTTGAACACAAATACCTGTACTTTCTACTTCTTACACTTTGAACCCAAATACCTGACTTTCTACTTCTTACATTTTGAACTCAAATACCTGTACTTTCTACTTCTTACACTTTGAACCCAAATACCTGTACTTTCTACTTCTTACATTTGAACACAAATACCTGTACTTTCTACTTCTACACTTTGAACCCAAATACCTGTACTTTCTACTTCTTACATGTTGAACCCAAATACCTGTACTTTCTACTTCTTACATGTTGAACCCAAATACCTGTACTTTCTACTTCTTACATGTTGAACACAAATACCTGTACTTTCTACTTCTTCCATGTTGAACCCAAATACCTGTACTTTCTACTTCTTACATGTTGAACACAAATACCTGTACTTTCTACTTCTTCCATGTTGAACCCAAATACCTGACTTTCTACTTCTTACATGTTGAACCCAAATACCTGAACTTTCTACTTCTTCCATGTTGAACCCAAATACCTGTACTTTCTACTTCTTACATGTTGAACACAAATACCTGTACTTTCTACTTCTTCATGTTGAACCCAAATACCTGTACTTTCTACTTCCTACATGTTGAACACAAATACCTGTACTTTCTACTTCTTCCATGTTGAACCCAAATACCTGTACTTTCTACTTCTTACATGTTGAACCCTAATACCTGTACTTTCTACTTCTTACATGTTGAACCCAAATACCTGTACTTTCTACTTCTTACATGTTGAACCCAAATACCTGTACTTTCTACTTCTTACATGTTGAACCCAAATACCT
>JAAKFY010000100.1:198022-205522 GCA_011823955.1 Dissostichus mawsoni | reverse complement strand
TCAACAGAGACAGGTGTCCCCTCTGTTAAAGAGTATGTTTAGTCTCGTATGTCTTCACAGAGACAGGTGTTAGGGTTTACATTTCAGGAAGTGTAGAAGCTGGATTCCCTAGTGGTGGATTTAAAACACGGCGGGAGCTAACAGGCTAACGCCACGCAGCTCTGAGAGTTGAGATATGGCTCTTTCTGCTTTAAACGGAATAAATGGATTCAGCGTGTTCATGAATCACTAAACTACTGCAATGTTGTCCACATCCACCAATCAGACGCTAGACTGTTATCCATAGTTAGGGGTGCATACTGGTTCCCGGTATTACCCAAATACCGGTTACTGGCGGCTACGGTATACCGTACTGAAATCAGATCCGGTTTTCGATACTTTTCCGATTATTATTATTTTTTAAATCTTTTTTAAATTTTTATATAAAGTTAGGCGTAATATCCATAAACTCACGTCCAAACCGCCAGCCAATCAGTCTGTAACCACTGCCAGTCTGAAAGGTGGGGTCTGTAACCACTGCCAGTCTGAATGGTGGGGTCTGTAACCACTGCCAGTCTGAATGGTGGGGTCTGTAAACACTGCCAGTCTAATGGTGGGGTCTGTAACCACTGCCAGTCTGAACGGTGGGGTCTGTAACCACTGCCAGTCTGAAAGGTGGGGTCTGTAACCACTGCCAGTCTGAATGGTGGGGTCTCTAACCACTGCCAGTCTGAATGGTGGGGTCTCTAACCACTGCCAGTCTGAAAGGTGGGGTCTGTAACCACTGCCAGTCTGAATGTTGGGGTCTGTAACCACTGCCAGTCTGAAAGGTGGGGTCTGTAACCACTGCCAGTCTGAATGTTGGGGTCTGTAACCACTGCCAGTCTGAATGGTGGGGTCTGTAACCACTGCCAGTCTGAATGGTGGGGTCTCTAACCACTGCCAGTCTGAATGGTGGGGTCTATAACCACTGCCAGTCTGAATGGTGGGGTCTGTAACCACTGCCAGTCTAAATGGTGGGGTCTGTAACCACTGCCAGTCTGAATGGTGGGGTCTGTAACCACTGCCAGTCTGAAAGGTGTGGTCTGTAACCACTGCCAGTCTGAATGGTGGGGTCTCTAACCACTGCCAGTCTGAATGGTGGGGTCTCTAACCACTGCCAGTCTGAATGGTGGGGTCTCTAACCACTGCCAGTCTGAATGGTGGGGTCTGTAACCACTGCCAGTCTGAATGCTGGGGTCTGTAACCACTGCCAGTCTGAATGGTGGGGTCGGTAACCACTGCCAGTCTGAAGGTGGGGTCTGTAACCACTGCCAGTCTGAATGGTGGGGTCTCTAACCACTGCCAGTCTGAATGGTGGGGTCTGTAACCACTGCCAGTCTGAAAGGTGGGGTCTGTAACCACTGCCAGTCTGAAAGGTGGGTCTCTAACCACTGCCAGTCTGAATGGTGGGGTCTCTAACCACTGCCAGTCTGAATGGTGGGGTCTCTAACCACTGCCAGTCTGAATGGTGGGGTCTGTAAACCACTGCCAGTCTGAATGGTGGGGTCTCTAACCACTGCCAGTCTGAATGGTGGGTCTCTAACCACTGCCAGTCTGAATGGTGGGGTCGGTAACCACTGCCAGTCTGAAGGGTGGGGTCTGTAACCACTGCCAGTCTGAATGGGGGGTCTCTAACCACTGCCAGTCTGAATGGTGGGTCTGTAACCACTGCCAGTCTGAATGGTGGGGTCGTAACCACTGCCAGTCTGAATGGTGGGTCGGTAACCACTGCCAGTCTGAAGGGTGGGGTCTGTAACCACTGCCAGTCTGAATGGTGGGGTCTCTAACCACTGCCAGTCTGAATGGTGGGGTCTGTAACCACTGCCAGTCTGAAAGGTGGGGTCTGTAACCACTGCCAGACTGAAAGGTGGGGTCTCTAACCACTGCCAGTCTGAATGGTGGGGTCTCTAACCACTGCCAGTCTGAATGGTGGGGTCTCTAACCACTGCCAGTCTGAATGGTGGGGTCTGTAACCACTGCCAGTCTGAATGGTGGGGTCTCTAACCACTGCCAGTCTGAATGGTGGGGTCTGTAACCACTGCCAGTCTGAATGGTGGGGTCTCTAACCACTGCCAGTCTGAAGGGTGGGGTCTGTAACCACTGCCAGTCTGAATGGTGGGGTCTGTAACCACTGCCAGTCTGAATGGTGGGGTCTCTAACCACTGCCAGTCTGAATGGTGGGGTCTCTAACCACTGCCAGTCTGAATGGTGGGGTCTGTAACCACTGCCAGTCTGAAAGGTGGGGTCTCTAACCACTGCCAGTCTGAAAGGTGGGGTCTCCAACCACTGCCAGTCTGAAAGGTGGGGTCTCTAACCACTGCAAGAAGTTTATTTCTGGGAAGGCGGCAACACATCCAACCTCTCAAAACATTTGCTCCTGTCACATAAAATCAGAGTACAGGAACGTACAGTCTCCAAGCCCGTGTTGTCAACGTGTTTTTCATTGTTTGTTCAGTAAAGGTTGAAGTCCCACAATCAATTGTAATATTCATTTGACATGTTAACGACATCATAAAGCGCTTCAATTGTTCCCTTATGCAACATGAAAGTATCACGATATGTATCGATCGAGTATCGGTATCGTTCAGTGGTATCGGTATCGGTGTCGTAAAAAAGTCAACGATACGAATCCCTATCCATAGGTGATCATGCTAGTTAATGCTAATTGCACAACATATGCAAGTTTTTTTGTTTTTTTTTTCAATTTATTGAACATGTCAGAAACAAAACATACAACAACAACAACAATAATAATAATATTTTTTTTTTCTTTTTCTCACTCATAATAATAATTATAACAAAGTACAAAAAAAAAAGAATACAAAAAAATAAATAAAAATTCTCAAATAGTCTCTGTCATGTTCAACAGGGGCGTTTCGGGTCCTACCCCCTCTAGCATACAGTTTCCTCATAAATAAAATATTAGGTCATCGTCATCATGTTTGTCTTGTTAATTTTTTTGTTTTTTGTTTTTTTACAAAACAATCAGAAAGAAATTATTTTACAATTTCAAGAAATAACAAAGGGGATTGTACAGGTCCTGCTCATATCCAATGATTAGGCTCCTAAATAATACTTTCAGTTCAGAGAGACTTGTACAATATTTCAGTGCATCAGTAGTCATTCCACAGACTAACACCTTTTGATGAGATGCAGTGAAGTTTGGCATTTGTTCGTACGGGTGGTGTTTTGAAAATGCAGTTTCCTCTCATCATGCTTTCTCTCCGTGTGAAAAGTCCCTGGATATTATGAGGTAATTGTTGATTTGCGGCTTTGAACATAATTTGAATAGTTTTATAGTCAACCAGGTTTTGTAGTTTTAGTGTTTTTAGTTTGATAAATAATGTATTTGTTGGTTCTCTGTACGTAGTTTTATGTATAACTCGTATGGCTCTGTTTTTGCAGGATGAAGATAGGATGTGTATTGGTTTTATATGTGTTCCCCCAAACTTCCACACAATACATCATGTATGGAAGTATGAAGGAGCAGTACATCATGTTGGAAGTATGAAGGAGCAGTACATCATGTATGGAAGTATGAAGGAGCAGTACATCATGTAGGAAGCATGAAGGAGCAGTACATCATGTATGGAAGCATGAAGGAGCAGTACATCATGTATGGAAGTATGAAGGAGCAGTACATCATGTATGGAAGTATGAAGGAGCAGTACAGCATGTATGGAAGTATGAAGGAGCAGTACATCATGTATGG
This sequence comes from Dissostichus mawsoni, assembly GCA_011823955.1. Taxonomy (NCBI): domain Eukaryota; kingdom Metazoa; phylum Chordata; class Actinopteri; order Perciformes; family Nototheniidae; genus Dissostichus; species Dissostichus mawsoni. The sequence continues at coordinate 201,789 of JAAKFY010000100.1, read as the reverse complement.
AAGTATGAAGGAGCAGTACAGCATGTATGGAAGTATGAAGGAGCAGTACATCATGTATGAAGTATGAAGGAGCAGTACATCATGTATGGAAGTATGAAGGAGCAGTACATCATGTATGGAAGTATGAAGGAGCAGTACATCATGTATGGAAAGTATGAAGGATCAGTACATCATGTATGGAAGTATGAAGGAGCAGTACATCATGTATGGAAGTATGAGCAGTACATCATGTATGGAAGTATGAAGGAGCAGTACAGCATGTATGGAAGTATGAAGGAGCAGTACATCATGTATGGAAGTATGAAGGAGCAGTACATCATGTATGGAAGTATGAAGGAGCAGTACATCATGTATGGAAGCATGAAGGAGCAGTACATCATGTATGGAAGTATGAAGGAGCAGTACATCATGTATGGAAGTATGAAGGAGGCAGTACAGCATGTATGGAAGTATGAAGGAGCACAGCAAGCATGTATGAAGTATGAAGGAGCAGTACATCATGTATGGAAGAATGAAGGCAGTACATCATGTATGGAAGTATGAAGGAGCAGTACATCATGTATGGAAGCATGAAGGAGCAGTGCAGCATGTATGGAAGTATGAAGGAGCAGTACATCATGTATGGAAGTATGAAGGAGCAGTACATCATGTATGGAAGTATGAAGGAGCAGTACATCATGTATGGAAGTATGAAGGAGCAGTACATCATGTATGGAAGTTGAAGGAGCAGTACATCATGTATGGAAGTATGAAGGAGCAGTACATCATGTATGGAAGTATGAAGGAGCAGTACATCATGTATGGAAGTATGAAGGAGCAGTACATCATGTATGGAAGCTGAAGGAGCAGTGCCATGTATGGAAGAATGAGGAGTACATCATGTATGGAAGTATGAAGGAGCAGTACATCATGTATGGAAGCATGAGGAGCAGTGCAGCATGTATGGAAGATGAAGGAGCAGTACATCATGTATGGAAGTATGAAGGCAGTACATCATGTATGGAAGTATGAAGAGCAGTACATCATGTATGGAAGTATGAAGGAGCAGTACATCATGTATGGAAGTATGAAGGAGCAGTACATCATGTATGGAAGTATGAAGGAGCAATACAGCATGTATGGAAGTATGAAGGCAGTACATCATGTATGGAAGTATGAAGGAGCAGTACATCATGTATGGAAGTATGAGGGAGCAGTACATCATGTATGGAAGTATGAAGGAGCAGTACAGCATGTATGGAAGCATGAAGGAGCAGTACATCATGTATGAAGTATGAAGGAGCAGTACATCATGTTGGAAGCATGAAGGAGCAGTACAGCATGTATGGAAGCATGAAGGAGCAGTACAGCTGTATGGAAGTATGAAGGAGCAGTACATCATGTATGGAAGTATGAAGGAGCAGTACATCATGTATGGAAGTATGAAGGAGCAGTACAGCATGTATGGAAGTATGAAGGAGCAGTACATCATGTATGGAAGTATGAAGGAGCAGTAACATCATGTATGGAAGTAATGAAGGAGCAGTACATCATGTATGGAAGTATGAAGGAGCAGTACATCATGTATGGAAGCATGAAGGAGCAGTACAGCATGTATGGAAGCATGAAGGAGCAGTACAGCATGTATGGAAGTATGAAGGAGCAGTACATCATGTATGAAGTATGAAGGAGCAGTACATCATGTATGGAAGTATGAAGGAGCAGTACAGCATGTATGGAAGTATGAAGGAGCAGTACATATGTATGGAAGTATGAAGGAGCAGTACATCATGTATGGAAGTATGAAGGAGCAGTACATCATGTATGGAAGTATGAAGGAGCAGTACATCATGTATGGAAGTATGAAGGAGCAGTACATCATGTATGGAAGTATGAAGGAGCAGTACATCATGTATGGAAGTATGAAGGAGCAGTGCATCATGTATGGAAGTATGAAGGAGCAGTACATCATGTATGGAAGTATGAAGGAGCAGTACATCATGTATGGAAGCATGAGGAGCAGTACAGCATGTATGTAAGTATGAAGGAGCATACAGCATGTATGGAAGTATGAAGGAGCAGTACAGCATGTATGGAAGTATGAAGGAGCAGTACATCATGTATGGAAGCATGAAGGAGCAGTACATCATGTATGGAAGCATGAAGGAGCAGTACATCATGTATGGAAGTATGAGGAGCAGTACATCATGTATGGAAGTATGAGGGGGCAGTACATCATGTATGGAAGTATGAAGGAGCAGTACATCATGTATGGAAGTATGAAGGAGCAGTACATCATGTATGGAAGTATGAAGGAGCAGTGCAGCATGTATGGAAGTATGAAGGCAGTACATCATGTATGGAAGTATGAAGGAGCAGTACATCATGTATGGAAGCATGAAGGAGCAGTACATCATGTATGGAAGTATGAAGGAGCAGTACATCATGTATGGAGTATGAAGGAGCAGTACATCATGTATGGAAGTATGAAGGAGCAGTACATCATGTATGGAAGCATGAAGGAGCAGTACATCATGTATGAAGTATGAAGGAGCAGTACATCATGTATGGAAGTATGAAGGAGCAGTACATCATGTATGGAAGTATGAAGGAGCAGTGCAGCATGTATGGAAGTATGAAGGAGCAGTACATCATGTATGGAAGTATGAAGGAGCAGTGCAGCATGTATGGAAGTATGAAGGAGCAGTACAGCATGTATGGAAGTATGAAGAGCAGTACAGCATGTATGGAAGTATGAAGGAGCAGTACAGCATGTATGGAAGTATGAAGGAGCAGTACATCATGTATGGAAGTATGAAGGCAGTACAGCATGTATGGAAGTATGAAGGACAGTACCGCATATGGAAGTATGAAGGAGCAGTACAGCATGTATGGAAGTATGAAGGAGCAGTACAGCATGTATGGAAGTATGAAGGAGCAGTGCAGCATGTATGGAAGTATGAAGGAGCAGTACAGCATGTATGGAAGTATGAATGACAGTACAGCATGTATGGAAGTATGAAGGAGCAGTGCAGCATGTATGGAAGTATGAAGGAGCAGTACATCATGTATGGAAGTATGAAGGAGCAGTACATCATGTATGGAAGTATGAAGGAGCAGTACAGCATGTATGGAAGTATGAAGGAGCAGTACAGCATGTATGGAAGTATGAAGGAGCAGTACAGCATGTATGGAAGTATGAAGGAGCAGTGCAGCATGTATGGAAGTATGAAGGAGCAGTACAGCATGTATGGAAGTATGAAGGAGCAGTACATCATGTATGGAAGTATGAAGGAGCAGTACATCATGTATGGAAGTATGAAGGAGCAGTACAGCATGTATGGAAGCATGAAGGAGCAGTACATCATGTATGGAAGTATGAAGGAGCAGTACATCATAAACAAGGAAGCTTGATTCATTAGGTATTTGCTTTATTCAGAATTGCTATTGATTTGGATATGTTGGCTCTGATATAGCTTATATGTGGTTTCCAACTTATTGATTGTCTATGATTACTCCAAGGAATTTTATTTCCGATACTCTTTCTAATTGACGCCATTTATAGTGAGTTTCTTCTCTGTATTGGTCGATCGATTCCCAAATATTATGAGTTTGGTTTTGCGTTCAATGTTAATTTATTTTGGTCAAACCAGATCTTCATCCTGCTCAGTTCCTTTTCCATTGTGACCAATAGCTTTCTAATTGTCCACACAGCAGAGTAGATTTGTGTCGTCTGCAAAAAGAATGGTTTTAATAGTTTTTGATACTTCACAGATATTGTTAATATA
>JAAKFY010000100.1:163022-195522 GCA_011823955.1 Dissostichus mawsoni | reverse complement strand
TAGCGAAGCTTGCAGCATTTTTATAAACAGCATTTTTGTCAACAGAGGAGCTAAAATGGCAAAGAAAAGCACGCCGTGGTTGGTCGAGGAAGTGACGACGTTCCTACATTACATTGCAGATGATAAGATCCAGTGGGAGCTCGACGGGACAACTCGCAATATTAAAGTATTTCAGGAGGTCTCTACACAGATGTCCACAAGCGGCTACTCGAGGACTGTCGTGCAGTGTAGGGAAAAACTCAAAAAGATGAAGAGTGAATATCGCTTGGTCAAAGATAATAACAACACGAGTGGTGCCAGTAGGAAAAACTGGAAGTGGTTTGAGCTAATGGACACCATTTACGGCCATAGACCGGCTAGCGTTGGGAGGGATGGAGGCCTGGACTCTGCAACGGCGTTACTGGAGTCTCTGCATGGTACGTTTTTTCTAACGCTCTGTTATTTGCTTGAAAGCGTTGTGTCCCTATCTGTTCTAAAGCTCACTTCTAACAAATAAGTCTATTTTTATCCTTACATTTATGTTCGCATTGAGATGGCGTCACGGCAGTTTTAAGCAGCGTGACTCCGCCCACCAAAAAGCCGATCGCTCCGCCTACACTGCGTTACTATAGTTACTGCCCCAGTTCCTAAACTGTAATGGAAACGCGCCATCAAGTGAGCTGGTCCTAACAAGGCCTAACGAGGCCGAGCGAGGCCGAGCGAGGCCGAGCGAGGCCGGGCTCCGTCGCTGTGTGGAAACTGCGCCATAAGATGCTTCACCTGCAGTGGCGGCTCCGAGTATTTGTGTTGGGTAATCTATGGTAGGGCTAACCCATCCAGTGGTGGGGCTCAAGTCAGTATTTGCAATGTAATTACATACACGCTATATCGCCCCCCGACAGTGAAACGCCACGCGTGAGTTTACATTCTTTCCCTGTCTCAATCCAAATGGAACTGTATGAAATAAAACGGCACATTTGTCTTGTAGTAAATAGAAAGGGATCACTGTGAACGTGACGTATGATAGTACACGTTGAAGATCCAATGGGGATACTGAATGGCGGTTCTGATTGATCTCAATCAGTAAGGCATGACGCAGACCCAACGTTTCGTTGCTCTGATTGGCTGTAGGTCTATTCAAATTGCATTCGGAGGCATTTTGATCTGACCGCGGCCGCGCTGATATTATAACGCCAGAGAATTTCCACACCTTTAGTGTATAAAACTCCCCCACTACTTGGACTATTCCTTGCTCCCCTCTTCTAGCATAAGCCCGAATGGTCTGAACCATATTGCATCAGTAACGTGCACTTGTTGTTACAGCAGGATCAGTTTGTGTGTTGTGGACACGACCCGTATATTTTCGCAATCCGTGTTCTCAACATGCTTACTTTAACATTATTTTCATGGTGGGGCTAAGGTGGGGCTAAGCTGGGGCTAAGGTGGGGCTATGGTGGGGATATGGTGGGGCTAAGGTGGGCTAAGGTGGGGCTATGGTGGGGCTATGGTGGGGCTATGGTGGGGCTAAGGTGGGGCTATGGTGGGGCTATGGTGGGGCTAAGCTGGGGCTAAGGTGGGGCTATGGTGGGGCTAAGGTGGGGCTATGGTGGGGCTAGGTGGGGCTAAGGTGGGGCTAAGGTGGGGCTAAGGTGGGGCTAAGCTGGGGCTAAGGTGGGGCTATGGTGGGGCTAAGGTGGGGCTATGGTGGGGCTATGGTGGGGCTAAGGTGGGGCTAAGGTGGGGCTATGGTGGGCTATGGTGGGGCTAAGGTGGGGCTAAGGTGGGGCTATGGTGGGGCTAAGGTGGGGCTAGTTGGGGCTAAGGTGGGGCTGAGGTGGGGCTAAGGTGGGGCTAAGGTGGGGCTAGTTGGGGCTAAGGTGGGGCTATGGTGGGGCTAAGGTGGGGCTAGTTGGGGCTAAGGTGGGGCTATGGTGGGGCTATGCTGGGCTAAGTGGGGCTAAGGTGGGGCTAGTTGGGGCTAAGGTGGGGCTAAGCCATTTCTTGGTATGGCTGTAGCGTACCCCAGCCATACCCCGGCGCCGCCACTGTTCACCTGCTAGTGACTTCACCTTTTTTTCTCTCCTTCTCAGCCCCACCCTTTTCTTTTCCTTTCTTTGATTTGTATCCATTCTCCTGTCTGCCGTCTAATCCCTTCTCTTCGTATGATACACCAATGTGTTCAGCTCTCTGACCGGTCTTTTTTCTTTTTCGTGTGTGATTATTTGACAGATAAGAACCACACAACTGCATCAGCGGCCGCTGTCGCCCTCTGTCGGCCGTCAGCGCAACTTAAATGACGACGTTAAACAATTGTTTTTAAAAGGGCCGGGCCGGCCGTCATCGGCCCTTGACGACCGGCCGTTCTGTGGTTCTCCAGATTCTACAGATGGCCAGTCCGCCCCTGCTCATACTGAGTTCAATCCCCACAGGAGCACTTTGGGGTGAAGTGTCTCAGGGACACAACGACATGCTGACTGCAGTGGGGTTTGAACCTGTGCTCCCTGATCCCAACACCAACGCACTAGTCCACTGCGCCACACGCCGCCGTTCATACGACAATAAACTCAGAAACTTTAAGAGACTAAAGTGGTAAATCTACAGAAAATCTATTATAAAAAACAGGAAGAAATGTCAGATCATTTCTAACATTTAAGAAAGTAAATAAGTAAAATAAGAAAAATAAAAAATAAATACATTTACACGAAAGAAATCTGAAAATAAATAATTCCCGAAAGATAAAATGAAGTTGACTTACGATCTGGACTCGGCCTCTGTCCTCCAAAAGAAGCCGCACACACACATCAGGAGCACACACACCTTCATCCTGACGGCGAACACACACACACACACACTGACGGACGGACGCGACAGACTTCAGGCTTTATGTTCATCAACTCAGCTGTTGGCCAATACCTGTGACATCAGTAAACAGGTGTGTGGTGTGTGTGTGTGTGTGGTGTTTGTGTGTGTGTGTGTGTGTGTGTGGTGTGTGTCTGTGTCTATGTGTGTGTTGTGTGTGTGTGTGTGTGTGTGTGTGTGTGTGTATGTGTATGTGTATGTGTATGTGTATGTGTATGTGTATGTGTATGTGTGTGTGTGTGTGTGTGTGTGTGTGTGTGTGTGTGTGTGTGTGTGTGTGTGTGTGTGAAAGGTGAGTTTACTCAGCCTGTGTTTTCTGATCTTGCCCAACACGGTGGACTCTGTTATCAGTCGGCCGTTAAAGATTTTTTTGGTTTAATTTCCACTCTCTTTCTTCATCATTTAATAAACTTCATATTTAACACATTTATGTATTTCTCTTTTGAATTCCACAGTACTTTTATTTATTTGAATGTATGGATGTATGTAGAGTAATATAAAACAACAACATATAAATATTGAACAAAACTAAATATAATTATAAATGAGAAAACAGATGAAATGAAAGAGCAGGAAATAAACAAGGAACAAAGATGTGGAAATATAAAGAGAAATAATGAAAAGTATAATAAAATGAGTGAAGAGTAGTTCTTCCTCTGACCCACCAGGGGGAGCTGTGTGCTGAAGAGCTTCACCTCAGGAACAGGGTGTCTCCTTGTCTTACAGAGCAACGCTGAGAGGCTCAAACGACACGTCCAGAAGATGGACTCAAACTAATATAGTCAAGCGCTCAAAGTAATGAGCTCTGTGTTTGGTAGATCACTTCTTTGTTGGAACGATGCTTCTTGGCAGTAAACCGTTGGAAAGCCTGTTTCACCTTTCAGTGGAGACACATTTGTGCAATTTACATATATATATATTAGGGATGGGAATTTGAAAGCAAATGTATATTCGAATATTCGAACCCCAAAAAAAACGGTTAACCGAAATGTACATATCCTATAAAAATAAATCCATGTTGAAATAAGTAGAAACCAAGTCGAATTAGTCAAATGTATTGAACTGGTGATCACAGTTTGAACAGTCGACAGCTATAGGCCTACAGCTTTCATGCTTAAAACATAACTTGGTTTTTAAATGAAAGAGGGATCATACACGAACAACATAACGGGTTAGGGTAACGTAACCCTATCACAACAGAGATCAATAACCTCTAACAGGGCCTATCACAGAATGCAGCTATTCAATACTCATTCTTCTTTAAGGATATGAGCATGTCTACTCAGGGGAGAGGCGGGTGCTGAGACGATTCACTATCAGGCCAGCTGTAGAGAAGACCCTCTCAGCTGGAATGTGGGCATAAGATGAGGTTTGAGTCTGCGTGACCTGCGTGAGGGAGGGGCAGCAGCCACATCATTAGCTACAACTAGCTAGATCTGATGGATCTGGACATAAGATGAGGTTTGAGTCTGCGTGACCTGCGTGTAGGGAGGGGCAGCAGCCACATCATTAGCTACAACTAGCTAGATCTGATGGATCTGGACATAAGATGAGGTTTGAGTCTGCGTGACCTGCGTGTAGGGAGGGGCAGCAGCCACATCATTAGCTACAACTAGCTAGATCTGATGGATCTGGACATAAGATGAGGTTTGAGTCTGCGTGACCTGCGTGTAGGGAGGGGCAGCAGCCACATCATTAGCTACAACTAGCTAGATCTGATGGATCTGGACATAAGATGAGGTTTGAGTCTGCGTGACCTGCGTGTAGGGAGGGGCAGCAGCCACATCATTAGCTACAACTAGCTAGATCTGATGGATCTGGACATAAGATGAGGTTTGAGTCTGCGTGACCTGCGTGTAGGGAGGGGCAGCAGCCACATCATTAGCTACAACTAGCTAGATCTGATGGATCTGGACATAAGATGAGGTTTGAGTCTGCGTGACCTGCGTGTAGGGAGGGGCAGCAGCCACATCATTAGCTACAACTAGCTAGATCTGATGGATCTGGACATAAGATGAGGTTTGAGTCTGCGTGACCTGCGTGTAGGGAGGGGCAGCAGCCACATCATTAGCTACAACTAGCTAGATCTGATGGATCTGGACATAAGATGAGGTTTGAGTCTGCGTGATCTGCGTGTAGGGAGGGGCAGCAGCCACATCATTAGCTACAACTAGCTAGATCTGATGGATCTGGACATAAGATGAGGTTTGAGTCTGCGTGACCTGCGTGTAGGGAGGGGCAGCAGCCACATCATTAGCTACAACTAGCTAGATCTGATGGATCTGGACATAAGATGAGGTTTGAGTCTGCGTGGTCTGCGTGTAGGGAGGGGCAGCAGCCACATCATTAGCTACAACTAGCTAGATCTGATGGATCTGGACATAAGATGAGGTTTGAGTCTGCGTGACCTGCGTGAGGGAGGGGCAGCAGCCATATCATTAGCTAGAACTAGCTAGATCTGATGGATCTGGACATAAACGCGAGTGAAGTATAACGGACGCGAGAGAGAGAGATCAGCCTGCAGCTCTGCCCGCTGTGAGGGCCGGTGAGCGAGCAAAACACACCTTTAGACCTAACACACTTAGCTATGGCACTGTCGTATACATTGAATTATTCCATTTGATCATATGTAATCAACTTAGGCACCCCTCCCAAAAATAAAAAATAAATTACAATAAATATATTCATAACTCATATTCTCATATTCCCTGAATAATTTCGAATATTCGATTAATCGTTCCCATCCCTAATATATATATATATATATATATATATATATATATATATGCCGTTAGTAACTGTGCAATATATACCTGGATGCTATATCTTTGTATCTTTAATATTACAAAAATAAATGTATGCATGCTTCTTAGTTAACATTAAGATCTCTTTATTTGTTGTTTTATGTTTTTGTTTGTTTCTTTGTTTTTTCAATAAAAATGTATTTCTTTAAGAAAAAGAAAAAATATATATATATGTTAATAATTTAGTTTTTGGGAGAAGGGGTGGGATTACATTTCATTTCATTTCAAACCTTTATTTAACCAGGTGGTCCCATTGAGATCATTGATCTCCTTTTCAAGGGAGACCTGCAGCAAGTAGGTTCCACATGGAACAGAAAACAACATGAACAACAAGGACCTCATATTTACAGACCTATCAACATTCACAAGAACAGTATCAAAGAGCATAGCATCTATCCGCTTTAAAAACATGCAGGGGAACCAAAATGCTCAGTTTCAATCTTTTTGCAGACTGTTCCAAGCTAGAGGAGCCGCGCACATAAAAGCTTTCGTACCTAAGTCAGTCCTTGCACTTGGCACATTTAACAAGACCACATAATGAGATCTCAGGCAATAGCTACCTGCAACTCTCTGTGAGATCAGAGAGCAGATGTAAGCTGGTAGTTTACCCAGCATGGCTTTGTACATGAACATGTACGAGTGACTGAGCCTCCGTACAGAGAGTGAAGGAAGACCTGCTCTGGCATACAGGGTACAGTGAGTGAAGGCAGACCTGCTCTGGCATACAGGGTACAGTTAGTGAAGGCAGACCTGCTCTGGCATACAGGGTACAGAGAGTGAAGGCAGACCTGCTCTGGCATACAGGGTACAGAGAGTGAAGGCAGACCTGCTCTGGCATACAGGGTACAGAGAGTGAAGGCAGACCTGCTCTGGCATACAGGGTACAGAGAGTGAAGACAGACCTGCTCTGGCATACAGGGTACAGAGAGTGAAGGAAGACCTGCTCTGGCATACAGGGTACAGAGAGTGAAGGCAGACCTGCTCTGGCATACAGGGTACAGAGAGTGAAGGCAGACCTGCTCTGGCATACAGGGTACAGAGAGTGAAGGCAGACCTGCTCTGGCATACAGGGTACAGTTAGTGAAGGCAGACCTGCTCTGGCATACAGGGTACAGAGAGTGAAGGCAGACCTGCTCTGGCATACAGGGTACTAAGTAAGGGATAATGTGCAGCGACGCGGTCATTATGGGGAAAAGAACACCGACAGGCTGATCAGGAGCCCGACGCGAAGCGGAGGGATCTAGATCTGCATGAAGGGTGTTCTTTTCCCCATAATGACCAAGTCGCTGCACATTATCCCGCTTATTACATGGCCACATTCTCAACAAAGTAACGATATGACTCCCAATATTAATTGAAATGCTTTTATAGATTTAGAAAATGTTTTTATTGATTTAAAAAATAGTATGCTATTATTTATTTAAAATGACATGCATCCGCTAAGAAAAATAGTTCGTTGTTACCGTTTGAATTACGTAGCAACGGCAGGAACTGCTTCGATTGCGTTTTTGAGGAGCTTTCTGATTACAGATTTGAAAACATCGCTGCTTGCTTTAAAAGTAGAACAATTCATTATGTCAAAGCTTGGAAAGTATCTAGATATCCCTGCCCTAATGCCAAAGTAACTGGAAACTGAATATGTGTCGCCGTTTGATGTCTATGTCTGGACCGCTGCGTGAAAAGGAGGGTTTCTGCCCCGTTACTTCTCCGCTGTTTCCTTGTCCCAGTTTGAAAAGCAAACTTTAACGATTTAACTGTATACAGTTTGGCCGAAAAGCAAACTGCATGCTGTTTGCTTTTCGGCCAAACTGTATACAGTTAAATCGACCGAAGTTCTTTGTAAGCGTCCTTAACAACGGTCAATAAGTCCTTGACAGCGGTCTGTCTGTTCTGGAATAACAACGTGTCACGTGGTCTGAATTGACCAATCAGAATAGAGTATTCAAAAACCATGTAATAAATAAGTGTAAACTTGTTCCCTCCCCTTTATGGAGGTGTAATTAAGTAAATCATTTGTTTATACATCATTTAGAATCAGTTATGTTTGTATCTCAAGTTGACACTGACTAATGCTGTAAAATCATTCTCATGTTACATTTTTGTATTATTGTTTTTTCGAAGTAAATCAAATCAAATCAAAAATAACAAATGCACATTTCCCCTCTGGGACGAGTAGGTTTCCGATCTGATTCTGAAAACAAACACAATAACAACAACAACTCAACAGCCACAACACAAACTACGAAACAACCCGCGCATCCTTCCTGTCACTGACAGCAGTGTGAAGCACGTTATATCTAATCTCAGGGGAGTCCAGCCCACGGCCCGGGGGCCAAACGCAGCTCATTCTGAAACGGCTCTCAGCTAATTCAATTATTCTAATTAAATATGGCCCACAAATTAAACTTGTGCTTGTCATATATTGTACTTATTACATGTATATGTACAAATATATATCACAGTATTCATCAATCAACCAATCACTAATTTGCATAACAAATCTTTTAATAATCAATCTGAAGCTTCTGTTTCAAGGCATGAGCTGCAAACTCAATAAAGTAAGTCCTAAGGAGAGCCGAGATGAAGGCTGTTGTGTTTCTAACAGCATGTCTCACCTTGTATATTTGTACCTACAGTAGTACTTGTGTCTCTCTGACCTTGTATATGTGTACCTACAGTAGTACTTGTGTCTCTCTGACCTTGTATATGTGTACCTACAGTAGTACTTGTGTCTCTCTGACCTTGTATATGTGTACCTACAGTAGTACTTGTGTCTCTCTGACCTTGTATATGTGTACCTACAGTAGTATTTGTGTCTCTCTGACCTTGTATATTTGTACCTACAGTAGTACTTGTGTCTCTCTCACCTTGTATATGTGTACCTACAGTAGTACTTGTGTCTCTCTGACCTTGTATATGTGTACCTACAGTAGTATTTGTGTCTCTCTGACCTTGTATATTTGTACCTACAGTAGTACTTGTGTCTCTCTCACCTTGTATATGTGTACCTACAGTAGTATTTGTGTCTCTCTGACCTTGTATATGTGTACCTACAGTAGTACTTGTGTCTCTCTCACCTTGTATATGTGTACCTACAGTAGTACTTGTGTCTCTCTGACCTTGTATATGTGTACCTACAGTAGTACTTGTGTCTCTCTCACCTTGTATATGTGTACCTACAGTAGTACTTGTGTCTCTCTCACCTTGTATATGTGTACCTACAGTAGTACTTGTGTCTCTCTGACCTTGTATATGTGTACCTACAGTAGTACTTGTGTCTCTCTGACCTTGTATATGTGTACCTACAGTAGTACTTGTTTCTCTCTCACCTTGTATATGTGTACCTACAGTAGTACTTGTGTCTCTCAGACCTTGTATATTTGTACCTACAGTAGTACTTGTGTCTCTCTGACCTTGTATATGTGTACCTACAGTAGTACTTGTGTCTCTCTGACCTTGTATATTTGTACCTACAGTAGTACTTGTGTCTCTCTGACCTTGTATATTTGTACCTACAGTAGTACTTGTGTCTCTCTGACCTTGTATATGTGTACCTACAGTAGTACTTGTGTCTCTCTCACCTTGTATATGTGTACCTACAGTAGTACTTGTGTCTCTCTGACCTTGTATATGTGTACCTACAGTAGTACTTGTGTCTCTCTCACCTTGTATATGTGTACCTACAGTAGTACTTGTGTCTCTCTCACCTTGTATATGTGTACCTACAGTAGTACTTGTGTCTCTCTGACCTTGTATATTTGTACCTACAGTAGTACTTGTGTCTCTCTGACCTTGTATATGTGTACCTACAGTAGTACTTGTGTCTCTCTGACCTTGTATATGTGTACCTACAGTAGTACTTGTGTCTCTCTCACCTTGTATATGTGTACCTACAGTAGTACTTGTGTCTCTCTCACCTTGTATATGTGTACCTACAGTAGTACTTGTGTCTCTCTCACCTTGTATATGTGTACCTACAGTAGTACTTGTGTCTCTCTCACCTTGTATATGTGTACCTACAGTAGTACTTGTGTCTCTCTGACCTTGTATATTTGTACCTACAGTAGTACTTGTGTCTCTCTGACCTTGTATATGTGTACCTACAGTAGTACTTGTGTCTCTCTGACCTTGTATATGTGTACCTACAGTAGTACTTGTGTCTCTCTGACCTTGTATATTTGTACCTACAGTAGTACTTGTGTCTCTCTGACCTTGTATATTGTACCTACAGTAGTACTTGTGTCTCTCTGACCTTGTATATGTGTACCTACAGTAGTACTTGTGTCTCTCTGACCTTGTATATGTGTACCTACAGTAGTACTTGTGTCTCTCTGACCTTGTATATGTGTACCTACAGTAGTACTTGTGTCTCTCTGACCTTGTATATGTGTACCTACAGTAGTACTTGTGTCTCTCTGACCTTGTATATGTGTACCTACAGTAGTACTTGTGTCTCTCTGACCTTGTATATTTGTACCTACAGTAGTACTTGTGTCTCTCTGACCTTGTATATTTGTACCTACAGTAGTACTTGTGTCTCTCTGACCTTGTATATTTGTACCTACAGTAGTACTTGTGTCTCTCTGACCTTGTATATGTGTACCTACAGTAGTACTTGTGTCTCTCTGACCTTGTATATGTGTACCTACAGTAGTACTTGTGTCTCTCTGACCTTGTATATGTGTACCTACAGTAGTACTTGTGTCTCTCTCACCTTGTATATGTGTACCTACAGTAGTACTTGTGTCTCTCTGACCTTGTATATGTGTACCTACAGTAGTACTTGTGTCTCTCTGACCTTGTATATGTGTACCTACAGTAGTACTTGTGTCTCTCTCACCTTGTATATGTGTACCTACAGTAGTACTTGTGTCTCTCTCACCTTGTATATGTGTACCTACAGTAGTACTTGTGTCTCTCTGACCTTGTATATGTGTACCTACAGTAGTACTTGTGTCTCTCTGACCTTGTATATGTGTACCTACAGTAGTACTTGTGTCTCTCTGACCTTGTATATGTGTACCTACAGTAGTACTTGTGTCTCTCTCACCTTGTATATGTGTACCTACAGTAGTATTTGTGTCTCTCTGACCTTGTATATGTGTACCTACAGTAGTACTTGTGTCTCTTTGACCTTGTATATTGTACCTACAGTAGTACTTGTGTCTCTCTGACCTTGTATATGTGTACCTACAGTAGTACTTGTGTCTCTCTGACCTTGTATATGTGTACCTACAGTAGTATTTGTGTCTCTCTGACCTTGTATATGTGTACCTACAGTAGTACTTGTGTCTCTCTGACCTTGTATATTGTACCTACAGTAGTACTTGTGTCTCTCTGACCTTGTATATGTGTACCTACAGTAGTACTTGTGTCTCTCTGACCTTGTATATGTGTACCTACAGTAGTACTTGTGTCTCTCTGACCTTGTATATGTGTACCTACAGTAGTACTTGTGTCTCTCTCACCTTGTATATGTGTACCTACAGTAGTACTTGTGTCTCTCTGACCTTGTATATGTGTACCTACAGTAGTACTTGTGTCTCTCTGACCTTGTATATGTGTACCTACAGTAGTACTTGTGTCTCTCTGACCTTGTATATTTACCTACAGTAGTACTTGTGTCTCTCTGACCTTGTATATTTGTACCTACAGTAGTACTTGTGTCTCTCTGACCTTGTATATGTGTACCTACAGTAGTACTTGTGTCTCTCTGACCTTGTATATGTGTACCTACAGTAGTACTTGTGTCTCTCTCACCTTGTATATGTGTACCTACAGTAGTATTTGTGTCTCTCTGACCTTGTATATGTGTACCTACAGTAGTACTTGTGTCTCTTTGACCTTGTATATTTGTACCTACAGTAGTACTTGTGTCTCTCTGACCTTGTATATGTGTACCTACAGTAGTACTTGTGTCTCTCTGACCTTGTATATGTGTACCTACAGTAGTATTTGTGTCTCTCTGACCTTGTATATGTGTACCTACAGTAGTACTTGTGTCTCTCTGACCTTGTATATTGTACCTACAGTAGTACTTGTGTCTCTCTGACCTTGTATATGTGTACCTACAGTAGTACTTGTGTCTCTCTGACCTTGTATATGTGTACCTACAGTAGTACTTGTGTCTCTCTGACCTTGTATATGTGTACCTACAGTAGTACTTGTGTCTCTCTCACCTTGTATATGTGTACCTACAGTAGTACTTGTGTCTCTCTGACCTTGTATATGTGTACCTACAGTAGTACTTGTGTCTCTCTGACCTTGTATATGTGTACCTACAGTAGTACTTGTGTCTCTCTGACCTTGTATATTTGTACCTACAGTAGTACTTGTGTCTCTCTGACCTTGTATATTTGTACCTACAGTAGTACTTGTGTCTCTCTGACCTTGTATATGTGTACCTACAGTAGTACTTGTGTCTCTCTGACCTTGTATATGTGTACCTACAGTAGTACTTGTGTCTCTCTGACCTTGTATATTGTACTACAGTAGTACTTGTGTCTCTCTGACCTTGTATATTTGTACCTACAGTAGTACTTGTGTCTCTCTGACCTTGTATATTGGGCCTGGTGCTGGTTCTGGTTGTTCAGCTGGATCTTAATTATATGTATAAAAACACACAGACAGACTTTAGTAATACTTTATTAGGAGTATATACGCTCAAATACAACGTCCTTTAACTCAACATACTTCACACATGTGACGTCTGATAAAGTGACGGTTGAATTAATTTCTTAAAATGCTCAAAGCACATGTATATTCACATCATTATTACTCTGACAGTGTATGTACATCACATTACAACAGCTGGAGCTCCGGATCCATCACTCTGATCATTGAACACAGGTCAAGTGAACACAGATTCAGTTTCTCACGTGAACCTGAACTCGCCCCAAGAGAATAATAATATCATTCATAATAATTACACGTCTGAGTTTTTAGAGACGACCCTGTTAGCATGCAGCTAAAAGAAGATCTTGTTCATAGACGCACGAGATGAAAGAGTGCTATTATTATACGCTGATATAATGCAGTCATTCTCTAGTTTCCCAGCTGTGTTTCACATCAACTCAAAACACTCAGATATTGGTGACGTTAAAGAGCGTAGAGGACCATCTGACGGCAAGCTGAAGCTGTGGAAGCATCCTAAATATCGTGGATACCTCAACTGGTATTTGTTTTATTTTTAGGTGTTGCTTACGTACATTTGTGTGCACTTCTAAGCCGCCAGACTCCATTAAGAACACTGCAATCTGACTTTGTAGAATACGGGATCTGCTTATTGTGGGACTTTCAGAGACATGACAACAGCAGCAATAATGCTTCACCTTCCACTGCAGGGAACACACTTTATGCACAGTATATAAAGTGTATTTGTGTCACGAGAATGGACCAACAATCAGCCCGATGTGGTAGAAACTCTGCAGGACTTCCTCTGACTTTGAGTTTCCATCACACACACACACTGAAAACGTTACCAGAGCAGCATGCAGAGCAACGCACGACGTCTCACAGACACTGATAGGGCTAACAATGTCCCAGCATGCAACAGTTTTAAGGATCAGTGTGAAGAGACGTGTGTGGTGTGTGTGTGTGTGTGTGTGTGTGTGTGTGTGTGTGTGTGTGTGTGTGGTGTGTGTGTGGTGTGTGTGTGTGTGTGTGTGTGTGTGTGTGTGTGTGTGTGTGTGTGTGTGTGTGTGTGTGTGTGTGTGTGTGTGTGTGTGTGTGTGTGTGTGCACCACAGCTAAATCCACGTCCAGCTCTGGCGTTAATTGCAAAATAAAAGCGCTTTTCAAAAATGCAGTCCTCCTACCTTTTATTATAAATAACTATGATGCCTACTCTAAATAAGTACATATGCTTAGTGCTTAATAATTTAATAAATCCTCTAATTAATCTACACTTGGCACCCAATATGGTGCGATAAAATCTTAAATGTGGACACTAACACCTTAAAGCTACTCGAGTGTGATGTCACTGTGTCCTAATGCAGACATACATGTTGCACGATGCTGCGTGCACGTAAACAACTGCATTTAAACGTGATCAATCCTCATTTATAGCCAATGCCAGAGGAAAGGGTTTACTGGCCCATACCAACGACAACGATGCAGGTTCGTTGAATGGGAACGTAAGAGGATTCATGACGTACGACTAATCTGGCTTTTTTTAAATATGTTTCAAAGCACGATGTTTAGTTAAACCTAGCCAGCAGGATTTAAAATCTGTTGATCTTTTTCAATTTACAACTTTAACCACGTTTTAAAACTGCTGACGTTACCCTCTACGGTTATTGAGGACGCAGTTTGGTTCAAATGTATAATTCACTAGTTATTGTTCTGCTGTGACTCATGTCTGCCCTCTCACAGCACCACGGGGGGTATATGCCGAAACCCAATGTTGTTTCTACTCTCAACCAAGTAGTTCTGTTTCCATTTACAACCAAAACCACGTGTTCAAACTTCTACGGTTTCTGACGTTACCCGGGATAAGATACGTAACGTTACCCTTCGACTGTGACTGGATGGACTTTAGTTCAATGGACCCACAGTTTTAGGGTACTTCAAAAGAGTACTTTTCTAAGACCAAACCAGAATCTTTTTCTAAACCTAGCCAGGGTTTCTTTGCTCCAACGATGCAGGTGCGTTGAATGGGAACGTAAGAGATTCATGACGTACGACTAATCTGGCTCTTTTCAATGTACGTCCGTCACATATTAAACGTACCTCTTGAAGGCGAACCACGAAGTTTAGCTGAACCTAGTCAGG
Organism: Dissostichus mawsoni; assembly: GCA_011823955.1. Classification (NCBI taxonomy): domain Eukaryota; kingdom Metazoa; phylum Chordata; class Actinopteri; order Perciformes; family Nototheniidae; genus Dissostichus; species Dissostichus mawsoni. Next base: position 181,109 of record JAAKFY010000100.1, on the reverse strand, counting down.
AGGAATTAAAAAATCTGTTGATCTGTTTTCAATGTACAACTTTAACCAGGACTTCTACGGTTTCTGACGTTACCCGGGATAAGATACGTAACGTTACCCTTCAACTGTGACTGGATGGAGTTTAGTTCAACAAGCACGTCATTTTTAGCGTTGATTGATCAATAGTTTCAACCACAATATTGAGAAAAATTTACAACTTTAACAACGTGTTTAAAACTGCTGACAAATGTATAATTCAGTAGTTCTTGTTCAGTGGTGCCTCTCACAGCACCATGGTGGGGATGTGGTGAACCAGAGAGGCTGGGTGAGGCATGCTCAGCTGGGGGGGGTGATTCTGAGGGGAGTGCCCCATCATGTTCCCTCCCCCCGCGGCGGCGTTTGCGATAGCGATGGCGTTAGCCTTAGCATTAGCGTCTGCAGATGGTCGGTGCCGGGCGCTCTTCTGATGCGCGCGCAGCCCGGCCAGCTGGGAATAGGCGGACTGGCAGACGAGGCACTTGTACGGTCGCTCTCCGGTGTGCAGGCGCACGTGATTCCTCAGAGTCGACGACTGGCTGAAGCGTCTGTTGCAGAAGCGGCAGACGAAGGGTTTGTCCAGCGTGTGAATCCTCATGTGAGAGCGGAGGTTGCTGCGGGAGTTGAACCCGCGATGACAGATTACACAACGCATGCGACCAACACTGATGGAGGAGGAGGAAGAGGAGGAGGAAGAGCAGGAGGAGGAAGAGGAGGAGGAGCCTTCACAGGTGTGGAACTCATCTGGAGGAGGAAGAGGAGGGATTATAGAGCGGTGCAGGGATGTGGCATTTCTGTAGTGGACCCTGAAGGCAGCATCTCCCTGGTCCAATGGGATTTCTCCATCTGATTTTGGATTATGTAGAAAATAATCTCCGTGTTAAACAAACGTTGAATGCTAAGCTAAAGGAGGCTAATGTTGGGCAATAAATGAACTACAGCACGGTCACATGACTTCAGGTCACCACCGCTAAGCTAAAGGTGGCTAATGTTGGGCTATAAAGGAACTACAGCATGGTCACATGACTTCACGTCACCACCGCTAAACTAAAGGCGGCTAATGTTGGGCTATAAATGAACTACAGCACGGTCACATGACTTCAGGTCACCACCGCTAAGCTAAAGGCGGCTACTGTTGGGCTATAAAGGAACTACAGCACGGTCACATGACTTCAGGTCACCACCGCTAAGCTAAAGGAGGCTAATGTTGGTCTATAAAGGAACTACAGCACGGTCACATGACTTCACGTCACCACCGCTAAGCTAAAGGCGGCTAATGTTGGGCTATAAAGGAACTACAGCACGGTCACATGACTTCACGTCACCACCGCTAAGCTAAAGGTGGCTAATGTTGGGCTATAAAGGAACTACAGCACGGTCACATGACTTCACGACACCACCGCTAAGCTAAAGGAGGCTAATGTTGGGCTATAAAGGAACTACAGCACGGTCACATGACTTCACGTCACCACTGCTAAGCTAAAGGTGGCTAATGTTGGGCTATAAAGGAACTACAGCACGGTCACATGACTTCACGTCACCACCGCTAAGCTAAAGGAGGCTAATGTTGGGCTATAAAGGAACTACAGCACGGTCACATGACTTCACGTCACCACCACTAAGCTAAAAGAAGCTAATGTTGGGCGTGATGACTTTATTTCAGGATAACAAACCAAAAACACATTCAGAAAACCATTGACTTTTAGAGGAGGGACAGGAAGTGATACAATGCTGACTCATGTCTGGGTTTAAGACTCATTCCTGCAGGTTTTTAAACCATCGGATATTTTAATTATCTTACGGAAGCCCTGAGAGGCAAGGGAGAAAAACTGATTTGAATAATTTCTCTGCTGTGATTATGACGTAAAAACAGGTGAAATAAAAGATCTTGTCAGGATCCACATTCATGAATTAATTTACGGATAATAAAATCATGTTTACCTGTCTTTGTCTTCTTGGTCTGCTCTTCGTCTCCTCCAGGTATTCCCGGTATTCCCAGGAACGTGTTGTGGGAGTTTCCGTACCACACGAGGAGCTCCTGGTCCGGAGGAATCGTCTGAGGAGAGGAAACGTGTTGTTAGGGACCAAAACGTCGTCATGCATTGGGTCTGTTTTTCATATTTATCTTTAATAACATGTCTTGTATTTAACTGAAGTGAAAGGAAACATCTAATCATTTTGTTTTACTAACTGTCTCTGTTTGTGTCTGTAGATTTCTCCTAATATTACACCTCATTTGCATCTGTAAACACAACATGTCAGAGAACTTGTAATGTAAAAGATAATTGTGTTGATGTCAGTAATGAGGCGGGGAGTTTTCATGGTGAATAAAAGTCCATGTTCACCATAAAATAAATACATCTAGTCTTCCAGCAGAGGGCGACACACTCCCACCACACACACGTGTAATGACGGTGGGTAGACAGGTACAATTGTATACCACATTGACCAACACACACACACACACACACACACACACACACACACACACACACACACACACACACACACCACACCACACACACATGCACACACACATGCACACACAGACACACACACACCACACACACACACACACATGCACACACAGAACACCACACACACACACACACACACACACACACACACACACACACACACACACACACATCTTCATTTTGAATGTCCTGATCTAACTGCCTCTTTAATTCTTCTATTACTGAAATTGATTCAAAGGTCACTCATTTTGCGGGAATGTATATTTCATTTACATAATTTTATACGACTAAATATGACTACATTTTAACCAGCTGCCTCGTATGAAGGACATCGTAGACATGCATTTGAAATATAATAATATCTTGCGTTGTAATTCATGTGCAGCACAACCATCAGCAATACAATGAGCTATATAAATAAATTAAGAAACTCTGCGTCAGTGGACAGCAGGCGGTGCGTTCAATGACCTCTACAGCACTGTTATAATAATAATATATTTAAAAGATAATAAATAACTATAAAACGGATAAGTCAAATCAAGCGATCTGATTGGTTCTTAGCCGTGATATAATGAGCGTATATCACGGGTAGAATTGACTTTTCACAACAAGTCAGTATCCCTCTGCGACTGAGAAACAGCTACAACCGTTACAGCTGTTACATTACGTCCGTTATGAAACTAACTAACTAACAAAGCTTAAGATGGAAACATTTAAGGTTAACTTGGACCTCCGGGGTGGCTTTACTATGGAGGAGTGGATTGAGCAGGGCCTATCTCCAGAGAGCACCTAAAGGACGACATGCAGAGCTACACGAAGAGCAGGTAGACCAACTGACCGGAGGAAGTGGAGCAATATTCTCGCCACGCCAAGCAACAGCCTAGAACAGCCTCAGCCTAGAACAACCTCAGCCTAGAACAACCTCAGCCTAGAACAACCTCAGCCTAGAACAACCTCAGCCTAGAACAACCTCAGCCTAGTACAACCTCAGCCTAGAACAACCTCAGCCTAGAACAACCTCAGCCTAGTACAACCTCAGCCTAGTACAACCTCAACCTAGATCAACCTCAGCCTAGTACAACCTCAACCTAGAACAACCTCAGCCTAGTACAACCTCAACCTAGAGCAACCTCAGCCTAGAACAACCTCAACCTAGAACAACCTCAGCCTAGTACAACCTCAGCCTAGAGCAACCTCAGCCTAGAACAACCTCAACCTAGAACAACCTCAGCCTAGTACAACCTCAACCTAGAGCAACCTCAGCCTAGAACAACCTCAACCTAGAACAACCTCAGCCTAGTACAACCTCAACCTAGAGCAACCTCAGCCTAGAACAACCTCAACCTAGAACAACCTCAACCTAGAGCAACCTCAGCCTAGAACAACCTCAACCTAGAACAACCTCAGCCTAGTACAACCTCAGCCTAGAACAACCTCAGCCTAGTACAACCTCAGCCTAGAACAACCTCAGCCTAGTACAACCTCAGCCTAGTACAACCTCAGCCTAGAACAACCTCAGCCTAGTACAACCTCAGCCTAGTACAACCTCAGCCTAGAACAACCTCAGCCTAGTACAACCTCAGCCTAGAACAACCTCAACCTAGTACAACCTCAGCCTAGTACAACCTCAACCTAGAACAACCTCAGCCTAGTACAACCTCAGCCTAGTACAACCTCAGCCTAGTACAAACCTCAACCTAGAACAACCTCAGCCTAGTACAACCTCAGCCTAGTACAACCTCAGCTAGTACAACCTCAACCTAGACAACCTCAGCCTAGTACAACCTCAGCCTATTACAGCCTCAGCCTAGTACAACCTCAGCCTAGAACAACCTCAGCCAAGAACAACCTCAGCCTAGGACAACCTCAGCCTAGAACAACCTCAGCCTAGAACAACCTCAGCCTAGTACAACCTCAGCCTAGTACAACCTCAGCCTAGTACAACCTCAGCCTAGTACAACCTCAGCCTAGAACAACCTCAACCTAGAAACAACCTCAGCCTAGTACAACCTCACCTAGAACAACCTCAGCCTAGTACAACCTCAGCTAGAACAACCTCAACTAGAACAACCTCAGCCTAGTACAACCTCAACCTAGAACAACCTCAGCCTAGTACAACCTCAGCCTAGAACAACCTCAACCTAGTACAACCTCAGCCTATTACAACCTCAGCCTAGTACAACCTCAGCCTATTACAACCTCAGCCTAGTACAACCTCAGCCTAGAACAACCTCAGCCTAGAACAACCTCAGCCTAGAACAACCTCAGCCTAGAACAACCTCAGCCTAGAACAACCTCAACCTAGAACAACCTCAGCCTAGTACAACCTCAACCTAGAACAACCTCAGCCTAGTACAACCTCAGCCTAGAACAACCTCAGCCTAGAACAACCTCAGCCTAGAACAACCTCAACCTAGTACAAGTAACCTCGTAAGCCACACTGACCTCCACGGCCTTGTAGAAGATGCTGCTGCCGACCTGCACCACCTCCAGGTTCTGCTCCTGCTCGTTCCTCGCACACTTGATGTACGTCATCCAGCTCCTCTGGTCCTCCTGACTCGCATCGATGAAATATCGGACCGTCCCGTCCTCGTTAAAAACCTGATGAACGGAAAACACCTCGGTTTAGATCGTAAGGGCCGAAACACGATCGTAATATTTAACGCTAACTACAAACACATCGTTTTAGTCTTTCAGGGTTTAATAAGTTATACTTAGACGTACGATATATCATATTTGTAGTTAGCATTTCAAGATGTACGATATTTATCATATTTGTGTGTGTGTGTGTGTGTGTGTGTGTGTGTGTGTGTGTGTGTGTGTGTGTGTGTGTGTGTGTGTGTGTGTAAATGTGTGTGTGTGTGTGTTTGTATTTGTTTACCTCCCACATGAGGTTGTTGTTCTTGTACAGGTCGATGTGTTCAGGGGAAATCAGACGTCCGGTGAACGGTCCCATCTGTTCCTGCTTTAATCCACGTCTTCGAGAAGATCCCCAAACCTTCTCCTGAAACACAAAATATATACGTTTTATTAAATACATTATAATTATATTTTTTAGTGTCCCCTGGTCTCCCAGCTGTGTGCGTCACTCTTTAGTGTCCCCTTGTCTCCCAGCTGTGTGCGTCACTCTTTAGTGTCCCCTGGTCTCCAGCTGTGTGCATCACTCTTTAGTGTCCCCTGGTCTCCCAGCTGTGTGCGTCACTCTTTAGTGTCCTCTGGTCTCCCAGCTGTGTGCGTCACTCTTTAGTGTCCCATGGTCTCCCAGCTGTGTGCGTCACTCTTTAGTGTCCTCTTGTCTCCCAGCTGTGTGCGTCACTCTTTAGTGTCCCCTTGTCTCCAGCTGTGTGCGTCACTCTTTAGTGTCCCCTGGTCTCCGTTGTGTTTTGAGCTTCTTGCAGCGTTTGGTTTCTGCAGCTTTTAGTAAACGCTGCGCATGTCTCCTCAAGTTGCTGAATGTTCTCTAAACGCTGCATGTGTTGTCAAGTTGATGAAGATGTTTCTTCATGTGGAACATTTGGGTTTCTATATCTGCATCCTTTCTGAAGCTGCAGCACGTTTCTGGACATGATTTAGAGCAGTGGTTTTCAAAGTGTGAGGCGCGCCTCCCCAGGGGGGCGCCAGAGAGCTTCAGGGGAGGCGCAGCGTGAGAAAAGAATAACGAGAAACAGTGAAATCTAGCTGGTTAACTTCAGCCAACTTTATGCGAGCGGCAACATGGATCGATTATTAGTGAAGTTACCTAGTTAGTTAAGTGAGAGAGGAGACAGCGTCTGGCAGAAAACGTCACTTGCACACCTTTGGCTGTCTGTGGAGACCGAGTTCCCCCACCTCGCCAAAAAGGCTGTAAAAGTGCTCATTCCCTTCACCTCCACCTCCCTGTGTGAGTGCGGGTTTTACACATTGACTTTGATCAAAAGCAAGTACCGGTAGAGGCTGCAGGCAGCCAGAGGATGATCTGCGTTTATTCCTGTCTACATTGCATCCCCGCATCATCCGCCTGTGCGCTACAAAGACGCAGACTCATTGTTCCCGCTAAAGTAGGGGTGAGTGTAATAAGGAGGCAAAGTTGACGTTCAGTGTGCTGCCGGGAGCATATAAGGATTGATCCACGATGTTGAAAATGTTAATGTTTTAAGGAGGTGACGCTACTCAGCCAATCAAATCGGTGCAGTCAGTGAGTCAGCACGATAGATTCAAACACACACACACACACACACACACACACACACACACACACACACACACACACACACACACACACACACACACACACACAGAGAGAGACGAGACGAGACAAGAAGAGAGAAACAGTCGGAGTCATTTCAAATGGCGTGCTCAAAAAAGAGAAAACAGAGCATTTAATGACATTTTCTCTTACTGGACCTCTTTGAAATGCAATTGAATACCCCTGCATTATAGCAACAACAACAATAATAATACTAGCAATAATAATTGGGAGGGGGTGCGCGGCTGTTCTTATGTTCTCTGAGGGGAGGCTCACCTTCCCACACTTTGAAAACCCCTGCGTTAGACCGTTATAGCGCGTTTGCAGCTGTCGGCCTCCGTATAAATCTAATGCATAATGTCTGTCTCACTGCAGAGTGAACGCTTCACGATGTCAGACACACTCCGTTCGTCCGTTTAAAAATCATAAATAAATTGTATTTATTTCATATTCATCTTTAGTTAATAGGGTTAGATGTTGACGGGCTTTTATACGAATCCTCAACAGGATAATACATTAATAAAATGTTTTATAACAATTTGCAAATATAACAATACATGTCTTTTCTGCTACATTTAAATGACAGAAACAGCTGAGACGCTAAAAGGTGAAATATGCTTTCAAAACACTGTAATGTTGCTCCTAAATAATAAAAAACGATGTTTGAACCCACATTGAATCACAGAAACACCTCGTATTGAACACAGTAACGTTACCTGGCACGGAGCTCTGGGCGATGATCACCTCGCTCGGGAGAACCAGGCTGGACAGCTTCTGCACCTCTGGAAGGAAATACAAACACAAGATATAATAAAAAAAATTGCACTTTAATAATGATATAAATAATAATGTATTTTATTTATGGGCGCCTTTCAAAGCTCCCAAGGACACCTTACAGAGCATAATTAAAAACAAGCAACAAAGAAGGTCAAACAGTAATTCAAGACTTCAAAAACAAAGACTTCAAAACAACAATCAGTGTAGAGGAATTATGAAATAGAATACGCCAGTTTAAAAAGGTGGGTTTTCAGGCAGGATTTGAAGGTTGAGTCCATGTTGCGGATGTCTTGTGGGACAGAGCTCCAGAGACGGGGGGCAGAGTGGCTGAAGGCTCGTGACCCCATGGTGGTCCGGCGGGCAGAAGGTACAGTGAGCTGGAAGGCAGAGGAGGATCGGAGAGCACGAGAGGGAGTGGAGGTGTGAAGGAGTTCAGAGAGATATGGAGGTGTGTGAAGGGCCTTGAAGGTGAGGAGCAACATGTTGAAGTGGATGCGGTATTTAACGGGGAGCCAGTGGAGTTGTTGAAGAACCGGAGTGATATGATCAGTGGAAGGAGTTCGGGTAATGATACGGGCGTTTCTAAACTCCTCTGATAACATTGTATTATTTTAAATGACTAAACTTAATCAGAAACACTAATGAACAATGTGAAACTGATTTTTAACTCCATTCACTTTAACAGTTTGAGTTTAAAGTGGAACATCATCTTATTAATTAATATTCTGTGTCTTTATTCATAATTAAATATCATCTTTACAGTTTTAGAAGTTTCTTTATGAGGTAACTGTTTTATTTTTACTGCAAGATTATTATTTCACACTCAATCAAATGTGTGTAATGTTATAAAGTAGGCTATATGTCTCTCTTATATAAAGAGGAAGTGTTGACCTGTATATTTGATTTAATTCATTATTATTTATCAATTAGTCTAAATAAATCCCTGTCCGGTTGAACGCCGTGATCTCTGCTCGGATCGAGAAAAATGAATTCCTTTATATAATGATTTAATCATGTCGTCACCGGCCTCCTGTTGCTCGTTAACTAATTAGTGAAATGTCCCAAAGAGTCTCTGATATGAGGGTGCGCAAATATGATCACATCACCCCCATCCTGAAATCACTACACTGGCTCCCCGTGGAACTGAGGATGGAGTACAAGGTCTCCTCCTCACCCACCAGTGCATCCATGGAACTGCCCCCCCTACCTCAAGGAACTCCTCAGCGGTGCTAGGGGGGTGGCTACTTGGGCTCAAGCCCTGGATGTTTTCTGAAAAGCCCCGAATGTAAACATTTTTTTGAGATGCTACTAGCAGGAAATGGCTGAGCTGAGCGGAAACGGTGGAAATCCAAACACCCTGACGACCTCCTAACCTATCAGGCTCTCCTCTCCTCTTTCTCTAATTCGATCTCTCAGGCAAAAAGCACTTTCTTTCAAGATAAGATCCAATCTTACTATTCCAATCCCAAACAACTATTTTCCATCTTCTCCACCCTCTTAGAACCCCCGAAAGCCCCTTCCCCCTCCTCCCTTCTGCCAAGCAACTTTGTTAACTACTTTGAAAAAAAGGTTGATGATATTCGTTCTTCTTTTTCTGACTCACCTTTACTCACCGCTGGGTCACCTGACCCACCGTTCACCCACACACTGACTCCTTTACTCACCGCTGGGTCACCTGACCCACCGTTCACCACACACTGACCTCCTTTACTCACCGCTGGGTCACCTGACCCACCGTTCACCCACACACTGACCTCCTTTACTCACCTGGGTCACCTGACCCACCGTTCACCCACACACTAACCTCCTTTACTCACCGCTGGGTCACCTGACCCACCTTTCACCCACACACTGACTCACCTTTACTCACCGCTGGGTCACCTGACCCACCGTTCACCCACACACTGACCTCCTTTACTCACCGCAGGGTCACCTGACCCACCGTTCACCCACACACTGACCTCCTTTACTCACCGCTGGGTCACCTGACCCACCGTTCACCCACAAACTGACCTCCTTTACTCACCGCTGGGTCAGCTGACCCACCGTTCACCCACACACTGACCTCCTTTTCCCCTCTCTCTCCAAGTGAGGTTCTTACCCTCATTACCTCTGCCCGTCCTACCACCTGTCCTCTGGACCCTGTCCCCTCAAACCTCCTTCAGACTATCGCTCCTGATATTCTACCGTTTCTCACCCATCTCATCAACACTTCTCTAACTTCTGGTCACTTTCCAAAGAGTCTCAAGGAGGCGAGAGTAAACCCTCTCCTAAAGAAACCCACTCTCAACCCGTCTGATGTTATAAACTACAGGCCTGTCTCTCTCCTCCCGTTCCTGTCTAAAACACTTGAACGCGCTGTCTTTAAACAACTCTACTGTTATCTCCATCAGAACAACCTTCTGGATCCGCACCAGTCTGGTTTCAAGGCAGGTCACTCCACAGAAACTGCCCTCCTCGCTGTCTCTGAGGAACTGCACACGGCTAAAGCAGCCTCCCTCTCCTCTGTCATCATCCTTTTGGACCTGTCTGCTGCATTCGACACGGTGAACCATCAGATCCTCCTTCACACTCTCCAAGAACTTGGAGTTTCAGGCTCTGCACTTTCCCTCCTCACCTCATACCTCAAAGACCGACCTACAGGGTAACTTGGAGAGGGTCCGAGTCCGACCCTTGTCAATTAACTACAGGGGTCCCTCAGGGCTCTGTTCTTGGTCCCCTCCTCTTCTCTTGTACACAAACTCGCTCGGATGTCATTAGCCCGCATGGTCTTTCATACCACTGCTACGCTGACGACACCCAATTAATTCTGTCCTTTCCCCGCTCAGAGACCCAGGTCGTCGCACGCATCTCTGCTTGTCTAGCTGACATCTCTCAGTGGATGTCTGCTCACCACCTCAAGCTCAACCTTCTTTTTTTTTCCCACTCCACACCGCTCCTCCGCTCACTTCACTGGCTTCCAGTAACTGCTAGAATCCACTTCAAGACACTGGTACTAGCGTACCATGCTGTGAATGGATCTGGCCCTTCCTACATCCAGGACATGGTTAAACTGTACACCCCAGCACGTGCACTCCGCTCTGCATCAGCCAATCGGCTCGCTGCACCAGCACTGCGAGGGGGACCCAAGTTCCCATCAGCAAAAACACGTGGTTTGCTATCCTGGCTCCAAAATGGTGGAATGAGCTCCCCATTGACATCAGGACAGCAGATAGCTTACACATCTTCCGGCGCAGACTTAAAACTCATCTCTTTCGACTCCACTTCGAGAGATAGAATTACTAACAAATAATTACTAACAAAGCACTTATATACTAACAAAGGACTGGCTTATCTAAAGCCAGTTGAGTAGCACTTGAAATGTTTTGGCTCTATGAAACCTGATGTACTTATATGATTCTGTTTTCTTCTAGTTTGTATCTTCTTGGTCGAATGCACTTTTTGTAAGTCGCTTTGGATTAAAGCGTCAGCTAAATGCAATGTAATGTAATTATTGATATGATTAAATAATATGCTAAATTTAGTAAAGTTAAAAAAACATAACTTTTGCCTTTTGTTGTTGTAATTTATCCTGTTTTATTTTATATTTTAAATAAATTTTCTTGGAAAATTCGTATCCGTTTTTGACAATAAACTGTCCCTACGTGTCTCAGATATTATTAAGTAATTTTCTTAATTAGCTAAATGTTCTAAATTAATGATTTAAAAAACTGCCTTTTTGATAATCTTTCCTTTTTTATTTTACCCCTGTTTTTCTCCGGGGTGCTGAAGTGTCCCACAAGCAGTGAAAGCAGCATGTAACCGAGGATAAAGAAGGTGCGTTCAATGCCCCCTTTTCCCCCTTCAATAGCCGCATTATGTCTGCCCCCCCCCCCCCCTAAAGAGACCTCAAACTGGGAGATTTAATGTGAAATAAAGGAGAGAGTGAGTCGCCATGAATAAGGAGCCGTGAGGGTTTAAAGGAGAGAGAAAGGAGGGCCGTCGGAGCGGTTTCACGCTTCAGAATGACCGTGAAACCGCTCCGACGTAAAGGAGCAACGAGACTTAGATGGAGAGTAAAGTGGGAGATGATCCGCGTTTAGAAACAGAAGAAGAAAAGAGGAAAGCCCATAAATGACAAGAGAAGAGAGTTCAGCGGATCGGGTTCACACGACGCGCGGAAAACACGGGTTTACATTCAGTGATAAAGAGGGGGAGAGAGGGGAGAGAGAGAGGGAAGAGAGAGGGAGAAAGAGTGGAGAGAGAGGGAGAGAGAGGGGAGAGAGAGGGAAGAGAGAGGGGAGAAAGGGGGGAGAAGAGTGGAGAGAGAGGGGAGAGAGAGGGAAAGAGAGAGAGAGAGGGAAGAAATAGGGGAGAAAGAATGGAGAGAGAGGGGAGAGAGAGGGGAGAGAGAGGGAAGAGAGGGGAGAAATAGGGGAGAAAGAGGGAGAAAGAGGGAAGAAAGGGGGAGAAAGGGGGGAGAAAGGTCTGCTGCCTCCGGAGGAAATGTCCCGAACGAATATTAACGAAAACTGAAACGAATTTCACTTTAAAATGTGATTTAAACAGAAAATTGCATTTATTACAGACCCACAGAAAGGCCGCGAGTGAGGCCTTTCTGTCTTTATCTCTTATTTAAAGCTCAGTTACTAAATGATTTCTGAATATCAGAAACACTTTGGGTCATTTTGGTAACTAGTGAACGGAAACGGGAACGACTTTCACCGGAAAATGTGATTTAAACACGAAATAAACATTAATAACGTACTTTTGATGTTATTCATATGGTAGCAGATTCACAGAATGATGTTCTGAAATCAGAGACACAGTGGGACCTTTTAAAAACGGAAACGAATTTCACCAGAAAATGTAGCCTAATAAATAGATAAAATAAAAATGCTGGTGCTAGTGACTTCTCCGACCGGCCCACCTCGGTGCCGGTCGTAAATGCCGCTCGTAAATTGTCGACGGGGGGGCAATTTGCCCAGGTGGCATCCTTACTAGGTGCCCGAACCACCTCAACTGGCTCCTTTCGACGCGAAGGAGGAGCGGTTCAACTCCGAGTCCCTCCCGGATGACTGAAGTTCTCACCTTATCCCTAAGGGAGACGCCAGCCACCCTGCGGAGAAAACCCATCTCGGCCGCTTGTATCTGCGATCTCGTTCTTTCGGTCATGACCCATCCTTCATGACCATAGGTGAAGGAACGGAAATGGCCCGGTAGACAGAGAGCTAAAGTAAAGCGACTGCAGTACCGCTCCCGCTGCTCCGATTCTCCGGCCCATCTCACGCTCCATTGTTCCCTCACTCGAGAACAAGACCCCGAGATACTTGAACTCCTTCACTTGGGGTAGGACTCATTCCCTACTTGGAGTGTAATGTATAAATGATTAAATAAAATCCGAGACACTTCGGGAGGTTTCTCTTTAGTGATTCAGAGTTCAAGGCTTTTTATTCGGACTAATTAAAACATAATACATGTATATATTATAATATATAATATAATGATTATTAACACCTTATATTAACTTCGTTTTAACAGGTTTAAATAATCGGATGCAAAACAAACACTCTTATAATAACTCTCTTTATAAGAAGATAAGATATGTTATATTACACACATTATTGAGCGTGAATTAATAATAATCTTGCAGTAAACATAAATCCCTCGTAAGGAAAGTTTCAAACGGAATAAAGACTAAAGAGGAGTTTTATGTTTTTTAAATCTGATGTTTGATGATAAAGAAAGTGAAGATTTATCCCTTTCTGAATCAGCAGAATAAAACCCATGTCGTTGTGCTGTTAAAATAGAAAACGAATGTAAACTCTGAATCCTCCTGAACCTGTGTATTGATCCCCGTGTGACGCAGCTAAAGGGTTCATTGATCAATCAAGACACAACATATTCTGTTCCACTTTAGAGAGCGGATTCTGACCTCTGAGCTCCTCTGAAATGTGTTTAAAGGGCTGATTAAAGGGCTTTAAACACAAGACTAACCCTGAGAATCTCATCAACATTTAGGGTTTCAATCAAAATACTTTTAAAGGATTCAAAGCCTCCAGAAACCACAGGACTAATCTGCGTGTCATCAGGTGTGAAAGCGGTAAATGGTTCATTGATAAATAAAGACACAACATATCCACTTTAAAGAGAGGATTGTATCCTTGTTGAATGCTATAGCAGAACATCTCTCTGCAATGTGTTTAAAGTGCTGATAAAACAGAAAACTAACCTTTAAAATCTCCTAAATCTGACATTTAGGGTTTAAATAAGAACGTTTTAAAATGATTTAAACTCTAAAGCCTCCATGGACTAAAGGATGAAATCATAACTGTGTTTTTATCCAGCTGTGAACTCGGTGATTGGTTAATTGATCCACTGACCTCCGGAGAAGGACTGCGCGAGGACCTCGGCGGTGAACGCGGTCTTGGGGCTCGCGCTCGGGGCGCTGCGGTCCTCGTGCGGGTGCAGGTGGTGCTGCTCGCCCAGCACGTGCCTCCACCGGCCGTACAGGAAGCTGTGCAGGATGTCGGAGGTGATGACATCGGCCAAGGAGAGCTGCTGCTGCTGCGGCTTGAAGATGGACTTCAGGCCCAGAGAGGGGCCGGGCAGCACGGAGCCCATGTGGCCGGGGGAGGAGCGCCGCGGCCGGGGAGCAGCGGCAGCGAGAGCCGGTGTCAGGGACCGGAGCGGAGGAAAGACAACTTCTTTTTCTTTAAAAAAAAAAATCAAAACAAGTGTTAGAGTGTGTGAGTGTGTGTGTGAGAGAGAAAAGCTCCACTTGTTGTGTTTTTAAATAAATAAAATGTAAAAGGTTCAAAGCAGAATGAGGGCTTTAACTTCTGCAGGAAATAAAATAAAGAAGTGAAGCTGCACACACACTCCGAGAGGTATATATAACCTGTGTGTGTGTGTGTGTGTGTGTGTGTGTGTGTGTGTGTGTGTGTGTGTGTGTGTGTGTGTGTGTGTGTGTGTGTGTGTGTGTGTGTGCGTGTGTGTGTGTGTGCGCCTGTCTGTCTGCATGTAATGGTCTGTAATCACCTCCTCCGACATTTCTATAAAGAGAGAAGGGAGGAGTGTGTGGGAGTGTGTGTGTGTGTGCGTGTGTGTGTGTGTGGTGTGTGTGTGTGTGTGTGTGTGTGTGTGTGTCTGTGTCTGTGTGTGTGCGTGTGTGCGTGTGTGTGTGTGTGTGTGTCCCACCACGCGCTGTTGGCTCCGGCTCGTGACACCGTAGAGACCCTCAATTAGGGCTTAATGTGAAAACTACAAACACAGAAGAAGAAAGGTGCGCGCGAGTCTCTTTCAAAAATACAGACGAAAAATAACAATAATAAACAACAATACGGATAAAGATAATAAAGCAGAAACCTCCGCAGCTCATACGAAGAGAGGGTTGTTTTAATGTGTTGTCTTCATGCATTCATGTTGAAGGGAGCATCTGCAGACTGAAGTATGTGGAGATTACGGATTAGAATAAAGTCACATGTCCGTCAGTCTTCTGCTCTTCAAGTGAAAAGAGAGGAAGAGGAGGGAAAGTGTGCAGCAGAAGAATGTGACCAAAGAGGAGGAAGAGGGAAAGAGTACGAGGAGTTTAGAGAAAGGAAACATATGATGAAGAGGAGGAGGAGGAGGAGGAGGAGGAGGAGGAGGAGGAGGAGGAGGAGGGTATAAAAGAGTAATAGGATAGATAGAGGACGAGGAGAAACCGGAGGAAGGTTTTTTGTTTCCTGAAGTTTTTAAACATATTGGAAATATCTGCAGCAGGGGAATGTGAGGAGGAGGAGGAGGAGAGAGAGGAGGAGGAGGAGGAGGAGGAGGAGAAGGAGAGGAGGAGGAGGAGTGTGAGTGACAGAGCAGGAAAACAGATTAGAGGAGAGATTATCAGCAGCTGCTCTTCATCTCTATTCACCCTCCTCCTCCTCCTCCTCCTCCTCCTCCTCCTCCTCCTCCTCCTCCTCCTCCCCGCCGTCTCCCAACAGGATTACGATTCTCTGATCGGTATTTATGAGCTTTTTAAACATTTATTGTCGACACTCGTGAGCGCGACACACACTCTCTCAACACACACACACCACACACACACACACACCCACACACACACACACACACACACACACACACACACACACACACACTCCTTTTGTTAGGGAGTTTAATTTGATTTTCATTCAGAAACAATGAGTGTCGAAGCCGTTTCGCACGAGATAGAAACAAAGAAGAGAAAGCTGAGACAGCTTATAGAAATCAGTAGATATCCCACCTGTTGGTGAAACACCTGTAAATATCTGCACAGAATAAAAACAACATCTATTCTTCTTTCTTTCTTTTTTGTTTTGTTGTAGTTTTACAAATAATAGAATAGAAATTCTATTATAAGTATTATTTAATATTTTCAGAAAAAGTAATTTAATTAAAATGTACTGAAAAAAATCTGAAACTCAACGGTTTTAATGAGACTCGATGAAGACTCGACGAAGACTCGATAAAACTTGATGAGACTCAACGAGACTCGACGAGACTCGACGAGACTCGACGAGACTCAACGAGACTCGACAAGACTCAACGAGACTCGACGAGACTTGATGAAACTGAACGAGACTTGATGAAACTGAACGAGACTAAACGAGACTTGATGAAACTGAACGAGACTCAACGAGACTTGATGAAACTGAACGAGACTCAACGAGACTTGATGAAACTGAACGAGACTCAACGAGACTCTTTGAGACTCGACGAGATTCTTTGAGACTCGACGAGACTCAACAAGACTCAACGAGACTTGATGAAACTGAACGAGACTCTTTGATACTCAACGAGACTCGACGAGATTCTTTGAGACTCGACGAGACTCGACGAGACTCAACAAGACTCAACAAGACTCAACAAGATTCAACAAGACTCAACGAGACTCAACGAGACTTGATGATACTGAACGAGACTCTTCGAGACTCGACGAGACTCAACAAGACTCAACAAGACAACAAGACTCAACGAGACTCAACAAGACTCAACAAGACTCAACGAGACTCAACGAGACTTGATGATACTGAACGAGACTCTTTGAGACTCAATGAGACTCAACGAGACTCAACGAGACTCGACGAGATTCTTTGAGACTCGACGAGATTCTTTGAGACTCGACGAGACTCGACGAGACTCAACAAGACTCAACAAGACTCAACAAGATTCAACAAGACTCAACGAGACTCAACGAGACTTGATGATACTGAACGAGACTCTTCGAGACTCGACGAGACTCAACAAGACTCAACAAGACTCAACAAGACTCAACGAGACTCAACAAGACTCAACAAGACTCAACGAGACTCAACGAGACTTGATGATACTGAACGAGACTCTTTGAGACTCAATGAGACTCAACGAGACTCAACGAGACTCGACGAGATTCTTTGAGACTCGACGAGACTCAACGAGACTCGACGAGACACGATAAAACTCAACGAGACTCAATAAAGCTAAACTCCTCCTCCTCCTCCTCCTCCTCCTCCTCCTCCTCCTCCTAAGCTTCTGCAGTAGAAGTTATACAATAAATATTATTAATATAATTGTTTTAATTATTAAATATTATATTTATTTTTACCAAATGTTTCGGTTTATTTTAAAATATAAATTTGTATGTATTCTTTGTTTTGCTAGTGTTTCATATTGTGACATATACTTCTGCTACGACACATATATCTAAAACACCTTTCTAAATAAAGGCAGCAGGTCTTCCTCATGTGTTTCCTGTGAGCCAGCGACTCGGAGCGCTAACGAGCGTCACTAATTGATGAAGAGGTTAATTGGCAGCGTGATTAAAGGTCTGAGCGGAGGCTTCCTGACAGCCTGAAGATGAAGGATGAATAACACCACGATATATTAACCACGCATTTACTGCATTCTGCAATTATTAAAATATCAGACGCTCAAAAGCACCAGAAGTCAGGTGAGTGGAGTAAATGGAGGTGAGATGGAGATTAGTAAACGTACAAACACCATTCCTACTTCTAACCGAGTAGTTTGAATTCTGAACGTTAACTACGTGTTTAATCTGCGTCTGTACGTTCGAAACAGACGTTCAATTACAGGCGGAAAGCTTAACATTGGAAGACATGACGTGTGTTTTCTCAACTCAGAGCATCTACGATGGGATGGAATAAGAGAAAGTGTAAAAGTCGAATGGGACACCGGTTCAAAAATATTGGTCAAATGCAGCATCTTTCGTGATTGGGCTTTTGGTTCAATACGGTGTTTTTCTTTCTTCAATTGAGGTTTTTAAATAATGGGACATTTCTCTGACTGTTTGAGTTCCAGGGAAAAAGGAGTATGTTTTGGGTTTTTCAGAATAAGGGGAATCTGACTATTGGGGTGTCGATACACAAAACGTTTCTGTCCAAAGGAACATTTTTGGGACTACACTGAAAAAACCGAAACGTTGACTTTAATGAAATGTAATATGTCAACAGATTTTACATAACTGTATTAGGTTAGTTGAAAGCAATGATATTAAAGGTCACCTATCATGCTATTTTTAGGCAATAGCATAGGTCTCAAAAAAACATGTCTATGAAGTGTTTTGCTCAAAATACCAAACAGATCACCCATTCAGGCCAT
>JAAKFY010000100.1:135522-158022 GCA_011823955.1 Dissostichus mawsoni | reverse complement strand
GTCCTGAGTCCTGGATCCTGAGTCCTGTGTCCTGAGTCCTGTGTCCTGTGTCCTGGATCCTGTGTCCTGAGTCCCGAGTCCTGTGTCCTGGATCCTGAGTCCTGTGTCCTGGACTTCGAGTCGTGGCTGAACCGGTCTCTGCGGTCCTGCCTGACTCATCATACTTCCCTGATAGCTTTGTGCATTGGATTTGTATACAACATTAAGATTAGCCGGATATAGACGTCAATATTATTCTGTTATTGGAGTTCATTTTGGGTATTCTTATTTATTTTGTATTCTTTAGATACTTCTTTCTACCGTGTCCTGCCTGACTCTCATCATACTACTTCCCTGATGGCTCCCACAGGATTGTTGACTTCCTCGTGGATTCATCTTCTTATTATACACACATGCATTTCCAAACATTTGGTCTACCTACGCTGTAAAATGTATTATCTCTTCAATTTACACACGGCATCTATTGCACGTCTGTCCGTCCTGGGAGAGGGATCCCTCCTCTGTTGCTCCCTGAGGTTTTCCCATGTTCCCTTTAAACTGTGGGGTTTTCTCTGGAAGTTTTCCTTGTACGATGTGAGGGTCTCAGGACAGAGGGTGCCGTATTGTCATACTGATATTCTGTACAAACTGTGAAGTCCACTGAGACAAATGTAACATTTGTGATATTGGGCTATATAAATAAACATTGATAGTGTATTTTTTTTGTTGCTGCCGGTACAAAACAATATTCCAATTTCTGAAAATATAAACTAATCGGACATAGTGATCTCAAGATATTAAAATGATAGATCACATGACTAGTGAATCTTCAGGCTCACTAATGCAGAAGCTTTTTGAGGACTTGTGTTGGCCGTTACTTGACTTTTTGGTCGTCAAATCCCATAACACGTTAGTTCCCCTTGTTTGTGTTGTGCATCAGACAGAGATAAAGACACGAGTCAGAAAGAACGAGCCTGTTTATTAGCCCTCATGTTAATCATCAACATCATCATCATCATCCATCTTCCTCTCCCTCGGCCACCGACAGTCCCGTGGCACGGGTTCATACAACTCTATCTGTCAATAGAATCTAATAGAAAAATCTGCAGGTTACAGTTAGGACGTTTGTCCATTAGAAAAACAACAGAAACCAAGAAACCAAAAAGCTCCCCGTCACCCCTTCAGGACGAGGGGTGGGGGCGAGGAAGATCTAAAACCGGGGAGACGGCGACTTTATGGCCAGTCTCCGGATTTTGGGGGCTCAGCCGGGATCAGATTCAGACCCGACGCATTGATCTGAGGCTGGACACCGAGCCGCCGTCAACTCCGGTGATTGTTTATTACCCGGGGAGTAAAACCCCGTCACTACAGCTCTCCTCGCCTCGGAGTCGCCACGCCAACGGGCTGCGGGAGCGCTCAACACCACGATAACGCTCACATGGTCCGATTACAGACAAATAAAAAGTCCCGGCAGCTTTTTTTAAAGCGTGGCGACGTCCGTTGAGACGCAGACAGACAGACAGACAAGAAGAAGAGATAGAGACAGTTAGCCTAGCAGTCTTGAGAAAGTAACACACTCAGCTTCTCTTTGCAGAATCGGTTAGACACAACATGTGAATTAAACAATATAATTTTTTTAACAGGATAACAAAGTACATTTTTTAAACTGGAGAGCACCCGCCAGAGTGGAAAATTTACACAAACCATATTATCTTATCGACAAACTGAATATTCAAAACTGGAGATTTAAATAGACCCCCTGCACAGGAGAACGCATTATTATCGTCGTCATTATTATTATCATCATCGTCACACATACAAGAAGCAGAACCACCGATTCAAAATTCAACTCAACAGACGCCAGATCTCCCTCAACGCAAGACAAACCTCTCTGTGGTCCGACACACAAATACACACCGGAGAGAGTAACACACACTGCTAACACACACACAGCTAACACACACACTGCTAACACACACAAGGCTAAAGGCTGGAATCACCCCTCTACGAAGGTATGCTAAAGGAGGCGTTATGGGTTAAACCTGAAACTCTGAACAAAAAAATACTTTGCGTTTGTACATGTTTTTAAAAATATCCGAAATAACGTTTGAGAGACATAATCCAGCCTTAAGGACACACAACAGCTAACACACACACACACACACACACACACCCTTTGGCTAACAACATTCACACAGTTAAGCTAACATACAGCACCATTAAACTACAACACACACAGTTTTGCTAATGAAGTCCAGCTAGCATATGACGCTAGCTAACTAGCGTCATATGCAAGCTAACTAGCTTCAAATGCTAAAATACGAGCTAATTCTAACATTCGGCTAATTCAGGGAGATTTTGAAACGCTGACATTATTCAAAGATGTTGCTCCCTTAGCTAGCCGGGTCACTAACGTATATAAATTGATATAAAGCTTGAATAAGCGATTTTACTTGTTTCACATTGTTTCGGCAGTTTGTTGGCAGGTTGGATTAGCTTCTTAGCAACGTGGAATCTATGGGGATTTTTAGGAAGTAAATGCAGGCAAAGGTTCTTTAGAGCTAACAGACAGCTACCTAGCAGTCACAACACACGGTTTTGCTGATGAAGTCCAGTTAGCATATGACGCTAGTTAGCTAGCGTCATATGCTAGTTTACTAGCTGCCTATGCTAAATTACTAGCTAACAAACATTCGGCTAATTTAGGGAGATTTTGAAACGCTGACACATTATTCAAAGATGTTGCACCCTTAGCTAGCCAGGTCACTAACGTAGACAAGTGGATATAAAGGGGATATAATGGATTTTAATTGTTTCAAATTCATTCGGCATTTAGTTGGCAGGTTGTATTAGCTTCTTTTTAGGTAGCAAAGTGGATTTCTTTTTTTTTTTCTTTCTTTTTTTTTTGGAAGTAAATGCCAGCAACGGTTTTTTGGAGCTAACAGACAGCTACCTAGCAGTCACAACACACACAGTATAGCTACAAACATCTATGCACAGTTAGCTCATGGGAATAAGTTAGCTATTGTTATATTGCCAGCGCACTAACAAATTAGAGTTTGGAAAAGCTGAGACATATTCACAAATGTTGCTTCGTTAGCTTGCTATCGATTGGTATTATATAAATTGGCCTAAATTAGTAAATTGTAATCGTTTTTCATTGTTATGGCAGTTTGTTAGCGGCTACAACTAGCTTATTTTAAAGTGGATGAATGGATGTTACGAGTGTATTTTGGGGTTTTACGTAATTCTGATGAAGGGTCTTTGGAGTCTTTGCTAGTTCTGCAAGTCGTTATCAAAATGGATGAAATTAAAAATATTTCCTGAGTGACAAGAGCGTTACGTACTAATAACTCTGGTACATGTGTCGTGGGTTAGCCGAAACGTACACATGAACAAACAGAACGATTTTAGTCTCCGCTTTCTTCCAACGAAAAATCGTAACGCACACGTTCAGTAAAATCTAACTTACACCGCTAAGAATCACGTTTTTACTGAGGAACAAAATGAGCGAATAAAACACAGCTAACAGAAACAGCTAATCCACCACATGCACTCAGCTAACACACAGTTGAGGTAACGCACATCTCATTGCTAACAAGCTAGCTCGCCCGTTTAGCTGACGCACAAGCTAATAGAATCGATAACTTCATTGTTCAGCTCCTGACACTTCGTCTACAAACAAATCGGCAAAGTAGAGAAATACGGAGCCAAGTTACAACAACAATAATAAAGTTTCACTTTGTAAGAAAATAGTAATTCTCCCCATGTTCAAATGAGGGCACGTGGTGTCGGCGGGAGATCAGGACACAAACTGTTCGACCACAGAGAGATCTGGCTTTAGACAACGCAATATAGATCGTCATTTATTCATCATCACATCATAAAAACTAAAGAATCACTATAGAGATACAGGAATAAGAACTATCAAACCAAAACAATAAACGCGTCATTGCACCTCCAAGATGGCGACTAAACAGGTAAAATTAGAGAACAGACCCAGCGAGCACAAATTTAGTACAAAAAATAACTGACGGTAAAACATTAGATTTCCATCCGACGCTATTAAAATATTTCTATGCCAAAATAAAAAAAAATAACTGAGAGTCAACACACACAATCTGACGCATGCTTAAAAACATTATCATAACAAAAATGTCTTACTCAAGACTGCTAAGCCTCATACCGTTGTCTTAGTGGAAAATAAAACTAGACAAAATATAGATTATACTGGATTTTTTTTGTTCGAAGCCACACTGATACATCTTTAAGTTCAAGTTTGATAAAAATAAAACAAAAAGAAAAACCAGGCCTACACCGTGGAGAGCGAGAGACCGGAGGCTAGTCCCAAAAAATCTGCCCGACAAAATATTTCGACTTTGTAAAGTTAAAAAACAGAAAAGAAGAGAGTTCGTGATTTTTCAGTTAATCCTTAGTTTTCTCTACAAAAGGAAGGAGGAGGAAGCGGCAGAGCGATGCTAGGAAACCCGATTCGGTTTGCCGTTGACGACCAATCGGAGGCCTTCGCCGGTGAGGGAGGAGCCTCTAGTGATCCTGCGGGGACAGGAAGTGACATCACAGGCGCACCATGTTTACTCCATCAGATTATATAAACAACCTTTCTTTAAAAATACCTGAACAAAAGCCAATAATGGGATTAATTCAGTTACACAGCAACCAATAGTCTGGCAAGCAGAGCACAAACATTTCCCAAATTGGGATCAATAAAGTTCTTATCTTGTTTGTTTAGCTAAAAACAACCCTTGTTGACTGTTGGTCAGCAGGTATTGAACCTACCTGTATCTGGGCGGCGTTCCACAGGTAGGGCTGCGTTCTGTAATATTCTGCTAACGCTGCGGTGTAGTCCGGCACCGAACTCTGCTGAGACGACTGACCTGGGAACACACAACAACACGTCAACAATCAGATAACGCCCAACATGGCTAGCAAACAGAATGACAACCACAGTAAAGCTAACGGACACAGTAAAGCTAACGACACAGTAAGCTAACGGACACAGTAAAGCTAACGGACACAGTACAGCTAACGGACACAGTAAAGCTAACGGACACAGTAAAGCTAACGGACACAGTAAAGCTAACGGACACAGTACTGCTAACGGACACAGTAAAGCTAACGGACACAGTACAGCTAACGGACACAGTAAAGCTAACGGACACAGTACAGCTAACGTAAAGCTAACGGACACAGTAAAGCTAACGGACACAGTACAGCTAACGGACACAGTATAGCTAACGGACACAGTATAGCTAACGGACACAGTAAAGCTAACGGACACAGTAAAGCTAACGAACACAGTAAAGCTAACGGACACAGTAAAGCTAACGAACACAGTAAAGCTAACGAACACAGTAAAGCTAACGAACACAGTAAAGCTAACGGACACAGTACAGCTAACGGACACAGTAAAGCTAACGGACACAGTACAGCTAACAGTAAAGCTAACGGACACAGTAAAGCTAACGAACACAGTAAAGCTAACGAACACAGTAAAGCTAACGGACACAGTACAGCTAACGACACAGTAAAGCTAACGGACACAGTACAGCTAACAGTAAAGCTAACGAACACAGTAAAGCTAACGACACAGTATAAACGGACAAAGTAAAGCTAACGGACACAGTAAAGCTAAGGCACAGTAAAGCTAACGGACACAGTAAAGCTAACGGAACAGTAAAGCTAACGAACACAGTAAAGCTAACAGTAAAGCTAACGAACACAGTAAAGCTAACGAACACAGTAAAGCTAACGAACACAGTAAAGCTAACGGACACAGTAAAGCTAACGGACACAGTAAAGCTAACGGACACAGTAAAGCTAACGAACACAGTAAAGCTAACGAACACAGTAAAGCTAACGGACACAGTAAAGCTAACGAACACAGTAAAGCTAACGAACACAGTAAAGCTAACGAACACAGTAAAGCTAACAGTAAAGCTAACGAACAGTTAAGCTAACGAACACAGTACAGCTAACGGACACAGTACAGAACAGTAAAGCTAACGGACAAAGTAAAGCTAACAGTAAAGCTAACGACAAAGTAAAGCTAACGGACAAAGTAAAGCTAACAGTAAGCTAACGGACAAAGTAAAGCTAACAGTATAGCTAACGGACAAAGTAAAAGCTAACAGTATAGCTAACGGACAAAGAAAGCTAACAGTAATAGCTAACGGACAAAGTAAGCTAACAGTAATAGCTAACGGACACAGTAATAGCTAACGGACAAAGTAAAGCTAACAGTATAGCTAACGGACAAAGTAAAGCTAACAGTATAGCTAACGGACAAAGTGAAGCTAACAGTATAGCTAACGGACAAAGTGAACAACAGTAAAGCTAACGGACAAAGTAAAGCTAACAGTATAGCTACGGACAAAGTAAGCTAACGGAGAAAGTAAAGCTAACAGTATAGCAACGGACAAAGTAAAGCTAACAGTATAGCTAACGGACAAGTAAAGCTAACAGTATAGCTAACGGACAAAGTAAAGCTAACAGTATAGCTAACGGACAAAGTGAAGCTAACAGTATAGCTAACGGACAAAGTATAGCTAACGGACAAAGTAAAGCTAACAGTATAGCTAACGGACAAGTAAAGCTAACAGTATAGCTAACGGACAAAGTGAAGCTAACAGTATAGCTAACGGACAAGTGAAGCTAACAGTATAGCTACGGACAAAGTGAAGCTAACAGTATAGCTAACGGACAAAGTAAAGCTAACGGACAAAGGAAAGCTAACAGTATAGCTAACGGACAAAGTAAAGCTAACGGACAAAGTGAAGCTAAAGTATAGCTAACGGACCAAGGAAAGCTAACAGTATAGCTAACGGACACACAATTGTTTACATAACGTAGATAGTTTAGTAAACCAGTTTGTACGCTAGCATTCTAGCTAATAAACTACTTGAGACAAGAACCGATGCTAAGGTAATAAGTCCTGAAACGCTGGAGGGAGCACAGGGATTCTAGCCTCTGCAGACCATTGACGTGCACTAAAACCTATAGAACTACAGGAGAGACAGGAATCATGAATGAGCCTCTAACAGCCCAGCAGGGGCGTACTCTGTTTCTTGTAGTAATCCTCCCAGGCCTTACTGTAGTCCGTCATCTGGGGCTGGCTCTGCTGACCTGCACACACACACACACACACACACACACACACACAACACACACACACACACACACACACACACACACACACACACACACACACACACACACACACACACAAACACACACACACACACACACACACACCACACACACACACACACACACACACACACACACACACACACACACACACACACACACACACACACACACACACACACACACACACACACCACACCAACACAACACACAAACCACACACACACACCACAAACACACACACACACACACACACACACACACACACACACACACACAACACACACACACACACACACACACACACACACACACACACACACACACACACACGTATTACAGACTGTTGAGCTCTTTTGCAATATGTATACTTTTATCGATTTAGGGTTTCTGAAAAGGAGTGTGAACTCTTTAAAACGTTTTGATGGGTGTGTGTGTGTCTCTGTGTGTGTGTGTCTCTGTGTGTTGTGTGTGTGTGTGTGTGTGTCTCTGTGGTGAAATGACACGCGTGCTTAAATCTGAAGCTAAATAACATCGAACGTTTATCAGAATCCAGTTTATCGCCAGGTACGTTCACACATACAAGGAATTAGCTTTGGTGTCTGTGGCGAGAACATAAACAATCTGAAAGAATAAGTTGCAAAGTAGGTAAAAAAAGGAAATGTATAAGGATAGTAAAAGTAAGTATTTTTAAGAAACAATTTAGCATTAAAAAGGATTTGCTAAAGACACCGAATTTAAATGTTATTATAAATTATTGTGTGTGTGACAGTGTGTGTGTGTATGTGTGTGTGACTGAGTGAGTGCACGTGTCCGAGTGTGTGTGTGCGAGTGAGAGTGTTTGAGTGAGTGTGTGAGTCTGTAACCGAGTGTGTGCGTGAGTGTGTGCGTGAGTGAACGTGTGATTAAGTGTGTGAGGAGTGTGACTGAGTGTGTGTGTGCGCACATGTGCAAGTGCATGTGCAAGTGCGTGTGTCTGAGTGTGACTGAGTGTGACTGAGTGTGACTGAGTGTGTGTGAGTGGTGTGTGAGTGTGAGTGTGCGTGTGTGAGTGACTGAGTGTGTGTGTGTTACCAGGGTCCTGTTGTCCAGCGTTCTGCCAGTTCGTCTGGTAGGTGTTTCCCCAGACGCCGTCAGGAAGGTCTGCCGCTGCCACAGCTACACACACATTAAATCACTCTGAGTTTCTACACAATATTACAGATTTTTAAACAATACAAATAAGAGTGTGTATTTCTTTCTTATAATTTCATCCCCTTTAAGCGAAGACAATTCTCAAGTTTCTGTCATATGGTTTTACTTCTTCTCTTGTAATTGTACAACTAATGAATGCCAGGTATCGTCCTGTACATTTGGGATCTACTTGTCATAACTTCGACCGCTTTAAAATAAGATTTACTTTATTAATCCCAATTTGGGGAAAAGATTGTTGCAGCAGCATAAAACAAACAAGTCATTGAACATAAAAACGATGCTAAAATAGAAACTTCTCAAAATAGAAAAATAAATCTCCAAATTCAGTTTTTTTTCTACAAATTCACCACTTTAATGACAGACAATATTCATGTTTTTTTGTGATATTTGTTGTTTTTTCTCTCCTTAATAAACCACTTCAAACTCGAAGAATATTCATGTTTCTCTTGATATTTAGCGGCTGTGTTGTGAGCTTACTTCTGGTGTGCGGCCGGGCCCTGGGTGAAAGGACTGAAGCCGAACCCTCCGTTGCTCATGATGCCTGAGCCCTGCAGAGGAGACACGTTTATTATAACGTTTATGATATTATTACAAATATATCTAATATTTCATCTGCAAAGAAATGTATCATTACAATACCTCAGGAACATTTCTTAAATCCAGAGACGTTTACTTCAATCAATGAATCAGCCCATTAGTTAAATGTATGGATTATGGATTTGCCATAAACATTTATTAAAATGTGGAAATGTAAAAAATAAATATAATAAGGAAAACATTTTTAATAAGTAACAAACACTTTTTAAGAAATTGGAGAAAAGTCAGAATTATTACTTTTTCTTAAAACAAATCCCCAAACATTTTTCACGTGGCCCTGTGAGCAGATAACATGGTTTGACGGCGTGTGTGAGTGTGCGCATGTGTCTGAGAGTGTGTGTGCGCGTGTGTCTGAGTGTTTTGAGTGAGTGTGTGTGTGACTGCGTGTGAGTGACTGAGTGTGTGTGAGTGTGTGTGTGTGCGTGACTGAGGGTTTGAGTGAGTGTGTGTGCGTGTGCATGACTGAGTGAGTGTGTGTGTGTGCATGACTGAGTGTTTGAGTGTGTGTGTGTGTGTGTGTGTGCATGACTGAGTGTTTGAGTTAGTGTGTGTGTGTGTGACTGAGTGTGAGTGCGTGTGAGTGTGCGTGAGTTCGTGTGCGTGTGAGTTCGTGTGTGAGTTCGTATATTAATTCTTATATATTTCAAATGTGTTCCCCTCTTTTCATTCTCATTTTTCTTTCCTGTGAGCAGAGAACATGATTTGACGGCGTGTGAGTGAGTGTGTGTGTGACTGAGTGTGCGAGTGCGCGTGTGGGTGAGTGTGTGTGCATGTCTGAGTGTGTGTGAGTGTGTGCGAGTGTGTGTGCGACTGAGTGTGAGAGTGAGTATATTAATTCTTATATATTTCAAATGTGTTTCCGACTTTTCATTTCTTTTCTTCCTGTTTGACGGCGTGTCCTGAGAGGCGCGTTTGTTTTGCGTTCCCCGATCTTGTCGTCTATGAGCTATTTATTTGTTTAATTAAGTATATATTCATTTTATAATTATTATTTTTGTACTTACTTATATATCAATTAGTAATGTATTTAGTCCTCTATAGTTACAAAAATGTTCCCCTATTTTTATTCTCATTTTTTTTTATGAATTCCCTTCTTCACTTACTTTAGTGGTCTTATTTTTCCTGTCCCGAATTATTATAATTGTCCTGTCGTATTTATTCCTTTATTTATATCTTTCTATTGTTAATTTATTTTCCTACAGATTTACTGTTTTTTATGACTCGTTTGTTTTCAGATCTGTTAGCAGAGAACATGGTTTCACGGCGTGTCGTTACAGGTGTGTTGTTTTGCGTACCCCGATCTTGTCGTCGATGAGCTGCCGGGCCAGGTCCATCTGCTGGGCGGAGCCTCTGATGGTGAAGACCCGGGTGTTGGGGTCGGTGGAGGGGGGGGGGTTCCTCTGCAGCTCCACGTGAGCTCCAGACTGCTGGTTAATACTCTTAATGGTTTCTCCTCCTGCAACACACACATCGTTCAGTTACATACAGGGAGGCAGGGATGTAGTGTTTCTGTGGTGGACCCTGAAGGCAGCATCTCTCTGGTCAATGGGATTCCTCCGTGTGATTTGGATCAGTCAGGAAAAAACCTCCAACAAACGTTCACGATTCTTACACATTTAGTTCAGCAGGAGAATCCCCACATATTAAGACCACTTTATGATTTCTGAAGTAAAAAGCTAATGTTGGGCTATAAAGGAACTACAGCACGGTCACATGACTTCACGTCACCACCGCTAAGCTAAAGGAGGCTAATGTTGGGCTATAAAGGAACTACAGCACGGTCACATGACTTCACGTCACCACCGCTAAGCTAAAGGAGGCTAATGTTGGGCTATAAAGGAACTACAGCACGGTCACATGACTTCACGTCACCACCGCTAAGCTAAAGGAGGCTAATGTTGGGCTATAAAGGAACTACAGCACGGTCACATGACTTCACGTCACCACCGCTAAGCTAAAGGTGGCTAATGTTGGGCTATAAAGGAACTACAGCACGGTCACATGACTTCACGTCACCACCGCTAAGCTAAAGGAGGCTAATGTTGGGCTATAAAGGAACTACAGCACGGTCACATGACTTCACGTCACCACCGCTAAGCTAAAGGTGGCTAATGTTGGGCTATAAAGGAACTACAGCACGGTCACATGACTTCACGTCACCACCGCTAAGCTAAAGGAGGCTAATGTTGGGCTATAAAGGAACTACAGCATGGTCACATGACTTCACGTCACCACCGCTAAGCTAAAGGTGGCTAATGTTGGGCGTGATGACGTTTAGTCGTCTCATTTAGACTCTCGTTAGCAACCTGTTTTTAAATCCACCAGTGGGGTATTTACTGACGTATTTTATGTGGTAGAACAAAATGTTAAAATCTCTCGAGCTTGAGTTAACAAGATACTGTAACACTACGGCACAGAACAAGTCTGTTCAAAATTGAATTAAAAAAAGTCAAGTTATATTAGATAAAGAGCAGAAAAGGGGTTTTAATTTGTGTTGGCGTACTGCACAGGAGCCTGTGTGCTTCTGGATATCTGCAGCCTGGAAGAAGGGGCTTTAACCCTTTAAAAGAAAACAACAATGGCGAACAGCAAGCCCCGCTCTTTATCTACTTAAAAAACGCTTAAGAACATCAGCCATTCATCGCTGTGTGTGTTTGGAGGTCAAGAGGGTCGAGCAGCAGCTTTCAAAATAAAAGACACAAAAAGAAACAGAAATGTCAAGTACCCGACGTTTAGACACCATATGGTCCGTTTCTGTGCGTCTGGTGCCCCATTGTTAGAGGAGACCTTCGATTGGACAATGCTCATGAATAAACACACACACACACACACACACACACACACACACACACACACACACACACACACACACACACACACACACACACACACACACACACACACACACACACACACACACACACACACACACACACACACACACACAACACACACACACACCACACACACACACACCCACACACACCACACACACACACACACACACCACACACACACACACACACACACACACACACACACACACACACACCACACACACACACACACACACACACACTTTTTCTTTTCAGAAACCTCTCACAGATCGAGCTCATAAAAACTCCATCACAGCTCGTTGAGATTAAATAAGAAACAATGACTCATTCTCCAGGGAGGAAGAGGAGGAGGAGGAAGAGGAGGAGCCTTTACATGAGTCAGTCTGGAAGTCAATGGTTTCTGAATGTGTTTTTGGTTATCTTTAAATAAAGTAACAAGCTGAGGAGATTTTAACATCGTCAGCTTCAAAATCAGAAAGTGTGTTCATGTGTTGAGATTCTCCTGATGAACTAAACGTCTGTTTCACACACAGATGATTTCTGACATAATCCAAATCCTATTGGACCAGAGAGATGCTGCCTTCAGGGACACAGAAATACTACATGAAATCTAAAAAGTGTTGGATCAGAACCAATGAAAACCCTGATTTCTGGCCACCAGCATTCTCTAATGTGGACCTCTGTTTACACTGAGGAAGGTTTCTTACCTTTGCCGATGACCAGTCCACACTTGTCAGCGGGGATGGTGTATGTCACTTCCTGTAGCGGCCCGGGGATCCCATCGTCCAATCACCACGGCCCCTGATCCTGCCGCTGCGCAGCGCCGAGCCGAACCCGTCACGTTCCTGCACAAACATTACAATTATATTTTAACTTTATATGCAGACTTTTACAGTCATTTTCTGACAACATTTCCTTTATTTTTTTTAAAAGTCTGAATTCTGTCTTTTATCAGAACTAAAATAAGGTGCTTTTTTTTTTAAAGAGAAAATATTTTTCGGAATTCTTTGTTTTTCTGAAAGTCTCAGAATTCTAAATAACTAAATGTTTCGTAAAAAATAAGTTTTCCTCCTGAAAAAAACAAAACTAAATCTCTCGAGTTTTTCCTTCTGAAAATCTCAGAAATCCAAAAAAGATAAATATTAATTTTTTCTTTCGATTTTTAGGAAATATCTGAATTCTGACTTTTCTTATCAAAAAATGTTTCCTGATCATATTTTCACCTGTCTGTGTGTGTGTCTGTGTTACCTGTCTGTGTGTGTGTGTGTGTGTTACCTGTCTGTGTGGTTACCTGTCTGTGTGTGTGTCTGTGTTACCTGTCTGTGTGTGTGTGTCTGTGTTACCTGTCTGTGTGTGTGTCTGTGTTACCTGTCTGTGTGTGTGTGTCTGTGTTACCTGTCTGTGTGTGTGTGTCTGTGTTACCTGTGTGTGTGTGTTACCTGTCTGTGTGTGTGTGTGTCTGTTACCTGTGTGTGTTACCTGTCAGTGTGAGTGACCGAGTGAGTGAGTCTGTGTGTGTGTGTGTGTATGTCTGTGTTACCTGTCTGTGTGTGTGTCTGTCTGTGTGTCTGTGTGAGTGAGTCTGAGTGTGTGTTGTCTGTCTGTCTGTCTGTCTGTCTGTCTGTCTGTCTGTCTGTCTGTCTGTCTGTCTGTCTGTCTGTGTGTGTTACCTGTCTGTCTGTGTCTGTGTGTCTGTGTTACCTGTCTGTGTGTGTGTCTGTGTTACCTGTGTCTGAGTGAGTGAGTGAGTCTGAGTGTGTGTTACCTCTGCGGTCTGTCTGTCTGTCTGTCTGTCTATGTGTGTGTGTATGTGTTACCTGTCTGTCTGTGTCTGTGTGTCTGTGTTACCTGTCTGTGTGTGTGAGTGAGTCTGAGTGTGTGTTACCTGTGCGGTCTGGATCAGTTCATTGATCAGGTGCACGGCGTGCTGGCAGCGATCCGGTTGTCCCATCACCATGGCAACACGCTCCGGACTGATGCCGTCATCTGTAGCGAGAGGTCAGAGGTCAACAAGAGCCCATAATCTGGATTTTACTGGTTTAAACAGGCTGGTTTAAATCTGGATTATACTGGTGTAACAAAGCTGGCTCAATAGTTTTAGTACGATTACATTTAGATTACTTGGATGTATCATCATATTTTATTGTTGTTTAATCTGGATTACCACCAGAACACACTGGTTTAATCTGGATTCTCTGGTGTAAACAGACCACATTAATCTGGATTCTCTGGTGTAAACAGACCATTAATCTGGATTCTCTGGTGTAAACAGACCACATTAATCTGGATTCTCTGGTGTAAACAGACCACATTAATCTGGATTCTCTGGTGTAAACAGACCACATTAATCTGGATTCTCTGGTGTAAACAGACACATTAATCTGGATTCTCCGGTGTAACAGACCACATTAATCTGGATTCTCCGGTGTAAACAGACCACATTAATCTGGATTCTCGGTGTAAACAGACCACATTAATCTGGATTCTCCGGTGTAAACAGACCACATTAATCTGGATTCTCCGGTGTAAACAGACCACATTAATCTGGATTCTCCGGTGTAAACAGACCACATTAATCTGGATTCTCCGGTGTAAACAGACCACATTAATCTGGATTCTCCGGTGTAAACAGACCACATTAATCTGGATTCTCCGGTGTAAACAGACCACATTAATCTGGATTCTCCGGTGTAAGAAGACCACATTAATCTGGATTCTCCGGTTTAAACAGACCACATTAATCTGGATTCTCCGTGTAAACAGACCACATTAATCTGGATTCTCCGGTGTAAACAGACCACATTAATCTGGATTCTCCGGTGTAAACAGACCACATTAATCTGGATTCTCCGGTGTAAACAGACCACATTAATCTGGATTCTCCGGTGTAAACAGACCACATTAATCTGGATTCTCCGGTGTAAACAGACCACATTAATCTGGATTCTCCGGTGTAAACAGACCACATTAATCTGGATTCTCCGGTGTAAACAGACCACATTAATCTGGATTCTCCGGTGTAAACAGACCACATTAATCTGGATTCTCCGGTGTAAACAGACCACATTAATCTGGATTCTCCGGTGTAAACAGACCACATTAATCTGGATTCTCCGGTGTAAACAGACCACATTAATCTGGATTCTCCGGTGTAAACAGACCACATTAATCTGGATTCTCGGTGTAAACAGACCACATTAATCTGGATTCTCCGGTGTAAACAGACCACATTAATCTGGATTCTCTGGTGTAAACAGACCACATTAATCTGGATTCTCGGTGTAAACAGACCACATTAATCTGGATTCTCTGGTGCAAACAGACCTGCTTTGAACTGGATCCTGACCCCGGCATCATTCTGGATCTTCTTGATCATCTCTCCGTTCCTGCCGATCACGATGCCCACAGCGAACCTGGGAACTGGAACCTGCAGAGAGACGGACTAGACATGAATGAAACTTTTAAAGAGTGACTCAAGAAAAATCGGACCCTTTTAAAAACATGCTAGCTGCTAACACAAGCTAGCGAGGTGCATTTGTTTGTTTGTGCCGTACGTCCAGGCTGGCTCCTCCCAGACGGGCGCTGAAGTCGCTGCGTCCCGACCGGAAATCTCCATCTTTCTCTCTGATCACCTCCAACACCAGCTCCCTCGCCGCCTGCAGAGGAGAGGGCAGACGCCATGTTGGATATTAGCACGGTCACATGACTTCACGTCACCACCGCTAAGCTAAAGGAGGCTAACGTTGGGCAATAAAGGAACTACAGCACGGTCACATGACTTCACGTCACCACCGCTAAGCTAAAGGAGGCTAATGTTGGGCTATAAAGGAACTACAGCACGGTCACATGACTTCACGTCACCACCGCTAAGCTAAAGGAGGCTAATGTTGGGCTATAAAGGAACTACAGCACGGTCACATGACTTCACGTCACCACCGCTAAGCTAAAGGAGGCTAATGTTGGGCTATAAAGGAACTACAGGACGGTCACATGACTTCACGTCACCACCGCTAAGCTAAAGGAGGCTAATGTTGGGCTCTAAAGGAACTACAGCACGGTCACATGACTTCACCACCGCTAAGCTAAAGGTGGCTAATTTTGGCTATAAAGGAACTACAGCACGGTCACATGACTTCACGTCACCACCGCTAAGCTAAAGGTGGCTAATTTTGGGCGTGATGACGTTTTCATTTAGACTCGTAGAACAAAACGTTTAAAATCTCTTCAGCTTGTGTCAACCACAGACCTTATTTCAGGATAACAACCAAAAACACATCCAGAAAACCATTGACCTCCAGAGGAGACAGGAAGTGAGGAAATGCTGAGTCATGCTAGGGTTTTAGTAGTCAATACCGCAACTACCCCATTTTGACCAAGACACAGAGACGTGAGGAGTCTCAACTCGGCTTTGCACAAACTCGTCCTGATATTGGTGTGTGTGTGTGTGTGTCAGGAGAAACAGGAAACAGACGGTGTGTGTTATTACCTGCACTTTGTACGGGTCTCCAGAGATGCGCAGAGGTTTGTCGGCTCCTGTCGGCATCGGCCCGTCCTGAATCATCATCATCTTTACCCCGGCTCGCTCCTGTGACACAAACACACACACACACACACACACACACACAGTTGAGCTCTTTTGCAATATGTATACTTTTTTCGATTTACGGTTTCTGAAAAGGAATGTGAACTCTTGTAAACATTTTGATGGGTGTGTGTGTGTCTCTGTGTGTGTGTGTGTGTGTGTGTGTGTGTGTGTGTATGTGTGTGCGTACCTGCAGCTGTTTGATGGTGTCGCCCCCCCTCCCGATCACCAGCCCCACCTTGCTGGCGGGGATCAGCATCTCCTGCACCGACGCGCCTCCTTCTCCTCCGTC
This sequence comes from Dissostichus mawsoni, assembly GCA_011823955.1. Classification (NCBI taxonomy): domain Eukaryota; kingdom Metazoa; phylum Chordata; class Actinopteri; order Perciformes; family Nototheniidae; genus Dissostichus; species Dissostichus mawsoni. The sequence continues at coordinate 141,374 of JAAKFY010000100.1, read as the reverse complement.
TCCGTGAAACCCAGGACCGTTCCTGCAGCGCTCCACGATCTGAACCAGGAGACGCTTCGCCTGCCTGCACACACACACAGAGAGAGACGCACAGCACACACACACACACACAGAGAGAGACGCACACACACAGAGAGAGAGACACACACACACACACACACACACACCACACACACACACACACACCACACACCACACCACCCACACACACCACACACACACCACACACACACACACCACACACACACACACACACACACACCACAAACACACACACACACACACACACACACACACACACACACACACACACACACACACACACACACACACCACACACCACCACACACACACACACACACACACACACACACACACACACCACACACACACACACACCACACCAACACAGAGAGAGAGAGAGAGAGAGACAGAGAGAGAGAGAGACAGACAGACACACAGGGAGAGAGAGAGAGAGAGACAGACACATAGCAGGAATTATGATTAATATATGATTCGCACTATATTAATAGCATTATTTAAGTGTTTAGTTTATTTAGTGTAGATATTTCCTAAATATTATAAATGATAATACAATAAAAACCCATGAAATCTCTACATCTCTGTGCAGGGCGTGAGCCACAGCTACGTGTTACACACTCAAAAAGGTATTTTATACACGTTGTGTCTCTGTAAAATGCAACCTGATCTTTCACATTGTTTTTAAATTAGGGAGACATTCAGACCACTAGTATAAATAAAGAAATGGAATAAAGAAACTCACTCGATGCTCTCTGGAGTTCCAGTCAGGGAACAGGGCCGCTCCATCAGACCTCCGCTGTCTGCACACACACACACACACACATTTTTATCAATATTGAAGACTTAAAGGTGGGTAGGTCATTTTGGAGAAACCAGCTCGAGTGCGCTAGAATTTGAAATACACAACCGGAACAAATCTGCCACTTCCTCACAGAGCCCCTCCTCCAACACACACGAACGCGCACATGACCATGAGTGTTTGACTATGTGTATGTGTATATGTGTGAGTATGTAGGTGTGTATGTGTGTGAGTATGTAGGTGTGTATATGTGTGAGTATGTAGGTGTGTATGTGTGAGTATGTAGGTGTGTGTATGTGTGAGTATGTAGGTGTGTATGTGTGTGAGTATGTAGGTGTGTATATGTGTGAGTATGTAGGTGTGTATGTGTGTGAGTATGTAGGTGTGTATGTATGTAGGTGTGTATGTGTGTGAGTATGTAGGTGTGTATATGTGTGAGTATGTAGGTGTGTATGTTGAGTATGTAGGTGTGTATATGTGTGAGTATGTAGGTGTGTATATGTGTGAGTATGTAGGTGTGTATGTGTGAGTATGTAGGTGTGTGTATGTGTGAGTATGTAGGTGTGTATATGTGTGAGTATGTAGGTGTGTGTATGTGTGAGTATGTAGTGTGTATTGTGAGTATGTAGGTGTGTATATGTGTGAGTATGTAGGTGTGTATATGTGTGAGTATGTAGGTGTGTGTATTGTGTGTATGTAGGTGTGTATATGTGTGAGTATGTAGGTGTGTATATGTGTGAGTATGTAGGTGTGTATATGTGTGAGTATGTAGGTGTGTTATGTGTGAGTATGTAGGTGTGTATATGTGTGAGTATGTAGGTGTGTATGTGTGTGAGTATGTAGGTGTGTTGTGTTGTGAGTATGTAGTGTGTATTGTTGAGTATGTAGGTGTGTATATGTGTGGAGTATTGGTGTGTATGTGTGTGTATGTAGGTGTGTATATGTGTGAGTATGTAGGTGTGTGTATGTGTGTGTATGTAGGTGGTATATGTGTGAGTATGTAGGTGTGTATATGTGTGAGTATGTAGGTGTGTATATGTGTGAGTATGTAGGTGTGTATATGTCTGAGTATGTAGGTGTGTGTATGTGTGTGAGTATGTAGGTGTGTATGTGTGAGTATGTAGGTGTGTGTATGTGTGAGTATGTAGGTGTGTATGTATGTGAGTATGTAGGTGTGTATGTGTGTGAGTATATAGGTGTGTGTATGTGTGAGTATGTAGGTCTGTATGTGTGTGAGTATGTAGGTGTGTGTATGTGTGAGTATGTAGGTGTGTATGTGTGTGAGTATGTAGGTGTGTATGTGTGAGTATGTAGGTGTGTATATGGTGTGTAGTAAGGTGTGTATGTGTGGAGTATGTAGGTGTGTGTATGTGTGAGTATGTAGGTGTGTATGTGGTAGTATGTAGGTGTGTGTAGGTGTGTATGTGTGTGAGTATGTAGGTGTGAGTATGTAGGTGTATGTAGGTGTGAGTATGTAGGTGTGTGAGTATGTAGGTTGGTATGTGTGAGTATGTAGGTGTGTATGTGTGTGAGTATGTAGTGTATGTGTGTGAGTATGTAGGTGTGTATATGTGTGAGTATGTAGGTGTGTATATGTGTGTGTATGTAGGTGTGTATGTGTGTGAGTATGTAGGTGTGTGTATGTGTGAGTATGTAGGTGTGTATGGTGTGAGTATGTAGGTGTGTATGTAGGTGTGTGTATGTGTGAGTATGTAGGTGTGTATGTGTGTGAGTATGTAGGTGTGTGTATGTGTGAGTATGTAGGTGTGTATATGTGTGAGTATGTAGGTGTGTATATGTGTGAGTATGTAGGTGTGTATGTGTGTGAGTATGTAGGTGTGTATATGTGTGAGTATGTAGGTGTGTATATGTGTGAGTATGTAGGTGTGTATGTTGTGAGTATGTAGGTGTGTATGTGTGTGAGTATGTAGGTGTGTATATGTGTGAGTATGTAGGTGTGTATATGTGTGAGTATGTAGTGTGTATATGTGTGAGTATGTAGGTGTATATGTGTGAGTATGTAGGTGTGTATATGTGTGAGTATGTAGGTGTGTATATGTGTGAGTATGTAGGTGTGTATGTGTGTGAGTATGTAGGTGTGTATGTGTGAGTATGTAGGTGTGTATATGTGTGAGTATGTAGGTGTGTATAGTGTGAGTATGTAGGTGTGTATATGTGTGAGTATGTAGGTGTGATATGTGTGAGTATGTAGGTGTGTATGTGTGAGTATGTAGGTGTGTGAGTATGTAAGTGTGTATGTGTGTGAGTATGTAGGTGTGTATGTGTGTGAGTATGTAGGTGTGTATATGTGTGAGTATGTAGGTGTGTGAGTATGTAAGTGTGTATGTGTGTGAGTATGTAGGTGTGTATGTGTGAGTATGTAGGTGTGTATATGTGTGAGTATGTAGGTGTGTATATGGTGTGAGTATGTAGGTGGTATATGTATAAAGCGTTAACACACACATGTTATTAAACTCGTACTTTTTAACCAAGAAACACAAAGTTAGACGGTTTATTCGAGGCTCTGCGATTTGGAAAACAGTTCCAATAGTGATAATTAAATTGAGTTATTTCGACTGACAGTAAACAAGATGTCTCCTGACGTAACACAACATGACGTAAACAGATGTCTCCTGACAACAACAACGTGACGTAAACAAGATATCTCCTGACGTAAACAACAACGTGACGTAAACAAGATGTCTCCTGACGTAAACAACAACGTGACGTAAACAAGATGTCTCCTGACGTAAACAACAACGTGACGTAAACAAGATGTCTCCTGAGTAAACAACAACGTGACGTAAACAAGATGTCTCCTGACGTAAACAAGATGTCTCCTGACATAAACAACAACGTGACGTAAACAAGATGTCTCCTGACGTAAACAACAACGTGACGTAAACAAGATGTCTTCTTACGTAAACAACAACGTGACGTAAACAAGATGTCTCCTGACGTAAACAACAACGTGACGTAAACAAGATGTCTCCTGACGTAAACAACGTGACGTAAACGAGATGTCTCCTGACGTAAACAACAACATGACGTAAACAAGATGTCTCCTGACGTAAACAACAACGTGACGTAAACAAGATGTCTCCTGACGTAAACAACGTGACGTAAACAAGATGTCTCCTAACGTAAACAACAACGTGACGTAAACAAGATGTTTCCTGACGTAAACAACAACGTGACGTAAACAAGATGTCTTCTTACGTAAACAAGATGTCTTCTTACGTAAACAACATGACGTAAACAAGATGTCTCCTGACGTAAACAACAACGTGACGTAAACAAGATGTCTCCTGACGTAAACAACAACGTGACGTAAACAAGATGTCTTCTTACGTAAACAACAACGTGACGTAAACAAGATGTCCCTGACGTAAACAACAACGTGACGTAAACAATATGTCTCCTGACGTAAACAACAACGTGACGTAAACAAGATGTCTCCTGACGTAAACAACAAGACGTAAACAAGATGTCTCCTGACGTAAACAAACAACGTGACGTAAACAAGATGTCTCCTGACGTAAACAACAACGTGACGTAAACAAGATGTCTCCTGACGTAAACAACAACGTGACGTAAACAAGATGTCTTCTTACGTAAACAACAACGTGCCGTAAACAAGATGTCTTCTTACGTAAACAACGTGACGTAAACAAGATGTCTCCTGACGTAAACAACAACGTGACGTAAACAAGATGTCTTCTTACGTAAACAACAACGTGACGTAAACAAGATGTCTCCTGACGTAAACAACAACGTGACGTAAACAAGATGTCTCCTGACGTAAACAACAACGTGACGTAAACAACAACGTGACGTAAACAACAACGTGACGTAAACAAGATTTCTCCTGACTTAAACAACGTGACGTAAACAAGATGTCTCCTGACGTAAACAACAACGTGACGTAAACAACAACGTGACGTAAACAACAACGTGGCGTAAACAAGATTTCTCCTGACTTAAACAACGTGACGTAAACAAGATGTCTCCTGACGTAAACACAACGTGACGTAAACAAGATGTCTTCTTACGTAAACAACAACGTGACGTAAACAAGATGTCTCCTGACGTAAACAACAACGTGACGTAAACAACAACGTGACGTCGGAGCTCCGTAAAGACAGAGCTGTCTCTGCGTCTGACGCTCTGTTTGATGCTCAGATTTCTGGAGGGAATTATAGCGTTTCTGAGGAACAGAAATGTTGTTTTTCTGGCATCACTTTGACATTTTACGGGGAAAATCTGCATTTTGATATGAGGGCGCAGCGTCTCTGTTACCCCCTGATTTGCGATATAAGAGAAGCATTTTATCAAACATTCTTTTCTTGGTGTGCCGGACTGACCTGCAGCGATCTGGATCTTGCAGCCGGACTCCAGCTGGATCCTGGTGATCTGCTCACCGCCTCGTCCGATAACTGCAGGAGAGACATCATATTCATAATAATAATAATACATTGGATCTTTATAGCACTTTTCCTAATGCTCAAAGACGCTTTACATGAAATGTCAGGATGCTTAAAGTTAGCTGCGCACATACCTATCCTGCAGGTATAATTCTCTCTACTTGTTTCCATCGAGGTCCTTCATATTTATACTACATAGACCCAAGGACAATACAACGTCTACAAACGTTCATTTTTGTATAGAGCGCGTTTGAGCAGGTTGCATGTGAGGTGCTTATCAATAGGTTCAAGGTTCTTTATTTAGTTATGCGAACATAGCTACAGTGCAGTTATGCCGATGAAAATCTTGTGTCACAGGCTTCTCCAACAGAGCAACACAAAACACAGATAAATAAATAGATAGATAGATAGAGAGACAGATAGATAGATATAGATAGATAGATAGAGAGACAGATAGATAGATATATAGATAGATAGATAGAGAGACAGATAGTAGATAGAGAGACAGATAGATAGATAGAGAGACAGATAGATAGATATATAGATAGATAGATAGAGAGACAGATAGATAGATATATAGATAGAAG